>JAKTTK010000158.1:0-192829 GCA_030581415.1 Waltiozyma mucosa
TTAAAACTATACAATAAGTAGTGATCAAGTTCTTAACCGGACTTGGTCTCTTTAATATATAATCAACAGATTGTAGATAATTAGAATAATATTCTCATTATGAATAATGAGCAATTATTCTAATTGCTATAATAGAATGAATGAGATGATAGATATCTTACGTAATCACGTGATATACCATATCTCTTCTATTATAACAGATATATATATATATATATAAATATAGTAGAAGTCATCACACACATAGCACGCATGCAACACACCAGTATTGATATACAATAAGGTGTTTTTCTTAACTTGTATCCCTCTCACAAGTTTGTTAAATCAAGTTTCAGCTTGAGCCTCATTTTTCCCACAATGTGTAAATATTGCATTAGCCAACTGATGAGACAAAATAACTGTGTAAATTTCTAATCTTTCAATCGAGTTGAACATGAGATCTACTGAAAATTTAAGTTCAAAAATAAAATCTCATTAGAGCACACCATAATTTGAATCTATTGTAATACTGAATTGTCTTATGGATATTTCAAAAAAAAAAGAAAAGAAAAAAAAAAAAAAAAAAAAACGTTCTCAACAAAGGAATAGATTAGGTTATTAACCTTCTCCGTTAGAATAGACAAAGAAAGTTTTAGACTTTTAGAGGGCGCCATGCCGCAATGCCGCAATGCCACCATGACCCATATAATACATATGCAATAACATAGAGGGTCTTTTCGGTTTGACCTATTATAAGTTTTAAGGTGCATAATATAACATTAAACATTAAACTTTGAGAACCACAGTTAATTTGTTGATTATCGATGGACGGTGGGCGATGCATGATAGATTCTGTAGATAACAACTTACAAGACTATCTCAGAAGAAAAAATATCCACATATGCATAACATGCTAAAACTTAAACCCTTGATCCTCAATGGAAAAAAATATTCGGTTAAATAACTTGAAGCAGATAACTGTGACATGTTGTGTGTTGTATGTTAAGCGCTTTTGGTAGATTGAGATTGCGGTGGCCTTTTCACATCTACCATGTATTTCAGCTATATCCTAGTAGTGCTAGACGTAGTAGGCACCAGGTACAGCTAGAGTACTAGTAAGTAGTTAGTAGTTAATAGTTAGCGCTAAGCAGTTAGCAAATAGATTGTAGATGCTTGGCAATGTGCAATGTGGATCCCTCCCTGGTACTCAAAATCTTCACAGTTTTGCGTCATATAAATTATAAAATATACTTATGAAAACTTTTAAAAGCCATATTAACGGCAATATTCATGATCCCTGTGCAGTGTGGTTACTAGTTTGTATATAATAGATAGTAGATTTATATGTGATCTTCGGATATATGCTAGATACTAGATGGCTGTAAACTGTTGCTCGTTATATTATTGACTCAACTCAAATATGGTCTATACATGATACAGTTGATTATTGACTATATTTTTATGTAAAAGCTGGATATTGTTTATTAACGTTAAACCCTGCATATCTTATATGATCTATACATGACACAGTTGATTATTGACTATATTTTTATGTAAAAGTTGAATATTGTTTATTATTGTTAAAGGCCTGCATATCTTATTGCAACGAGTATTAATGATTAAATAGAGCGCTAGAAATTTAAAAACCAGTCTTCAAGCCACTTTCAAGTAGTAAATATTGGGTGAGTAATATCTCCTTATTAAACAAATATATATTTCTATGCAAAAAAAAAATAGCAGGGTTTAAACCAAAACTAAATATTATTGATTACAATTAATTAGCAAAACTAATTGCAAACGTCCAAAAACTGAAAATCAAAGATGGTAATTAATCCAATTGTTTTAATTAAGAGACCAGATCTGAGTCAACTTACAAACCGCACATTCTCTTGACTTCATATTTTGCCATTCAAATAAGGACATTTGAGACTTGCAATATAGTTATTGACGGTATTTCTCAAAGCACTTGGATCATAGGCCACCATAATCATTCTGGAACCAAAAATAAATAGAAAATTATTTGAACATATAACAAATTATAAGTTTTATTGAATATATATATACATGTAGACAAATTTTCCATATAATCATTTATCTTCTTCACCACCAGAACCTTCCCCTCTGTGATAACGCTGAGTTTCTTTCATCAGTTCATATAACTATTCGAATGGTTGTTAATATCATGATACATTAATCTAAAAAAGAGAAAGTCTAAATTATGGAACTTACTTGATTTACCTGATCAGGGCTTAATTTACTCAGTTCCTGATTTGTCATTGTTCCTTCTTTCCAACTACCATTACTTATCATACTTAGATATTCTTGCCAGCTAGTTAAAAATCCAACAATATATAAAGGGTTATCTGTACTCTTATGGGCTTTGAACTCTTCTTTGACGTATAAATCACCCAATTCTTTTTGTGCTGAAGGTAACAATTTATGGGCTCTCAATATTCTTCTGTATAACGCCAAAGGTGGCAATAATGGTTGGGCATCTTTTTGATGACGCGCTTTGGCTAACCTGATAAGAGTAGATCTCATTCCGGTATAATTATCTGATTGTTAGTTTTAAAGGTTGTTTTACCAATTTATTAAGATATGTTGAAGTTTCTTCGGAATTTTTCATCCAATTTCCGATTCCCAGATTTCCAACTAAAATTATTTGATCAATGGGGAAATTATCATACGCACGTGGAAACGCATGTGATTATAGCAATAAACAGCATTTTTAGAGTACAACAAAGGTTTCGAAATTATTGGTTCACAATGTCACAACTCTTTTGGTATAATCATTTAATATCGAAGCTTATAGGTTTATTAATTCTTCAAAAGGGAACATACATACGTCGAAACATGAATATTAATGATTCCCTCATAAAATGACTGATTCTTCCCTGTAGATAATGTGCGAAAGCTGGTAGCCGCTATACATTTCTTTTTCAACTATATATAAATTAAGGCACAAAATCAAACCTTCTGCCTACCAAACAAACTACCAACTGGTTTCAACTTTTTAGGTGAAAAGTGGAACGTTTCGTGAAAATTATATTGTGTGTTGTGCCAGGCGTTTGGACTTTAGAACACTGGAGATTCTTTTGCCACCCTAGCAACTTTCTAGTACTAAAGCTAGCCTGGTGCCAAAGGGCAGTACAGAATTCGCACTGAAAAATTTCTATGTATTGTCGGCTCGTGGCCTTACCGCGTTACAATTTCTGAAGTTCTACGTGTCGACTTCTCCAATTGAATTATTATTATATAAATATATATATTACTATAAAATATAACTATTTGTAATCTTTTCTTTCAACACGATATCATTATTTTTAAATAGGAACTATTCCAACTTGAAAACAATTCAAATCAAAATGAAATTCTTCTCTGCTTTAAATTTCAAAACTATTTCAACATTGTTAGCTTGTGTCTCAATAGCTCAAGCGGCTGGTGATAAGGAAGCTATTGCTGATCCAAACTCAGCTGTTGTTAAATTAACTTCAAGCACTTTCTCTAAATTCTTAGATGAAAACCCATTAGTTTTAGCTGAATTCTTTGCACCATGGTGTGGTCATTGTAAGGCTTTAGGTCCTGAATTCGCACAAGCTGCCGATGAATTAGAATCAAAAGATATTAAACTAGCTCAGATTGATTGTACGGAAGAAGAAGAGCTATGTCAAGAATATGGCATTAGAGGCTACCCAACTTTGAAAGTTTTCAAAGGCCGTGATGTGTTAGATTATGAAGGTACAAGAAAATCGGATGGTATCGTCTCATATATGATTAAACAATCATTGCCACCGGTCTCCTTAATTGACGATTTTGAAGAATTATTAACCTATATTGAAGATCAACCTGTTCCAGTTATTGTTGAAACCGGTGTCAAATTGAACGAAACTTTCTATCAATTATCTGATGCAAACAGAGATGACTTTGTGTTTGTTCAGACTAAATCTGCTGAATTGAAAAAAAAATATGGAGAAGATAAAATTTTAATTTTCTCCAAAGAATTTGAAGAACCACTTATCTATTCAGATGAAGATGAAAGTTATGAAACTTTACAACAATGGGTGAAAGCTGAATCACTTCCGTACTTTGGTGAATTGGATGGTTCTACTTACCAAAAATATTCAACTGCTAATATTCCATTAGCCTATTTATTCTACACTTCAGAGGAAGAAAGAGAAGCTTGGAAAGATACTGTTGTTGAATTAGCCAAAGAATCCAGAGGTAAAATTAATTTTGTTGGTATAGATTCTACTAAATTCGGTCGTCATGCTGAAAACTTGAATATGCAACAAGAATTCCCATTGTTTGTTATCCATGATGTTGTTACTAACAAAAAGTACGGTTTCCCTCAAAAAGAAGTTCTTAACCAAAAAGAAGTTGCGGCTTTTGTTAAAAGATATTCAGTTGGTGAAATTGATCCAATTGTGAAGACGGAAGAAATTCCAGAAATTCAAGAAAACTTTGTCTACAAAATTGTTGGTAAAACTCACAATGATATCATTAATGATGAAGAAAAAGATGTTTTAGTTAAATATTATGCACCATGGTGTGGTCATTGTAAAAGATTGGCGCCAGTTTATGAAGAATTAGCTGAATTATATGCATCATCAAAAGAAGGAAAATCAAAAATTAGAATTGCTAACGTTGACGCCACTTTAAACGACGTTGAAGTTGACATTGCTGGTTATCCAACTCTTATTTTATACCCAGCTGGTGATAAATCAAACCCAATAGTTCACAAGGGTGGTAGAGATTTGCAATCATTGGTCAATTTTATCAAAGAAAGCGGTTCTTTTGAATTAGATGGTAACGCTTTAGAAGATGATGTTGAATCAATTGATGAAGTTGAAGAACCGGTAACTGATGATGATTCCATTAAAGAATCTAAAGAAAACACTCATGATGAATTATAATCTGATGATTTTATAACTATTTTTTTTTGTCTAAATATATCCTTATCAAAAATTTTATTTTTTGTTTGTTTTTTTTTAATTCATATAAACCTTTCTTACTTACATATATTAAAACTATATTTTTTTTTAAGGCTTATTATAAGATAAATTTAAAAAGAGAAATAAATAATCAAAGTGAAAATTCATTAACTAAACTCGTCTATCTTCAGCTTTGGGGAAGAAAAAAAAACCGTTAAATGATTTACAGCTGCTGAGCGCGCTTTTAATGATACGATAAATTTTTTAATTGAGGGATTGTATGTAATCTTTATGCATATTTTAAGTACAGCTAATTACTACTATATGTAATATATATATTTGAGATCTTTCAATATTAAAAAAAAAAAAAATAACCTAAACAAATCAAATGGAATGTTGTTTACCTTTTATTGAATTGAACAAATAATTATTTTTTTTTTTTAGGGTGGACTTCATGAGTAAATAGATATATATAAATCTAGAATAAATCGAAATATTATAGTTATAGATTATAAAAAGGCCATTGCTTGAAAATGCGCCGGTATTCAGAAATTCCCAATACACCTACACCCTTGACAAAATCATGGAATGTACCTCCATCTTTAAATTCAGATATAAAAATAGGATCTATATTGATATTAAAAAATACCGGGAAAGCTATTTTAAAATTTGTTGGTGAAGTTGATGGTAAAAAAGGTAGATTTGCAGGTATAGAGCTTCTTGGTGAAAGTTCACGTTTAGGTAAGAATAATGGTGATGTTAATGGTGTTTTTTATTTTAGAACATCAACGTCTGATTCTGGTTTATTCATGACTTATGATAAATTATTGAATTCAATTGAATCTATTGAATCTCCAGTTTCAAAAAGATTATCTAGAATATCTACAAATAGTACCAATGGCTTTAGTCCCTCTGCTGTCAGACATTCCATGACACCTAGCTTAACACCATCCGTTAAATCAAACAACAGCAACACCAATGGCAATGGCAATAACAATGTTTATTCTGGGACGAAAAGGAAACCTTCTAGTTCATCTTTAAGGGGATCCAATACAAATGCACCATTTAGTCCTGTTTCTCAGTCTTCAACAAGTATACCCAAATCGCAATTGGAAAAGGAATTGCAAAAATTATCCTCGACTAAAATAATTATTGAAAATGAACGAGATATTCTTGCACGTCAATCGGAAACTCTAAGAGGTGAAATCAATAATTTAACTAATAGATTACAAGAAAATGAATTACTTGTTGAAGAATTGAAATCTAAATTTTCTAATAGTCAGTCGTTATTACAGAATGCCAATGATAGAGCTAGAATAGCTGAAACTAAATTGAGTAAACAGAGAGCACTTTATGAAGAACAAAGGAGTGAATTGCTTGAAGTTATAGATCAAGTTGAAACCCAAGTTAATGATAATGAAGCTTTATATATTACGGAGTTGAAAAAACTTCAAGAAGAACTTGATCAAAAGCAATCGATATTGAAAAATATGAACTCCCGGCAAAAAGATATGGAAGAACAATTGAAAAAACATAAAAATTCATTGCAGGATCCTAACAATGAACAAGTTGAATCTCTCCTATCCGAAGTAGAGACTTTAAAACTAACCAATTCTACTCAATCGAAAGCTATTGTTCAACTTAGAGATGATTTGAAAAAAAGTGACCAGCGATTGATAGATATCAATAGAGAAACTTTGAGCTTGAAAGAATACTATTTGAAAGAAACCGAAGAATCTCAAGAGAAAAATATTAAAAAAAATCAAATCATTGAAAATTTAAATTTACAATTGGAAGAAAAGGATAATAAAATTAAAGAACTTGTTGAACAAATTGATAGCTCGGTTCAAACTAATGAAAGTGACCTAAGCGAAAAAATAGAGGAACAAAATCATGAGAATGCGAAACTATTAGAAGAGTTGAACAAGTTGAAAGAAGCTAGTTCTGACTCGAATGATTTGAAAATTTTGAACAAGCAAATAAAGAATCTAAACTTTGAACTCGAAATGAAAGATTATTCTATTAGTGAACTTAAGGAAACCATCAAATCACTAACTGAAAATCAACAATCAAAAGCCATCGAATCTAATAACATCCCAGACTCTACGGAGAAACAAAATGATGACGAGATTCTCAAATTGAAAAAAGAGCTACATTCAATTAAGGAAAATATCAAATCTCAAGAAAAAATAGAAGAAGAACTCAAAGAAAAAGACATCCAAATTTCTGAGCTAAATAAAAAATTGAATCAATTGACTGAAAGTAACAAATATACTGATGAGCTCAATGCATATGAATTGCAAATCAAATCAAAAGATGGAAAAATTTCCCAGCTAGAGAATGATTTGAAAAAACTCACCATCAAATTAGAGGATCAGTCTAATTCAGAGGTAGAGGAATATCAAGATCAGATATCTGCACTCCAGGGAAAAATCAGTAAACTTGAAGAGAAATTATCAGAAGATACACAAGCTAAAGATGAGTTGCAGGTCCTTGAGTACAAGCTTGTTAGTAAAGACGAGATTATTGAAGATTTGAAGAAAAAAATAATCCAGTATGATTACACTGAAGCTAACGATTCTAAAGGGCAAGAACTTGAACGCCTGCAGGATGCTCTCAAGACAAAGGAAACAGATTTAAATAACCTTCAAGGGAAGGTTGACAATTTAGAAGTCGAAAACCGCAAGTTATCTAAGTTGAACATATCACTAGCTGAAAAAGAGAATATTATGGATGACTTGAAATTAAAAATCAAAAAGTTGGAGGAAGAAAAATTTAAGGTTTCTTCTTCAATTGAATTGAATCCAAAATCTATATTAGATAAAGAAGAGCTTATAGCTCAGCAAAAAGATGAAATTGAAATGTTTAAGTCATCTTATGAGCGCTTAACTAAAAGTAAAGATGAAACAGAGGCAGCAAGGCTTGAGCTAGAGAAATTATTGGCGGCCTCCAAGGAATCACTTGAGGCCTTCGAAATTAAAGACAAAGAAGAAAAGGAAGTTAAATCAAGAGACAATACATCAAAGATAATCGACGAATTTGCTACAATAAAGCAAAACCTTGAAAGTCTATTGGAAGAGAAGACTTTAGACAATGAATTATTGCGGGAAGAATTGGACCAATTAAAGTTTAACTCTATAGATAGTCAACAGGATGAAGTTAAAGAACTGAAAACAGAACTAACTAACTTGAAGAAACTGAATAATTCAACAACAAATTCGGAGCTAAACCATCAAATCCATCTGCTACAAAAAGAGCTGGAGTCCCGACCAACAGCCAAAGAAGTTAAAGAATTAAGATCAGAGTTGGAACTGATAGAGGATTTACGCAAAGTTGAAGCAAGGGCAAGAGAAAAGGAAATTTTTGAGTTAAATGAAAAGCTTGCAAAAGCTAAGTTGAATTTTTCCAACAATACGACTTCGAATAAACCACTTCTTGGTATCGACACCTTTAAGCGCTCGTCGCATTCACCATTGTCAACGTTGTCTATAAATAGACCTCAAGTCATATCTCAAGTTATCGATGGTGAGTTACAAATTCATATACCGGAGAAAACGATTGACCCTGCCAACGGACGTAAATTATGGTGTGGATTGTGCGAAAGGGAAGGACATGATAGTATTGACTGTCCCTTTGAAAATGACGTCTTCTAATTTGTCACATCTAGAAATCATTACATGAGAGAATTTAAAAATGGTTAAAGTGCCTGTTTCAAGCTCCAAATCTCTTAAAAGATAAACAACCATTTTACACTGAATTGCGAAGTGCTACAATATACCTGTACACCCTTACTTGCATATAATTCATTAATAGCTATACTGTTTTTGAAAAACTTTAAGCCCAGCTAGGCGGGAAATCATTTAGACCAAAAAAACGACCGGTGAATCTCATACTAGATGACTAAATGACTACCGTTACAAACCTTCAGAGTGTATACCTTCGTGATTACATTAGTTTTAGGCATATTTATTTAATCAAAATGTATATTAGTGTAATCAGGATGTGCTAAATATCAAAGGAGATTCACCATATAAGAATGAAACTTTCGATTCTGACTATTTATCCAAATCTAACCTTTTTCTGCGACGATAATTCGGATTCTTCTATGAGCCCAAAAGACCGCTTTGACGAAACTACTTGCTTTTCTATGTTTTCGACAGAGATGTTTGGTTGGACTCGTAAACCATTATCATCGTATTTGTCAATATCTTTCGCTAATGGCATTTTAGTTATCATTTGTTCAGACATCTTAACCTGAGAATCTTTATTAAACAAAGGAACATTCCAGTGAAGTTCATTGTTGATTCTGAATGCAGAATGTTCACACAGCTCAAAATCATCTACTTTTTTTTGATTTAATTCTCGAATGGGGTCATTACTGCCATTTCTCAACTCTGAAAAATGGCTATCAATATATCTGTTCTTCAGAAACCTAAATTGTAATATAAACTTTCTTATTTCATCGTCTTCCGAAACAGGGACCATCAGTTCTTTTGGGGCATTTGAACGCTTATTGAACATCTCTTCCTCTAGAGTTCCTTCCAAAATTAACGTTTCCACATATACCGGCTCCTTTTGTCCTATCCTGTGAGCCCTTTTGATTGCCTGTGCTTCAACAGATCTTCTCCACACCGGATTCAAAAAGTAGACTCTGGTAGCAGCTATAATGGTTAATCCATGCGATGCCAATTTCAAATCCATTATAAGGGTATTCCCACCTACATGATTTGTAAACTCTTCAATTTTGTTTGGCCTCTGGATTTTTGGAACAGATGTTGAATACAATAAATATGGAAGTCCTAATATATCTAAAGCCTCTGATAAATAATAAGCGCTTTCCTCAAATTCAAAAAAGACAATACTTTTCAGGTCTCTATAATAATTTTCGAGAAGCTTTGAAATCATGTACGATAGCTTAGCTGAGGCAGTTCCCAATATTCTAGAAGTATGTGAATTATTATCTTCTGAAGGCTCCGGTGTATTCATATTGGAGTCATTTATTCTTCCGGTAATTTTGCTTTTGATCTGGTTTGGATCTTTAAAATTTATAGACTTGGAAGATTTCAATGATACTCTATTTTGGAAATCCAACTCATCGTTTACTAGGGACATCTGGATTGCTTGTCCATCGTTCTTCTTTGCCCTCTCGGTATTTTTCCTAGTGGCTTCTTTCCAATAATTTTCCCAAAATTCATCAGCTGAAGTTTCAGTTTTTTGTGAGATGGAATCTGCAGTGGAAAAGCGATTTCTATAGTAAAATCTTTGCAGCTCATATAATTGTGGTGCGCCAAATATAGGTATATGACTAACATCCCCATCATCTTTACCAATACCGAAATTTTTAGAATAAATTTTATCTAGACCCTGAATGAAAAACATCATCTCGTGAATGGTCGAAGCGGTTCTCCATGATTTATCAAATAAAGCCAAATTACAAACTTTGATACATTTTCGTAGAAGTTCGATATCCTCTGTAGAATAATATAATGAACCATCCGATCTGGTCTTTTCTGTGCAGGCGATAGAAAATTTAACCATGCTTTGTAAGTCATCCGTTGAAAACCCAGTCCAATAGAACGTTGACCTTTGCAAGTTTGTTATCAATACTCTCAAGTCTGCTTTGCTTGCGGCATGAAACATATAATCTCTATCTTCTCTTTCAGAACTAACAGCATTAATAGCCAGAACTGCCGTAAACAAATTAATGGAAATCTTGTTATGATATGATGGTTTCAAGAATATTGGTTTATGATATAGCGGTGGTAGAGAGACATCATTATCAATTTGATCCGTAGAATGTCGAATAATCAAATCCGTTAAAAAAATATTAAGAGCCAATGAAGTGCCGTAATGATTTTCGACAAAGGGTTTAACTATTGTTTTTCTCCACAAGTTATCATCAGTAGACCACGGCTCGATCTGGAAAAATTTATTGACCAAATAACCCAGTCTAATCAAGTCATCTCTGGGATTATAACTCCTTTTAACAGTATCTTCCTTCTCATTTTCATGCATATGCAACTTGGTCATACCTGTAGTAGGTGTACCAGTAACAGCCCATCTTCTTTCAACTTTGATTTTAGCAGATAAATTGACAACTCGGGAAGATCTTTGATGTAAGCTATGTCCCTCATCAATGATAAATCGTTTCCAGTAGATTTTAAAAAGTTCTGATGACTCTTTATCTTCGTGAACATAAGCCGAGAACGACATAATTACTATGTCGTGTTTAATCAACTCGCGGGCCTCAGGTAGAGCTGAAGATGCTTGGGGAACCTTGAATACTGAAAGGAAATTATCTTCGACGTGTTTCGATACCTCATTCATCCATTGTGTAAATAAGTTATCAGGACAAACAATTAATGTTGCGCTTGTTAAAAGTATTTTCTCTTGCTGAATTATTGGTCTAGACCTTGATAAAAACCTTCTATTGATCGAGTCCTCCTTTCTGAAATAAAAATAACCAGGATTTTCGTCCAATTGTTTGATGCATGATTCAGGCAATTCATCAACATGATTTTTCCATGAAATCGATTCCCTATTAATAAGTCTAACACAGTGATCTCGAAGCGAGTTAACAGAATGGTCCTTCACCTCAGCAACCACAAACTCTGCCGGGGTTGTGGAGACCTCAAATTTTGTGAAACATATAAGTGCTAATACGATAAATGTCTTCCCCAAGCCCATATTTTCAGCCAAAATTCCGCCCCTTGGAGTTAAATAATATTCTGGAAAATTTAAAAAATCAAGCTGCAATGAATTAAAATAAAATTCCTTTTTATATTTCGTTATCCTGAACAAATTTGGTAGTAACTTACGATGATTCCTTAATTCATTAATGAACATTTTGGATGCTGATTCCATCTGGTATTTGTAAAGTGAGCTTTTCAAACCTTTAATTTTATGGAATTCTTCTAAAATCTCATTTTCTCTTTCAATCGAAAACTTGACTGAATTATAAACATTGGTTAGCCTTCCTTCTAGAGAAACATCTTCCATGTCCTTAGATGAATTATTAAAGGGCTGATTTTGGATCATTCTCTGTAAATGATAGTCAAAATTTCTATCATTGTAGTAGCTTGATGCACCCAAGGAGTCTGGCTTAAACCATTCAAAATCTTTCAAAGCTGAAAACAATAGTATACCATGTTCTAGAGATGATTCAATGTTCCAATGCTCCTCTGAATAATCCAGAACAGTTATCAAGTTCTTCATTATAGCCTTATATCGATTTTCATGCCATCTTAAAGTCTTTCCTCTTTTGAAACTTTCCCTTCTTTCTCTTATATAACGATTACCATCGATATCAGACGGTATAGCATATACTCTAACATGGGTCACATTGCAATGATTATTCAAATTAATAGTTTTGTAAGTCGTTATTATATGCAATCTTTCCACAAGATAAGATACATCTTGCAAAATTGGCGATAACGAGTATGATTTATTCAGATCTTTGAGAGATCTGAATTGTTTATTGGTATTAGTATATGGCAGATCCAACCAAGACCATCCATCGGGTGCCTCTATTCTGGGTGATGATAGTTGTGGTAAATTAACAAAAAATAAACAGCCAAAAGGGATTAACTGTGATAAATCATTCCTTATCTCTGCAATATGATGAAACTTTAGACAATGAATTGTCAGTACGGATCTAATAAGTATCCAAATAATTAGTTGTTGGACATACTTGTGATTGGATTCCTTTTGCAATCATCTCTCATTTTATATAACCCTTGTTAAATCAGCATTTGGTAAAATACCTCGTAATAGATATAATTTAGTTTCCTATCGTTATAAGGATCGGTGTTTTACTATATGGCTTTACCTTATGTCCCGGTCTTCAAATTCTAATGTATGAAGCTATGATTGCCTTCTCTATCGGTTAGGACACACTTGGGATCAGTATATATGGCGGTAAACAAATCAGAGTAACAGGTATTTAGGAGTAAATCTGGTGAAGATATCAATATCAATTCAACTTTCTTCTATTATTTCCTGTTTTTTTTTTGTTTGAATGAAAGCTTATATTGAAAGAAGAAAGTTCTTGTCAAATTATATTATAGACATGTAGACTATACTACAAGTTTTTAAAAAAAATGTAATTAATGTTTAAAAATTAAAGAGCTTATAACAGCTAGTGTAATAATTTTACAGAGCGCAAATATTATTCAAGCTGTGTAAATTATATTTTATAATCACCATAGGGTTTTTGCAGAATAGTTCGTCTGTATTCCAAACTTTTTTAAGTTTGTAATTTAAGTTTTGCCCAATATTAATATTACAAGTTAATAATACATATAGATAGCTGTGCTTCCAGTAGGTCTCTAAATGTTATATGAGAATCTAGCAAGTTTTAAATTATATATTTATAATTATTCTGAGCACCCTGATGACAGATACTCTCATAAAATTCAAAAGACGTCTAAATTCTGAGTATTGAAAGTTTTTTTTTGTCTCAGAGCTGAGAAATATAAAATATATAGGATGTTAATATTGTAATTCCATCATTGATCATCAATTATCTGATGTTTCTACTAAAATTCTAGGGCGTTATATTATTATTATATAAACACTTAATATCTATCAAATATATTTTAATATAATTTCGTCGTCATGGGCAGGAGATGCTGAGTACATGATGATCTAAACACCGGTACCGGCACTGAGCAATATATATATATGTGGGCTAACTGATCGCGTCGCCGGTGTCGGCGTATAGTTAAAACAAAAAAAATTGAATTCAAATTAACTGAAAGATTTTAGACCTTGTTATATATTTGAAAAAAATTATATGCGCGACGTCACCAATATTAATAATATAATAATTTAATTGTATAATTAAAAATAATATAATTTATATTATATAATATTATTATAATTTAATATATAGTAATTCGAGCATGTTGCCTGGGCTACCGCCAGATTTATAAATAATATAATATAATATGATAATTTAAATAATTAGCTAATATAGTTCAGACGAATTGTTATCAATATATATTGTCTAATTAGATATAATTTATATAATTAATTCCAAAAAAGGCTATTCGGACGTTATTATAATTATATATTTATTATATTTATAATATACACGTCTTCGTCGTCCTGCTACGTCGTCGAATTAGGGTATATAATTTTTAGCTCATTATTGAAAAATAAAGAGAATTTTATGATATTTATAATTCATGTCGTTGACCATTTTAATATCTATTTAATATTTGATATATATAATACTGTATACAGTATATGTCCAAGCAGCTTTACTGAATTAATATATATATTAGATATTGGACGTTATATATGTACTACAGACTACACTAGTCAGCTACATCAATTATATTATTTATCCAGACTGGAATGGGATGTGGACCCTGAGAAATATTTTGATTCTTCAAGATGAACTAATCATGAACATTGGAAAGTTAGCTCAGTAATGAGATCTGGGATATATTATATCACTGCGCTCTATCCTTTATGTAGCAAACACTACGTAGTGTTTGCTCGTTTGTGTATAACATCGATCGTGTCGTTCCTATGTGCTTTAGACAATTGAATTAGTTTACGGACTTAGAAGTTACAGTTTACAAGGTAAAGGGCCAAGGGCTCAAGGCTAAAGCCTAAAGCGCACAACTCCCTTTTTGTGTTCACAACGAACATTTTATAAAATTGTTCCTGTTCAAATGAATACAATACAACAGATAATCAAGAATTTTAATAGCCTCATATCTACAAATTACAATGGACAGTAGCGGAGAGATTTGTACAGCTGCAAGATAATTAGTATAAGTTTATAGCATATAAAAACAGAAATCCGTCGAGATTGCACAACTATCGAATTTTTTTACCTGAGGTTTTTCGTGTTTTTTCTCTACCCGAAAATATTGGCAGAGACACGAAACAAATTTTATACGCGTTGGAGAGCTCATATTAATTAAGCTGTATAGAGCTATATATGTTCCAAAAAATATGAAAAAAAAAAACAACAAACCCACGGTCATAACTCAAATATCTTTACTAAGATCATTTGAATTACATATTGCTAGCTATTCCATCTCTTTTTATTTAATTCTTCTACTCTTTGTCTTTGCTATTAATTTATTCATTTCTATTATTATACAGAAATCTTTTTTTCTGATTATCATCCAATACTAAAGAAAGGCAGTAAATGTTTTATTCAGAAACCCTTCTATCAAAAGAGGGTCCATTAGCTCAAGTATGGCTAGCTGCGAACTTAGAAAAGAAGCTTCACAAATCCCAGTTTCTACAGTCAAATATCACAGACTCAACACAAGCTATTGCCGCTGCTACTTCGAATAATGATGACTCGGAAGCATTGGCATTAAGGTTATCAGGACAATTACTATATGGTGTTGTTAGAATTTATTCAAGGAAAGCTAAATATTTACTAGATGATGTGAGCGATGCCTTATTAAAGCTGAAGTCAGCATTCAAATCCACAGCAAATTCGGTCACTTTACCAATAAATGCGACCGTTGTTCCTTCAGTTAATCAATTGATGTTACAGGATACTATCACACAATCAGATTTGCTATACCAAGAACCTTTGGTTTTTGATGATGAAATCAGCGATCAAAAAAAAGCCTTCTTTGGCCAAAATGAGCTAACTAACGAGGAGTTCGACGATTCCATAGAAATTCCAAGAAATAAATTTGATGACCTGGACGAGTTACAGCCAGATGATGGCTTTGATTTAGATTTAAATTTTGATATTGATGAAGAAAGAGTGGAATTGACGACACATAGTGATAATAATTTCCAAATTAATGATGAGTCAATCGAAGTTGCAAGAGCAGATGTCACCAATGCCAATTTGTCAGCCTTGGATGATGAAGGGTTTGGTGGCGATATTGATTTAGGTTTTGATGGTGATTTTTTCGATAAGCCTCTTGAAATTATTGAAGAACCAGAAGCAGAAGACTTAATAAGCCAGGAGTTGAATGTAAGTGAGAAGAAACAAAGAAAAAAGAGAATTTCCACTGCTGGTCAGCGTAAGATTATCAAAGATAAAGAAATCGAAATTCCAATCAGAAACTTCAGTATCACTGAAAATATTGTTGCCGGTAACTTTTCATCCGAAGATCTAGATTTGAATACTAAGAGAGCCTATATTGATCATTTATTAAAAGATAACTACATCGAAAATGATCTGTTACTGAAAATCAGATCCAAACGTCAAAAAACAGTAGCAAGCCCACCCGCTGAAGATGATGTCCCAGAATTGGATTTTTCCGAAGAAGATGCTAACAAAACGGCTGAAGATATACTGGATGACGGGTTTGATGTAATGAATCTTGATTGGGACGAAGATAGGGTTCCTGTTGATGAAAATAATGAAAAATCAGAACAAGAAAAAGTTATTGAAGAGGAAATTGACGACTTCATTTCAGGTGCAACAAAGGATGGTGTTTCTGAATCTACAATCAAAATCTCTTCTCATATCAAACGTCTGACCACCGAGGAAAGGGAAACAAATTTCTCACAAATTCTTGAGCAAGATCTTAACTCTGAGCATCCACTATCAACATTTCCAAAAAGTGAAGCCACTAGAGTATTTTTTGAATTGCTGGTTTTAAGTACAAATGATGCTGTTAAACTAAAACAAGATGAATTATTTGGTCAAATTGAAGTCACATCGAGAGCTGCTCTTTTTAAAAAATTTACTTGAATTGTACTTATAGTTTACAGACATCGGACGGTGTTATGTACTATGATAAATAATGGATGACTTGTTTGGAATGATATGGCTCAAATCTTCTAATTGTGACAGACCAATGCTGCACGGTGCATTTCTATTTTCCAACAAACCTTATTAAGCTATTAGTTAATAACATGCATCATTGGTATTCTGAACATGAATGAAGTTTAGTACTTTTCATAGATTGTTTGAATGAAACGGCAGGAGTTTTTATTTTTCTATTGGATCTACAATCCTAATATAACCATTAATTAAAGTATTTGCTAAAATTTGTACAATATTAAAATGTGAATCATATATTATTCAGTTACATTTTGTTAAATTGTTATTACCTTTCACTTTTCAAATATCATTATATTGACTTTTTTTAATAAAAATAGCAACATCTGTAGATATATAATATATACATATATTTTTAAATCAAATTAATATCAGATTCATTTATGATAAAATTGATGTAGCCCGTGGAACTGACAAATATAGGCGCCATCGATGTACAACAAAATGGACTTAAATATATATACATAATACTTTATTAAAATGTCGTTGCAGTAGTGCAGTGTTTTAGACTGTAGTTAAATAATATAGTTACAATTAGTAATACTATAATTTGGTAATCTATTACAATAATTAGATTAAAATGGTGACAGGAATTTAGATCTCTTCATATGATAAAAATGCTAGAGATCAGAATATACTGAGTAAGTTAATATTTTAATTGATAAATGGGATAAACTGAAGGAAGAGGATAAATCAGCTGAAGAAGAAAAAGATGAATCTAAAGAAAAAACTTTTACTTCCTCCACTATTGAACCAAAAAAAAAAAGATGAGGATAAATGAAGCTGGATAAAGATGGAATAAATAATGAATATTTCTGTCATAATAAATATTGAGCATCTGCTAATAAGTTAAGTGATGCGCTCTATAATTACATATGTATAATTGCAGGTTGGCCAAAAATCAAGTAATTTTTATGCTTATATTCACTTGGACACTAGTAAATTGTAATATTATCTTTGTATTGAATTATATCATTTTTTTTTCTAACAATTAGTTATATAAATCCTTCCGCTACTCGCTATATCTCTCATCTCTAAATCTCAACATTTATAGTACATATAAAATTATATTGATTTTGTTTATAGATTTTTTTTGATTTTATATACTGGTCTAAACACTTTTGTATACCAATTATTTTGTATACATTTTACAATCAATTGCTCCGCAGGGGAGTGAGTGTCTTTTTTCATACTCTATAGTATTTCTGCGCTACTCTCTTTTGTAATTAAAGCCGTTATTACATTTCTTAATTTGTCTGTTCTAATCCTGTTATTTGAGTGGGAAATTAATGAAGACTTTTTTTTCTTTTTTTTTTTTTTTATACTGTAAACATATATTATATTTTTCTAAACTATATAAATTCCTCTGCTACTCTCTATTGTTAACGTGAATTACTATATTTCTTAATTATCTATTTGAATGAAATCATTTGCATTGGAAATTTTAGAATGTGCCGAAATAGAGACCATCTCCAGGATTCAGTCACAATTTTTTTTTTTTTTTTATACTGTAAACATATATTATATTTTTCTAAACTATATAAATTCCTCTGCTACTCTCAATTTAATGAGATCAGGAGTAATCTGATTATGTAATCAAAAAGAGAAAATAGTAAACACCTATATTTTTCTTTCGTGTAAAAGTTTGGGCTTACTTATACTTTTAACTCTACTATTCAATCGTCTGACCTGTAATCTCTAGGTCTTCCTTATCCTTGTGGGTGATCTTTCTAATCTCGATAATAACCTCGATCCGAACTAGTACGAATTCTCAAGTAAAATAAGCTTGTATTCTAAATACTTTCTATATAAGATATGTATTCTAATTAGGGCATCTTAGATCTCTTATATTAATGATCATATTGCGATCAGAGCATCTTAGATCTTTCCATCTCATGATCCAAACATCATATGATCAAACATCATATGATCAAATATCATATGATCCATTATCTAACAAACCTTCGTTTATCCTAGCCTAACCATCTGATTATGTAATCGACTAGTCTCTAACCATAAGGATCCTGAATCCTTACATTTCGAGAACTCGTCCTTGTTAGCTCAGTTGGTAGAGCGTTCGGCTTTTACAGTCTTTCAAGGCCTAGCTTTGAGGTTAAGAAGTTAACCGAAATGTCGGGGGTTCGAGCCCCCCATGAGGAGTTCTTATTAATTTTTTGTAGTCAAAAATAACATACTTTTTTTTTTTTTTATTTTACTGGCGATTTTTCAATACATCTAATGATATTAATGGCTAGTGTCTAGAGTTCTACGGGGATTTTTGAAGTTCACATTAGGCTAACATTGATTTAAATTATTGTGGTTTCTAAATGAAGCTCCAAATCATCTTCAAGGTCATTCAGGATAAGATGATTATTCCAAATGGATCCGAATGAATAACACACAGCACCTCCATTTAACGTTATAAAACTGTCCTTATACTTTACGAATTGGAATCCAACCAGTAATGGCGACTGTTTCCAAACATCATTCGGTAATTCAACAGGGGTAACAGTTTTTTTTGAAAGATTGATTTTGACGATTGTAGTTGTTTGATTATGTAGGAATAACTGACTAACACCACCAAGTAAAACGATTTCATCAGATGATACAAATATAGCTTGAGCACCGTAACGATTGAGTAATGCATGCTCTATTAAAAACTCAGTTTTGATTGAACCATCTTCAAGGATTTCGAACGTATATAGTGATGATTCAATCTCTTCAGCTTCATTCATACCACCAATAACGACACCGATTTTACCATTGTAAGCAAGAGCGGCCGATTGTTTTCCTTTCAAAGGACCTTCATGAGTAGTATTTTTCCATGTTCTATCGAACTCAACAAATGGAGACTCGTTAAAGCTACCACCATATATGTAAACTTTAGAGTTATGAGTGAAAGCAGCATGTCTAAATCTTGAGGCTGGTAGTGAAGCAGTTTCTTCCCATTTCCATGCACCATTGTCCTGTTTTTCCAAAATCCAGCAATCTAATAACGGCTTATTTGGAGCTGCTCTCCCACCAGCCAAAAGTAACTTAGTTGTATCGATTGTACTTAAGGTATGTGAAACTCTTGCGGGCAAATCATGCTCTATTATCTTGATTTCTTTATTTGAAATGGATGAATTTAATCTGGAGATCGAGGATCCACCGTTCGATATAATCTGGTCACCTATGACACCACTTGCTAAAAACTTTCTTTCTTCCGAGGTTTCACCAATTGAAAACTTTAACCCTTGAATTGGATCCTCGAATTGAAACTGCTCCTCATCTTGGAATAGCTTGTATTCGCAATTGGAAGCATGTAAAATCAAATAATGTTGACCGAAAACAATAAATTCTTCCCATTCATCAAAATGTTCAACTTTGTTGACCTTTTCTTTAATTTCTCGTGGCAATGACTTCCAGAATGAGAAAAGATCCTGTGCCTCTACTGTTCCATTGTAACCTAAATTAGTGAACCTTTGAATTTGCTTCTCAATTGTTGGGTATGTTTCTACAGAGTTCAATGGGGAATTCAATTTTGAAAAATGGAACATCATCGTTCTAGCAAAACCATGGTCTAAACCAGAAGGTAACAGCTGTTCTAAGAGCAAGAAATGTGAGTTTGGGAATTGAGAAGTAGCCTTTATTACTGGATCGGCATATTTTGGTAGCATATAAGCAATTGATACTTCAGCAATATAAATCTTTGTAATATTTTCATCATTCAATTCCAAGTACTCCAGTTGCTTCAAAAATAAATTGATATTTTTTAGGTCACATGAGAGAACAGTATAATTTGGGGTTTTCAGGTCAACTCCTGTAAAATTTGACTCTTTTGGTTCACCAATAATGGTCTTTAGCTCTTGAGATTGGTTGATCAAGTCAATCTTTATTTTATTCAGATCTGGGTAATCAACATCAACAAATTGCACAAAATCTTTTAAATTCGAATTTTCTGGATTTAGTGGGTCCAAGTATTGAAATGCTAGCGGATCATAACCAGCACCTAGATTGATAACAACAACTTTTTTCCCCTTAGATACAGAATCTTGGATAATTTTATAAGATGAATTCTTGATAGATTCCATTCTAGTCCAATAGCCTCGGTTGATAGCTGGTGATCTTCTAGCAGCTTTTTTAACAAAATGCTGAAAATAATGTGGTATCACACGTGTGGGATCTTCACTCAATGGACCTGAATATAATTTTTCAACTGATCTTTTAGAAACAATCGAATAATCATTCGTACCTTGGACCGATATATCATGAAACTGCCTTCTTCTTCTATCTTTTTCTATTTTCTTTTTTTGCTTTTCAGTTTGCTCAGGAGTCAGAACTTTAGATATGCTCATTTTCAACAGTAAGCAATATAATAAAGGAATGTAACTTGAGTAATTGCTGAAGAGTTGAGGCTTGATTTACTGAAAATAACCATAATCTATATTAAAGATTTTTTTTTGCTCTTCCTACAGTACGCGATGAGGGAACATCAATACACCAATGTTTTTAATTATGGCTAAGAAGTAATATTTTGATTATAATACACACAGTAATTAAAAAGGGTCTTGATCAGTCTATTTATTTGCTATTTAAATTTAGAAGGGAATCTGTAATGAAAAGATAGTTATTGAATAAGATATGGAGAAACAGCCCAATTACGAGCCAACTGTTACTGGATCGGTTCAGGCCTCTGAAGCTGTGGGTAGCAAACCATTACTAGCAAATGCGGCCTCGAGGTCTAAAAAGCTCATTCTTCAAAAGTATACAATTTATGAAACTTCAACAAGAGTATATATTATTGGTAGTAATGGAAGAGAAACCATGTTTAGAGTCCTGGAAATAGATCTTACACTACCTGATGACGAATTGACAATTGTTGAAGATCATTTTTTTTTCACCAGAAAGGAAATTATGAACGTGTTGTCTAGGTTAGAAGAAGCGAATCCTGAAGGTCTAACGAAGAAACTGACAGCTTTTGGACTACTTGGATTTGTTAGATTTACAAAATGCTACTACCTATCTGTCATAACTGAAAGGTCACCTGTTGCTGTTCTAGGTGGCCATTATATCTATCATATTGACAATACCGCTCTAATTCCGATATCGAAAGAATACAAGAAACCAGACAAGTACAGTGAAGAAGCGAGATTTTTGGCTACATTTTCCAATTTGGATTTATCTAAGACGTTTTATTTTAGTTATACATACGATATAACTAACACATTGCAACGAAACATATTGAGAGAGAAACAGAAGGCAAGCGGGTTTGATACTACACCCAAGTTCCATGATCAATATAATGAAATGTTTGTATGGAATAGTGCTTTGCTAAATCCAATAATGCAAACTTATGATAGAGTTTATGACTGGTTTCAACCTATTATTCATGGATTTATTGATCAAGCGAACGTTACTGTATTTGACAAAAAGATTTACATTACAGTGATTGCTAGAAGATCTCATCATTTTGCTGGTGCAAGATTTTTGAAAAGAGGGGTGAATAATCAAGGAAATGTTGCCAATGAAGTCGAAACAGAGCAAATTGTCTCTGATATGCTCACCACCAGTTTTCATGACAGCCAGTATGGGTTTTTCAACAACCCAAGGTACACTTCTTATGTGCAGCACAGAGGTTCGATACCATTATATTGGTCCCAAGAAGCCACGAATTTAAAGCTAGCAAAGCCGCCTATAGAAATTAATTTGATCGACCCGTTTTATAGTTCTGCTGCACTGCATTTTGATGATATGTTCAAGAGGTATGATTCACCAGTGCTTGTCCTGAATTTAGTGAAGTCCAAGGAACGAACACCAAGAGAATCAAAACTTCTCAAAGAATTTGAAAAGTGCATAACTTATTTAAACAGATTTTTGCCAGACAAGGATAAAATTCGATATACAGGATGGGATATGAGTAGAGCATCAAAGGCAGACGGCCAGGATGTGATAGAATACTTAGAGAATTACGCAGATGAAACTTTGAAAGCATCCAACATATTTCACAATGGTGCCTCATTGGAAAGTACTCAGTTGCAAGAGGGAATCTGTAGGACAAACTGTATTGATTGTCTGGACAGGACGAATGCTGCTCAGTTTGTTATAGGTAAACGAGCTTTAGGTTACCAACTAAATGCATTGGGTATTATCGACGACTTTTATATTAGTTATGATTCTGATGTTGTGAACCTTTTAACAGAAATGTTTCACGATCATGGTGATACAATCGCGTTACAGTATGGAGGATCGCATTTGGTGAATACCATGGAAACATACCGAAAGATCAACCAATGGTCCTCACATTCAAGAGATATGATAGAAAGCATAAAGAGATTTTATAGCAACTCATTCATGGATGCTCAAAGACAAGAGGCTATAAATTTATTTTTAGGCAATTATGTGTGGGAAAAGGGTAAGCCTATGATCTGGGATCTTACTACCGACTATTACTTACATAATATTCACTTATCGTCGACTTTGAAAAGGAGTTATACCTTATGGTGGTCAGAAAATAATTTATTAAGGTTTAATGAAACTTTCGAGATTTCTAAGGCTATCACCCATACTGTCCCAAGACTGAAACCATACGCAGGATTTTTTGATAACTACTGGAATGAGTATTACGCACCACGAAGACTATCCTTTTTCGACCAGTTGTTTGAGATAAACATGAATTCAACAAGAAGATACATTACTCCCAACTCCAATTCAGAGGAAGCATTTGAATTCTCTCCCTTCAAAGCACGCAAACAAAGTAACTTGAATCTCAAATTGAAAAAGAAAGAACAAAGGAAGAAAAAATCTAGAATTGTACAAATTGAGGACGAAAAGCAAAATTTGTCATTTGAGAGTTTAGAATCACTTGTTGCTACAAAGCAATTAAAGGACCTAAAGGATTATTCCAAAAGATTAGAAGGCTTAATTATGAAATCATGCCATGATTTACGATTTGATGCGTTTCTAGAAAGCTCTTCAGCTAAAAAAGAAAATGACATGGACCTGGATATGGAATCGTTTTCTATTATTGAATCTATAAAGAGGGATAAATCTGAAAGTCTGGAGAGTGACATAAATTGCTATGAATATCTCGAAAAAATCGAAGTACAACCGTCAAATGTGGAATTATATACTTCAGTATGTTCAAATGATTATCTAAAAGATATTAGGCGACAAGGTTCAATCTTGGTACCCAAACTTGGTAACCTTTCTGATGAGTTACATGATACTTTTGACGTTTTACCTGATGTCAAGAAAAAGGATTTGTCCTTATATGAAAGCGCTACAAATCTGGGTATAGTTGGGGATTATTTAAACGAGACAAAATTTACTACTAATTATGATGATAATGAGGAAAATGTAATGAATTTTTATTTATAATAGTACACGTGAACTTTTAATGCAAGTAATTTGAGCTGTAGTCTGTAGACAGGGTCCTTGTAAGATAAATTCTACAGAGCTGTTTTGTTTTTGAAAAATGTCACATTATAAATATAACATAGTACATACTGGCTTTATAGCGTTACGAAGAAATGAATTACAGATCTCGAATCTCCTCCTGTATTCCGATCTAAGCTGAAGCAACGAGGTAAATGATGACTACCTTTTCACGGGCTTTACCCAAGCTTTTTTATGGCCAGACTTTTTGCGTTTTAATAGTTTACCCATCACTGCACTTGAAGAAATTGCGAATCATAATATCTGGGCGAGATATTAAAAATCTTAATTGCCTTTTTTCTAGGATCTAAAACTGCATAAACGCTTACTCTTCTTATAAAAACTCCTCAAATCTCAAAGATGCAACAAAATGAATTATACAATTATATAGATCTTCTGATAATCTTAGTAAATGAAAACAAAATTCATAAATACGCTTAAAAGTTAAAACAGGTGATGTTAACTCAAAAACATATAAAAGAATGTGAGATTCTCATTAGAGAAAAAGCCCCTCAAAATTAAATCTGATTGAGTGAAATCAATCATTCTATTAGAGGTTAAAGAGTTAAGATGAGTTCTGACGAGGAATATGACCCGGTTTTGCACTTTGTCAAAAATCATGACAAAGATATTCAAATCTTGGAAGAGAAGTCAATTGATGAATCTATCAAGGATACTCGATTGCCTAAAGAATTGTTAAAAAAGATTGACTGGCATATAGTACCATTTCAATCAGCAATTTATTTCCTCTTGTTCATGGATAAAGCATTGTTAAACTATGCAGGTGTTATGGGTATAAAAAATAACTTGAAAGGTAATGATTTTGCAAATTTGGGGACCGTCTTTAATGCGACATATATTATTGGTGAATTGGTTTGTGGGTATCTATTGCAACGCTTCCCTTTATCAAAAATTCTATCGGCTCTGTTATTCTTTTGGGGTATAGTATTAGGATGCCATGCAGCGGCAGATACATATGCATCTTTAATGGTAGTTAGGGTGGTATTGGGGTTTTTAGAATCCTCAGCACCTGTTGCACTCATTGCTATCAATGGACAATACTATAGCAAGGCTGAGCAAGCGCAAAGAGTTGGTTACTATTCTACTCAAGTTGGGACAGCTACAATTATAGGTGCTTTATTATCTTTTGGTTTCCAAAAGATTCATTCAAGATTCGCTGCCTATAAAATTTTATTTCTTATGTTTGGGAGTTTCTCAATTGTTTTAGGCGTCTTAGTATACTTGTATCTACCAGATAATAGCGTTAGTGCTTGGTTTTTAACTGAAGAGGAAAAAACCCTAGTTGTTGAACATATTAGACCCAATCAAACAAGTGCTGAAAACAAAAAGTTTAAATGGTATCAAATTAAAGAATTGTTGTTCCATGATAAATTGTTCTGGCTATTTATTTTTGCAGCTATCTGTTCCCAAATAGTAACTGGTGCGGTTGGTGTTTTTAGTGTGTCCATTACTGCCACTTTCTTTGAAAGCAATGAAATTAGTGCTTTATTACAAATCCCAATAGGAGCATTGTTATTTTTATATATAGTGATTCCTACACAATTAATTGCTAAATATGGAGGTTTCACTTGGGTTTTCACTTCAATGTATGTTCCATCAGTAGTTGGTGGTATTTTACTTATTGCTACAGAAAATAGATTTGCTAATTTATTTGGTTTGTATTTGATTTATAGTGGTTCTTGTGCTATCGTTATGTTTTATGTTTGGAACTCAAATAATGTTGCGGGTTACACTAAAAAGGTTTTCAGAAACGCATTTACAATGATGGCATTTTCAATTGCAAATATCATTGGACCTCAACTTTTCCAAGATTATACCTATCCAAGATATATGCCTGCTAAGATCACAATTTTAGCAACCCAGGCCGTTTCTATCCCATTGACCTTATTACTTGGTTGGTTATGTAAAAAAGAAAATGAGAGAAGAGATAAGTTGGGTGAAGTTGAAGAATATCAATTTCTAGATTTGACTGATATTGAGAATAAAAATTTCAGATATATGTATTAATTAATTAGATTTGGAAAAAAATAATTATCAAGTTCTTTATATTTATAACTTTAATTTTCTTTATAAATAAATATAGGGAAGGGGAGGTTTATAGTCCCAATTCTTTGAAAACTGTATTTATAATTTCTTTAAATCTCGTAGATGTGACAGATTGACAATTTTGTATAGATTTTGAACAAGCCAAAGTATATTTTAAATCATCAGTCTTAATCCATATTTTCCCATTCAACCCAATTGCAATTTCAAATTTACACTTTTGAACTAATAATTTCAATATTGGATGATTTGCATCGAATAATAAATTTCTTGCAAACGCTAGATTCACATCAAATACAAAACCATCTTCTAATAATCCAAATCCACCATCTTTACCAGTAGTTGGATCAATACATTCAATTTCTATATCAACAATCGGATCAGCGTTTGAAACTCTAGCGTATATCAAACTACCAACTTTCAAATTTGGTCTATTTTTTTTTGAAGCATTTGGGAATGCCATGGCAGATAATGAGACAGACGAGGAGAAATTTGATAAAGAAACCCTGAAAATATCACCAAATGAACCTGTAACTGTACCAATAACATAATCATTTGTTTGTGGAATGTATCTTTTTGAATTTGATTCAATATGAATAGATTTATTACCATTTTGTAATAACCCTGAGTTTATTGGTATAATTTCCTTCGTATTCAAATCTATATGTAACCCTGGCCCAATGAGTTGTTCACTTTTTTGGTTTATTGGAATGCTATCACCGGGTATTATAAGAGTTGACATTGTAGTATTATATTTCAGAAGTTTCGATTTGTAATTTAGATATAGAATAATTTATGAGTTTTTTAAATTGCGCTTTATTCTCTTGTATGAAGTATATAATACATTTTAAAATCACCTCTTTGAATTTTTTTTTTCTCTTTCCTTCAAGATATTTAGCGCTACAAAATATTTGTACCATGTAGCTACCGCGAACTCATTCTGTGGGTCACGAAACACGAACTTTTTTTTTCTTTCTTTCTTTTGATCTATGAGATTAATTATTCTTATATGTTTTGACATATAATTGATTCAAAAAGGACAATTTAGATTCGGCCCTAGTTTTAAATTATAATCTTTCTTGAAAAAACACATTGAAAGATAATAAATGAGAGAAATTTTAAATATTGAAAAAGAGAGATGGGATATGACGATACCTTCAATTGCACCGAATGATTTGAAGTCTAGCCCCACAAGAATAATTAGCCAAAGGAGTATTCATTTTTCAGACTCAGACTCAGATCCAGAAGATGTCGTGGATAGGATAAACAAAAACAGAAAAGAAAATTATGAAAGATCCCATAGACCATTAGCTTCATCATCACCTATACGAAGCAGTGAAAATCCAATATTTTTATCTAGATCAATTGGAGATAAAATTGGCGAAAGATATACTCTGAGAGGTCCACATTATATCCCATTTAAATCACAGAGAAAGTTAAGGGAGGAGCGGCGTGCAAACAAGCAATTGAAAGCACGAGGGGGTATAGATTCTATGGATAGAGATATAAATCAACAGGAGAAGTTATATAATAAAAATAGATTGAACCGAGAAGCTGATAACCATAGGATAAAACTCGATGAAATAGAAGAATTTAACGAAATTGAGGAACCAAATGAATTTTTAAAGGAAGATAGAGTCAATACTAGGGTAATATATGATGAAGATGCTTATCTCGATGAGCTTGAGGAAATGATTAGACAAGAGGAAGAAGAATTAGATGAGTTACTGGGGAATTTATCTTTAACTTCCGATAATACAACTTCATGTTGACCGATGGTTGTTTAATAATATATTGAATAATTTGATGATGATTATGAATAAAGTACATGTTTAGTAAAGTGTAAAAGATTCTGAAGAATGTCTTGAATTCAGCAATTAAAGAACGTTAAAAAATATTTAGTACGGACTAAACTATTTTTTTCTTTCTTTCTATACTACTGTAAACTTTACTAATATACTCTCTATTGTCTATTATCAATATAAAATTACTATTAACTTAAAATTGGTAACTCCCATAATAGATTACCTAGGGAATGGAGTAGAGTTCAGATTCACAAATGTGATATGAACTTCGGAAGTCATCCTTTTCGACTCTTGTAACTCCGCGATTTATATTAGAATTATTTGTAGTTGAATTATTAACTTAAACTCGATCATAGTTGATAGAGCAGGAGTGACTATATTGAGTAATTTTCGTGTATTTAGTTTTGGTGCTTCTCCGATTTTTGGCCGATTTTTTCTCCCAATAGAAATGGCAGAGATGTAAGCAAAAAATAAATATATCATCAGTTAAAAAATCATATATCCATCAAAAACAATTCTATATATATATTCATTTCTAAAGATCAAATCTTATCATATAAAAATAGATATCTTTTGGGGAAATTAAGATGTTGTCATTAACTAGAGTTGGTTTAACCTCTTCCAGATCACAATTTGCTAAAAGCGCTCTCTTGACTGGTTCAAGATCTTTCCAAACTTCAAATTCACAAAGATTCGATATCCCATTCTTGAAACAGATTCCACAACCACCAGGTTATATTGTCGGTAATGTTAACGATGCTTATGTTACTCCACCTTCATCAAGAGCTCATGGTTCTTTGCACTGGAACGTCGAAAGATTGATTTCTATTGGTTTAGTTCCATTGACTATTGTCCCATTCGTTACTGGTTCTTTTGCTCCAGTTTTAGATGCCACATTCTCAACTTTAATATTGGCTCATTCATGGATAGGTTTCCAAGCTTGTATTATTGATTATATTCCAAAAAGAGTTTACGGTGCTGCTCATGATTATGCCATTTACTTATTATCATTTGGTACTTTAATTGCTGGTTATGGTATTTATGCTTTAGAATCAAAAGATGTTGGTTTAACTGGCTTACTTGGTAAAATCTTTGCTTCAAAACCTGAAAAAAAATAAAGGTTTTCAAATTTATATATGACCTTCAAATAATAACAATAAAAAAAAAACAATGACCAAATACAAGATAAAAGAATTTAATGAATTTTTAAAGAGAATAACTATTGGAACTGTAATTATTTCTATATATTTTTTTCTCTTTCTTTCAATTTATTTAATTTCTTGACCTCTCACCAATACATATTCAAATACGTTTTCATTTATTTACAGAAACCAATGAGAAACAAAAATTAGAAAATCTACTTCTAAATGTTCAAAAGTAAAATAATTCTCTTGATTTCAAAAACTAAAAAAAAAAAACACATGATTAATTCATTAAATACATTATATAAAAATTTTTATTTTGCATTTCACTTATTTCCAATTTTGCGTTTACGGCTTTGTGAATCTAAGATCTTATTCGTAATAGATGATATTGAAAACCTTGATAGGCTAGGTGTAACAGATGCATTGGAAATAGTTTCATCCTCTTCCTCATTATTTTGTGATTGCTTCGATTTCAATTGAGAATTTATTTTTTCCAAATATTCTTCCGCTTTTATAATTTTATTTTGAAATTGCAATAAACCCTCATATAAATCCTCATTACTTTTAACATTTGGGTATAGATTCTTCAACTTTCCAAAATTATAGTCATCTACTGACAATACATCGCGACCTATACATGTATTTACCTTGATTAATTGATTGTGACTGTTTATTTTAGCATCAATTATATTGGAATATATTGCTTCAATGATCAATCTTTCTAATTCTGAATTTGTGCTAATATGAACTTTTTCCTTCAAATGGTCATAAGAAAATTCATTATTCATCAAGGCTTCTGAAATTAACGTTAACTGCTTTAGTTTAAATATAGCGCCACTTTTTAAATTCAAATAATGTGAATTATTAGTGATATAATCTTGGTAGTCACCGAAACAAAATAATTCCACTGTGTTTATGAGAGTTTCTTCGCCAGCGAACAATTGTTCAAACTCAGGATTCAATCGTATTTCATTAAATCCAAATGTGTTTTCATCCTCTAGTAGCTTCAGTATTCTTTCAGTTTGAGTCATAATTTTTGATTAAAACAAACAGAATCGTTGTTTTATAGCTTTTACTTTTCGAATTATCCTGATCGGTAGTTGATTAGTTTGGTGTCAAGTTATTTTTTTTTTTTTGGTTTTGATAATAAATGGGTGAGAAATAAACAAATAGTGGAATGTCAAAATCAACAATAAATTCAATTTTAGCTACAATGAAATGCTGAAAATAAAACTAAAAAAGTTATCAATTGAAATTAGCTCTCATAGATGTCTGTTAATACGAAGAAGCCTACCATATCCAAGACTCGTATAGTGAAATTAAAATCATATACAAGGGTCAAAACCAAATCAAAAACTAATTTAGCTGATATCTCACCTTCTCCATCCTCAGAATCATTAGGTAGAGTTACAAACCAGAAAACGCGACCTAATATAATCAAATCTTCCCCAGAGTATTTAAACCATTTGATTAGAAAACTGTTTTTTCCTCATCTGGATTGTACAACTTATCATGATATTCTCCCCAGTTTAACATCTTCAAACAAGATTGATCTTTATCTTTACCCATTCCTTGGATTATTGATCAGAAATTTCATCAATCGATGGTATGAGAGAATAACAGACGATCAAGAATTTGTAAATGAGCTTATTACCACAGTATCTAGTATCACTAGAAAATTGGAAACTAAGTTAAAAAAAGTCGATCTAATCGAGCTTTTGTTGGACGATTTACCCTTAATTTTCGAAGAGCATTTGAAAACATATAGGAAGATCCATAGCGAATTGGGCTCCACATTTTTACCATTTGATACAATTAATTCTGCATTTGATCATTTACAGAATCATAGGGCTTTAACTAATGATCCTAAAGAAGAATATTATTATTTGAAGATTTTGAGTAACATGATAGTACAGAAACTGTTACCAGATAAAGACTCTACTTTGGTTTTGACATTTGTGAATGATCTTTTAGGTGATATGCTATTGAAACAAATAATAGAAAAAATTTCTCAACCTTATCAGATGTTTGAAATTTTAACAAAAATCTGTGAAATTATTGTTGATGAAGACGAAAAGACAGAGAACCCATACGTTGAAGTAGTTCACGAACCGATCAGCGTCAAAGCAAAAAAAGTTTTGTCTTCACTAAGTCATTTTATTGCATATACTACCTCAATCAACTCCATTGAAAAGCAATCGCCTACAATAGTGTCATCTTTGCACGTTTTCACTTTCTTGGACAATTTTTTTCAAATTCACACCTATAGGCCGGTTCTATATTCCACATTATGCTCATTAGCCCGATTATTGAAAAACAGCTATGCAAATCATTTCAGCATAAATTTGATTACAAATACATTCATAAAAATGTTGGGAAGTGAAGATCTATTCTGTAAAATCTTTGAAGTAGCAAGAGAGAATATGTTTCCCCAAGATGATATTATGGGTGCACCGCGGATAGAGCCTGATTTACAGGAACTTGAAGCAATCAGAAAAACCACCAAAGAATCACTGAGAAAGGTTCTTATAAAATATAGTTATCTCACAAAGTTTCTGATTTGCGATGATTTAACGCTAGAATTAGATGATATATTGGAAGACTTCTTGACTAGTTTTGAAAAAAGAAGACTGAATAAACATTTGGCTTATAGAATCTTAGACCTAGTTATCCTCAGATTATTTCCTGAATTTAGCGTTTAGCCAGTAAATACTTTTGGTAAAAAGCCAGATAATATATATATATATAATTTATATATATCTGTTTCTACGTAGCTTTAATTGAGCTTTTGGGTTGATCATTTTATAACTCCATATCAGACCAAAATTTCATTGAAGTTCATCAATATATTCAGTATCTCAGTATCAAAGTTTCCATCTTCATCAATAAATCCTTCCCATAGTTCAGTGGCATATTTGACAGGGATTATGAATTGTTTCGAAGTGAGTCCCACTCTAGCTTCAATATAGCTTGAATGTAAACCAATAGCAGCAACAGGCCCTCTTTTATGAGTTCCTCCGAAGAGAACATCATTCATCAATGGCTTGTTGAATGCCCTGCTTAAATGCTTCCTTATTTGGCGTTTTCTTCCAGTTTCCAGCTGAATAACTATCATTTGGTAACCTTTATGGACTATGTTATTATATTTGATGAATTCGGTCTTACAGACCCCTTTCTCTTCATCAGGTATAAATATGGAACCTTTATTATTTGATCCATAATATTCGTAGCATAAGCCCTCTCCCATAGGAGGGAATTCTCCTGCTGGAATCAAACCAACATATCTTCTAATAAACTTATAGCCTTTATTACCACCCAGCCTTAAATTTCTAGAGAACTTCTGGGCAGTTGTTTTATCTTTAGCCAGCAGCATACCACCGCTAACCGCTTTATCCAACCTGTGCACATTTCTGACTTCATCATCTTGTTCTCTCAGCAAGGTGATTATACCCTTTTGAAAAGTTCGCTTGCCAACTCTCTTATCATCATCTTGTGTACAATGACCTGGTGCCTTATTAATAATTATGTACTTTGAATCTTGATAGATACCAGTAAATTTCTCCGGGTGCCTCTCTAAGTTCAAGCTATGCGCAATAACCTTAGAGCCTGGGATGCTTCTGTTTATAATATGATTATCTCCTTGAGCTAAAGCTTTCGCCTTATGCTTCCATTTCCTACCGTAGTCATGTCTCTTAGTATGAGATGTTGTTACATATTGTGCTACAAATGAGAGTACCTTAGTCATGTTTTGAGTTATGATCACATTATGGTTTCTGGGCACAAAATAAACCATTTCCAGCATTGGTTTTGTTTTGGTTAGAACTAAGATGGAGTAGTCATCAACTAATTTGAGTCTTGACACTTTTTTGTTAACCGAAAAATAAAAAGCAGGGAATTAATTTGGCTAACTAACTAAATACAATTTCAGGATGAAGGAAAACTAGAACTTTTTGCAAAATCTTGAGTCATCACGAGAAGGTCAGAATAGTTCGATTATCTAGCTTTATGGAATACTGGAAATGGATGACTCGGTTATAGAAACAAATTTGCCCAACAGCCTTCCAGAGGCTTTGGGTGTAACTCCTTTGCAATACTTGGTGCCTACGCAAAATTGTATGTTGATCACCTTCCAATTAAAAGAGGCTTTACTAACAAAGAGTTTTAGTGGCTGTGCAGTTGAATAATTTGAAAATACCTAGTAAAATAAATGATAATACCAGTGAGTTTTTTGAGGGCTTTCAAGGTTCGTATCCCTTGAAAGCGCTGAGGAACGGTGTTGAAATGGACCAACATTTGCTTCAGCTCTATTCCGATACTGCAGTCAATTTTGGGGCACTAAGTGATATCAACATACTAGCGCCAGAGGGGCAGAATATTGAAGGTTCTAAATCACTGTTTGATGGTTTGAATGGAATGGCAAGAGATATCACAAAAAAAGTTGCCTTCATCAGCAACGAAGAATTGATTAAGCAAAATCATGTCATTGACGAAACCACCATCATCACCACTGCCAACTCAGACTCACTTAATTCACCAGCGGACCAGTTCAACTCAAGTTCTATCACTAGAACGGCATCTAATCTCGATACAGATGATGAGAGGTTGGATATCAAAAGACGTAACATAGACATTAGTTTTCAACACTTGGAGATTGAAAATTTCGCCCTACAAAAATTGAAAGATATTATAGAAATGAAAATTAAATTATCTGATGAGGATGCTGAGTATGAAGCAGCCGACGTGTGGCTAGAGTGGCCTAATACAAGCTATACTTTATCAGATACGCTGTTGTTAGAAATAGAACATCTATTATTAAAGCTAAAGGGTACGTCCTTGGTGAATGAATTAAGCTATGATCTGATAAATAGATTACAAGAAGTTTTGAAGAAGGCAATAAATAATGGTTATGAAATTGACATTTCCAACTCTCAAGCAACATTTGAAAGCTTGAAATTTTCTTTTAATTCATTGCTGGCCTCATCTGTAATGCTCATAATATTCAATTTACAGAGAGAAGAAAAAAAAGTATACCTTGATAGCTATTTGACTGAATTGTTGTGTTTCTTTTATGTCTATGTCGAAGATTTTGTTTTAAAAGAGATAACATCCCTCTCAAGCAATATCGATCCAGGATTTTTTAGCGCTCTGATAAATACTGTGATCAGAATATTTGGATATTTCTCAGAATATATTGTTTCACATCAGTTAAATGATACGATCGTCACCAAACTTGAATATTTATCGATCAAGGTATTTTTTCATCCAGCCGAACGCTCATACAACAGTATCAAAGTAGCATGCTCTTCCATAATTACTAAAATTTTTCAATTCAAGCCTGATCAAAGAGAATTTATAATAGATGAAGTTTTATCTTACTTTGATAAACTACCTACTCACAAAGTCACATCAAGACAATTAAAACTTCAAAAAGGTATCAGCATTCAATTTATCACTGCATTGATTCTCAATTTAATTGAAACCTCAAATTTGCAGTTTGGCCAATATTCCAATGCATTGGAAGTCGGAAGCTCTGAATTTACTCACAGTGAGCTTGAAAAAAGGAAAAAGGAGGAAAAGAGATTTAGACAGTATGCAGAAGGTGTTTTCAAGGAGAAAGATAAAACTTTAAAATATATAACATCAATTTTAGTTTCAAGGATCATTAATAATCTAACAATTGTCACCAAGCTGGTATTTGAATTGTTTTTACAAGACTTACTAAATGTCATCTCATTACCTGAATGGTCATCTGCAGAAGCTCTTCTTTTTGAAATTACGAAAACTTTGCTTACAATTTCAGAAGGTCAACCATCACACATAGAAATTTACCTATTGGAAATGGTAGGTTTAACAGGATATAAAATGATACAATTGAAGGGGATAGAAGAGACTACTAATAGACGATCAATTGATTTGACTAAAGAATATGGTACTGTTTTCAATTATATAAGATTGTTCAACAGCACAAATTTCCATGAGAACTCCAGCCACTTCTTTATGTCTAGATGGGTAGAAGAATTATTGAAAAGCAATGCGTTGGAGGTAAACGAAGATCTAAACGAAAGCGAAGTTAAAAACCCTAAGTGTTTTATAGATATCTTAGGCGCTTATTATTATGGCAGACCAAGTCACCTAGTTTTGAAAATTGATGGAGATGCCTCTACTTTTGAGGAGTCTGTTTTACATTCATATAGCGCTTTATTACTTGAGAGTGATTTCGTAAAGCTTTATCAAAGATTTCTAAGTCAGTTATTGAAGTCGATGGATCATTCAAAAATTAAATCACGAACGAGAGCTCTTAAAAATCTAGCTTCGCTCATAACGAAAGATTCAAGATTGATCAGTATTCCTCAAGTCAGAGAATCATTGTCTAAAAGAATTCATGATCCTTCCCCCTTGGTAAAGCTCGCTGTATTGGAGATTTTCGATCAGTATATTTTACGTAAACCCGAGCTGATCCCTGAGTTCTATCAATCTATCATATTAACCCTTGATAAATCAACATCAATTAAAATCAAGTCAATTAAGATTGCCAAAAGAATCTTTTCTGAGACAGAAACACTAGAAATAAAAGTTTACTGCATTGAGAAAATTTTACGGAGAATTGAAGATGAGGAGGAATCTGTTGTGGAATTATCTCAATTATCGTTAATGGAGTTATTGTTTCTGAAGCCTGCTGGTAGTGCAGTAGAAAAAAGAGGTAATGTCAACGTAATAGTATCATTGGTTTCAAAGAGTGAAAGAAACTGGAGCCTTTTTGAAATTTTCTTATTCGATAAAATTTTGACAGTTACCGATGAAAACAAAAGCCATCATGAAAATATGATGAAAGCCTGCGATAATATAATCGAGAATATTTTCCAGTTTGTTCTGCTGAATATGGATTCAGATTTAGAACTTCAAGTTGAACAGAATCTAGGGCTTTTATCTATTTTCTCTAGAGCTGAACACCAATTTATCAGTCAGGAACAGCTTCTTTCTTTACAGCCTTATATTGAAGCAGACCATTCTTCATCCAAAAATTCAGCGATATCTTTTTACGCGTTGGTCATTCTTAAAAATACATTGGAGCGTACACGATCATTGAGAGACAGTTTTTTGGCAAGCGCTCAGCTATCTTTGTTCAAAAGATTAACCAAATTTAATATTAAAGAATTAGACTACGCAATGCCCTGTATCTGGATTCTTTCTGTAATCAGAAGGGATACAACGAAGTTGACTAATGCTGCTTTATCATGTTTGGAAAGGTTCAGGCCATTTGTCGATAGGGCATTGAAAAATGACATGAAAGAGCCGATTCCAGTAGTACAAAGGCTAATATACTTGATTGGGGCCTTTGGTAAATATTGCGATCTCGAAGAGCACAGGGAAGTTTTCAAAAATTCAAAAATTTTAGAACTTAAGGATAACGAAAGTGTTTTAAGTCTTATGACCAAAAATATTTTGGTTCTCACTAGGGGCAATGTCAATGTTCAAGTCAGAAGAGCAGCAGTGAAGAATCTAGTTCAAATTTGCTCGACGCATCCTAAATTATTTATGAATGAATCTGTTTTAAAGGTTTTAGATTTAGAATTTGAAAGTGAAAGATTTGACTTTAAAGATGCCATAATCAAAGGCCTATTGGAATTTTTAGAGAGAGAGGAAAGATCTGCAAAGAAGAGAAGCGGGGTAGGTAGTAAAGAAGCTGCAAAGAGGTCACTTGATGTTGATGTTTTTTATGGTCACTCGAAGACGTTTGAAAATGATGGAATCTGCGCTTCACTTGTTCAGAGATATATAGAGCCTGTGCTAACCATGTGCTTGATAGATGATTACGAAATATCATATGTTGCTGTTAAATATTTGAAAGTAGTTGTGAAATTAGGATTTGCAAATCCCAGAATTTGCACACCTACCATCATTGCCCTACAGTCTTCTAACATTGCAAACGTTAGAGCCATCGGATTAGAATTACATAAGGAGCTTCACGAAAGGCACGAAAGTTTGATTGACTCAAGTTACATACACGGATTCAAATTAGCTACTGAATACTGTAATAGATTACATCCATCGACAATGTTTGATAAGAACCAGTTTCTTTTGAAGTTTTATAAGAATATTGAACAGTCAAAAGTATCCAAAAAGAAGTTCCTGAGGCAGCTTATTAAATCATTATCATTTGATTTTCAGAAGATTGACTATCCGCAACTACGGGAAGTATATTCTTATGTCCTGTTTCTTAGTGCTAATATTGCAGAATGCGAGTTTGTTGGAAACGATGAAGTTTATTTGATTTTAGAGAGCATTGAATTAAGTTCATCGAGCCAGGGCGTTGCAGTTCAAGGTAACGTCACTGAGTTTATCAATGATCCACGCACATTTACAAAAGAGCAGATTATAAGATTGGGATATCTATCTGCTATTATCCTCACGCAAAAGAGGTTATCATACCATCTACGCTCCGAATATAAACTACCAGAGGATGCCAACAAATCAGAGCTAGTCTCGCAGAAAGTGAAACAGCGGGAAAAGCAATTATTTAAAGTTGTTACTTATGACCCAATTGAGGTCAGTCCTGATGCAGAAATATTTTCCTTGTTGAGCTCTCTTCAAATCTAAATTGTTTGAGCTTACGGAATAGCGAATGTTTTATGAATGAATCTTCGACATAACTGTAGATTACAGCGATCAAAACTAGACATTGAAAGGTATTTATATTTAGTATTTGTGATTCAACCTGCCTATAAAATGGGTGCAAAAGCTAGATAGTAATAAAAAAAAGAAAAGCTTTTTGCAAAATGAAAAAGAACTAATGATTAATAAATTAAATTGAAAACTCGAGAAAGAAAAAGAAACATGACGTGACAATAATATGGGGTATAATAGGACATTTAATATTCTTCAACATCCTCTGGATCAATTGAATCAGCACCAACTTCTTCGTAATCTCTTTCTAAGGCTGCTAAATCTTCTCTAGCCTCAGTGAATTCACCTTCTTCCATACCTTCACCAACATACCAATGAACGAAAGCACGTTTAGCATACATTAGGTCGAATTTTCTGTCAATTCTTCTCCATGCTTCTGCGATAGCAGTAGTGTTTGATAACATACAGACAGCCCTTGAGACATTTGCTAAGTTGGAAGTTGGTGGGGCGGTAGGTGGCTGATAACAGATACCAATCTTGAAACCTGTTGGAATCCAGTCAACCAATTGAACAGTCTTTTTGGTTTTAACTTGGGCAACTGCATTTTGGACATCTCTTGTGACAACATCACCTCTATATAGTAAGCAAGTAGCCATATATTTACCTAATCTTGGGTCACATTTAACCATTTGGTTACCTGGTTCGAAACAAGCATTGGTAATTTCTGAAACCGAATTGGCTTCATGGGTAGCTCTAGCATTGGAAACAACTGGGGCGTAGCCAACTAATGGAAAATGAATTCTTGGATATGGAACCAAATTGGTTTGAAATTCGTTTAAATCGACATTTAAGGAACCGTCAAATCTCAATGAAGCAGTAACAGATGAAACAACTTGGGCAATCAAGTTGTTAAGATTTGAAAGACTTGGTCTTGAAATATCTAGGTTTCTTCTGCAAATATCATAAATAGCCTCGTTATCAACCATGAAGGTACAATCAGCATGTTCCAAAGTGGTATGTGTAGTTAAAACGGTGTTATATGGTTCGACAACTGAGGTTGAGACTTGTGGGCCTGGATAGACGGCAAATTCCAATTTGGCTTTTTTACCATATTCTAGTGATAATTGTTCTAAGAGTAATGAACCGAAACCTGAACCAGTACCACCACCCAATGAATGCGTGAAAAGAAAACCTTGTAAACCATCACATTGATCAGACATTCTTCTAACTCTATCTAATACATCGTCTAGCAAATCTCTACCGACAGTATAATGTCCTCTGGCATAGTTATTAGCGGCATCTTCTTTACCGGTAATGAGTTGTTCTGGGTGGAACAAATCTTTGTAAGCACCGGTTCTAACTTCATCTACGACATTTGGTTCTAAATCCACATATAAAGCTCTTGGAACATATTTACCACTTCCAGTTTCACTGAAAAAAGTTGAAAATCCTTCTTCGCCTCCTTTTGGCCTGTTTAAGCCTTCTTGCAAATAACCATCAGGTTGGATACCATGTTCCAAGGAGTATAATTCCCAACAAGCATTACCGATTTGACAACCTGCTTGACCAACTGTAAAAAGAATTGTTAGTACTCAATAATATCAGTTAAAAACTCATATTTTCTATTTCTTTTAAGAAAATTAGTGGATGCTTCTTGATCTTTGTGCAACATCGAGAATGTTTCATCTAACGCGCCTGTGTCTGATACAGTTTTCAACTAAAAGCAAAAATAGCAGTAAAATGAGTTCTTTGAAGAAATTGTTTCTACTTACCGTTAATACTAATAACTTCTCTCATGATTGCTGATTTTTGTTCGAAATAAAGTTCACTAAGGTATGAGAGATTCGACTGCTTCCTTTGATTTCTCCTTACTTAAGTTTAGTTATTTGGGAATTTTTTTGTTTAGAAAAATCAACAAAAAAAAACAAAAACAACCATTTCACGAAAATTACTATATCAAGTTTTTGTTTACAGTTACCCTTTCAAGAATACAGTAACCATGACAACTGAAATCAAAGACAGCTAGTTATAATCATTGATCACTGATATTATTTACGAGTCGTAGGTTGAGTCAGCTTCGTACATTTCCCTTTCGATGAATTGAAACCCATGGAGTACTAAGATATTATATTTGATTTATATAAAGTTTATTTTGTACATTGAAATTTGAAAAGATTCTATTTCAGTAGGTCGAGTGATCATTTGAACACGAAAAAGTTGGCGAGCTTTAATGAAGGGACCCTACAAACAAAAGAAAAAGAAAGCACAAACGGCAATCAACTATATTTATTAAACTTTCCAACGTTTCAGAATTTGGTTTAATATTATATATTTAATTAAAGATCAAAGAGTATCCCTGTATCCAGCTTAGATATCAATGATCGCGAGCCAGCACAATCTGAACGCAGAAGAACTAATTTGTCCCTGAAACGTTCAGATATTTGAATTTTCAACGATCTCAGAGGCAGCCTTTAAAGAGCCATCAACTTTTTTTTTCCAGAAGAAGGAGTATCTTACTATAAGCTAATCTAAAAGAAAGAATATAAACAGGATCCTTATATTAAGATTCAGAAATAATGATATGAAGGAAGGACAATGTCATGGACTAACTACCAAAAATTTGCGATGCAAGATCGTTCTTAAAAATGGGGAAAATTTTTGTACATATCACAATAGACAAGATAAAACGAAGAATATTTCTTCTGTTCAAAACAACCTTCAAAGAGGCTTTATATATATTTATACATTGATGCATTTGTTGGAGAAATCACCAAAGAAACAAGATTGGCTGCATGTTAAGCGAATGAATGAAAATAACTGGTCTATTCTTGACCCACAATCGTTGATTTTGATAAAGATTGGTATGACTTCAAAGTCGGTTGCAAAGAGATTGAACGAATGGGAAAATAAATGTAATCATAGGTTGATATCCATCAACCCATATTGTCTTAAGAAGAACTCAATATTGTCGTTATTCAAAAAGCTTTCGATATCTCATGGTGGAAACGATTATACTTTAAAAACTTATGATATGGAAGGGCAGGGGTTTTTCACCGAATCGAACTTGAGTAAGATTGAAAAAGAAGTGCATTCAACACTTTGGAAGTTATATGGAAAGGGCGATATTGTTTGTCATGGTTGTAAAATTGGTGAAAAGATTGGTATTCATAAAGAATGGTTCCTTGTAAAACGAACAAATTTGGACAATATTTTCAAATTGATTGATAAAATTGTAATAGAAAATAGTGTATGATATACTTTATTCCTTATTATACCACCGCATGTATCATTGCCTTATCATAATCTTTATTTTTTTTTATTTATTGGTCAAAAATTATATTTGTAACACCAGTTTAATCCTCGTCATTGATTGACACATACACTTGAACAATTGACCTATATTTGGGCCGGAACATCGCAAAACCCCGGAACTCGTTTTTTCAAAATTTTTTTTTTTGTAAGGGCTAAATGTTGAAAAAAAATTGGACAATAATGAATGTAATAACTAGATGATGGTACAGTGTTTTAAAAGAAAATTGTTATTTATAAAGCAAAATGAGACCTTTGTTGCTGAAAGGTCACGAACGTTCTTTGACCCAAGTTAAATATAACCGTGAAGGTGATTTGATTTTCACTGTTGCCAAGGATAAAGAAGCATCAATTTGGTTTTCTTTTAATGGTGAAAGATTGGGTACCTTTATTGGCCATGGGGGGACCATTTGGTCAATTGATGTTGACAAAGAGACATTTTTAAGTGCAACTGGTTCCGCTGATTTCACTGCTAAATTATGGAGAGTTGAAACTGGTGAAACTGTTTTCACTTTCCCATTGGATACTCCGGTTAGAAGAGTCGAATTTAATGTTGCCAATGATAAACTATTAACTGTCACAGACGAAGTCATGGGTTTTAAAGGCTCCATAACAATTTTCAAATTAAATTACGATGATATTTATAACCAAGATACTACACCAGTTTTAGTTGTACACACCAAAGAAGGGTTCGAAAGAGTTACTGTTGCTGGTTGGTCATACTTGGATAAATATATTATTGCCGGCCATAGGGATGGTACCATTTCCAAAATTGATGCCCAAACCGGTGAATTGATAGATTCAGTAAAAGTACATGATGGTCTAGTCACCGATCTGCAATTTTCTGAAGATAGAACATATTTCATTACTTCTTCAAAAGATAAAATTTCAAAAATATTGGATGTTGATACATTGAAAGTCTTGAAAGTTTACGAAACTGATGCCCCATTAAACTCAGCTGCCATTACACCTGTGAAAAATTTTGTTGTTTTAGGTGGTGGTCAAGAAGCTAGAGATGTTACTACCACTTCAGCTAATCAAGGTAAGTTTGAAGCTAGATTCTTCCATAAAATCTTTGAGGACGAAATTGGTAGGGTCAAAGGTCATTTTGGTCCATTAAATTACATTGCTGTTCATCCAAAAGGTACGAGTTATGCATCAGGGGGTGAAGATGGTTACGTTCGTGTTCATGAATTTGAAAAATCATATTACGATTTTAAATATGACGTTGAGAAAACTGCCGAAGCCACTGCTAACAGTAAATTAAATGCCAGTGACGACGAAGAATGAGAAATGAATGCATCATTTTCATATTGTATAATAGTTAGAGTTTTTTAAAGCACTTGAAGGTTTTATAATTTCAGTAAAAGGTAAGTTGTGGATCTTTGAAAAAAGTCTAATATTATTCACATAATGTCGTATATTCGTTAAAACGAAAGCTTCATCAATCTATAGTATATTTCATTCTCTAAAATTTACCGGTGATTAAATTAAACCATATGCTTTTTGAATGACTTATCTACAAAATTTCTCAATTTATTTATTTACCACCTGCAGCAGTTCTTTTTGCGTCAGCTATATTCCGTTTGTTAGTTAGATGATTATGGGAGGGCATTAATTACCGAGCCGAATTTATTCTTAAATCATAATGTTCTACAAATAACAAATCTTTCGACGGTTCATATCGAATTGTCGTTAGTAATTTATGATTTGATTTACATACCTTGGGCTTGCTTTTGTCTCATGATTTCAGCTTGAGCTTCTAATCTTTTTCTTGGATCACCTTCTTGTTTTTTTTTTTCTTGTTGTTGCTTTTTCAAGTTTTTCTCTCTAGCCTTTTCTCTTTGATTACCTCTAGACATTTTGAATAAAAATTTGATAATTCAATAAGTTCAGGTAAAACCTATTTTGTTGAACAGTGATGTGGTTTAAAGCATGTCATGATAATCATCCAAATCTACTAATTTTTTAGTTTGGCAACTTTCTCAATTGAATGTTCGCGAAAAATAACTGAAATTATTCGGAAGGACCAAATGTAGTTAAAGCTATAAGTAATTAATGGCAATATAAACTGATTTACACTGAAAGAATAAAATACTCCTGTTCACTGATTGAATAAAAAAATGTCTGAACTCACTGAAGAAGAATTAAAGCAACAAAAGTTGGAAGAGGCTAGAAAGAAGTATGAACAATTGAAGAAGAAGAACAAAAAGAAAAAGAAGAAAACTACAGATTCCAAAGATGAGAGCGTCGAACCAGAAAGTGATAACAACACTGAGGGAACTCAAGTAGACCCAATTCCAGCTAAAGAAACTACAGAGGTCGAAGAAGAACACTTTAAAGAAAGACAAGAGCCTGAAGAGAGTACGTTAAAAGAAGTAGAAAAAGCAGCTCATACTAAAGTTGTCGAGAGTAATAACGTAGAGGTCGAGCCAAAGAGGATCGAAGATGAAGAGAAGAAAGATAACCATGAAGATACAAAAGACGCAGCTGAATATGAGGGAAATGCACTAGAACCATCTAAAATAGAGTTAACGGATACTGAGACTGAGGATCAAAAAGAAAACCCGGTTTCGAAAGAAGAACCTGAGGAGGTGAAGCAAACATCTGCAGACACGTTATTTGGCACTAGTAATGGCTCATCGTTCTTAGAAAGTGCTAAGTATGAACGAGAAATTGAAGATTTGAGAGTGGAAAACCAATCTTTGAGGCAAGAGCTTGAAATATTGAAGAAAGAAAACAAAGACTTGAAATTTGTCAAATTCGATCATTTAGACCAAATTGAAACTTTGACTGCCAAAGTGACGAAATTGGAAACTTCCTTAGCCAAGTCTAAAGTGGACTCGTCATCACACTTAGCTCTGAAATCCCAAGATCGTCATCATCACGAAACCAACTACAACGACGACAGCATATCTCTATCTCCCTCCCCATCCTATGAACAACAATTCCCACAATCTATTTCAACCTCGTCATTCCAACAATATCAACTTAAAGAGAGCTCTTTAAGCTTTACTGAAATCAAAGAACGATTAAGTCCATGGAAAAATTGGAACATAGATATGTCAAATTGGAGAAGTATTGGATCTGGTCCAATCGTGGAGTTATGAAATTTTCCAATCTACTTGAAGAATTTGAAAAAAATAAATATACGTTGCCTTTTACCTTCAATATACAGTGATTTAATTATGCAAACCATGCTCTACTATCTTATACGACATAACACTTCACCAGATTTATCTTTGGCAGCGGCATCATCTAGATCTAAGACTTCTTTAGTTTTGTGGCATTTGACTAAAATTAGTTCATTTGGTTGAGGAGGATTGATCAATCTGACAGATTTTCCACTAGCTAACTCTTTTAGTTGTTCAGATGATAGATGTATTTTATTGCTTGGTTTGGAGATTAATTGAAATTTGGATAAAACCGGCTTGTTATCTCTATATTTTAAGCCCAACCATAACTTCGTTTGAGCAATATTATCTGGAGTAGTTTCAACTGGTGATGAATGAGGACCTGTTAAGTCACCTTTTTGGATTGAACTTATGAAGCCTTGTTTGTGTAGATGTGTAGCGACGTCCAAATGTAATCTTGTGAATGGGATTGAGGTGGTTGAAGCATATATTCTGGTAACGTTTTGAATATGAGCTGCAACATTAGCTAATTTGACTAAAGACATGATGATGCACAGTACTGAATGGTTCAATTAGAGAGTGGTTCATTAAAACTTTTTATCTGAGAAATCAATCGAAGAATTAAACGAATTTTTTCAATTCAACAGAATTTTTATGGTAAAGCACCGCGAAACTTTAAAAAAATCAAAAAAATCCGGTTTGACAGCCTATGCTAAATAGATTCTTGAAATTTCTCCCATTTAAGGCTACTCTAGTTCATAAGTTTAAAGTATATACCGTCATTTCATTTCTTGCATTTGAAAATGATTAGGCAGCACACCGTGTTATTAAATTGTTCGAGGAGACTTCTGGCAAGAAGGGCTCTCTCAACCACTTCAGCACGATTAAATCAACAAAAACAGAGCGATAAGAAATCAGAATCGAGCGTGAATTTCAAAAACTTCATAGCAGTCGGTATTATTTCCTCCATAATTTTGACCCAAGTCGTTGAGGCTGTTAACAAAGAGAGTCCTAATAGAAGTTCAAGGTCAATTAGCGAGGCAGAGTACGCTAGACAACAGCAAAGACTAAAGAGAAGAGTTGCTTTGTTCTCCGACCAGGACAACTTAAGTGTTAGATTCCTATGGAGTGATAAAGATATTGGAGATCTTTACTTGCCTGGATTCGAGATTATCGATTCCTTGAAATTGATCGAAGAAGAAAAAGGAAATAAAGATTCAAAATACTATGACTTATTGAATGATCCAAGTTTCCAGATCCCAAGAGGGCTGATTAACGAATTAGTAAAGAAAAAATTAATCGAAGCTAAACAAGATGAAAATGGGCCAAAAAAATTTATTATTATTTTGGATAAGAACACGAATTATGATATGAAGGATTTTATTCAGTTTGAAGACCGAGTTATCACCATTGATAATTTCATTATTTTGAACTCAGAAAAACTTCATGATGCCCAAAGATACTATCAAACCGTCAAGAAAGTTCTAAAAGTAGACTCAGTTGATGAATTGAAGGATCAATTATAACATAGAAAGACATCGAATCATATGTACATAGAAATCCCCACAAAACCTTATTAAGTTTTCATCTAATGCTTGTCCCAATGTTATTTCTTGGATGTACCAAATCCCCTGAAACCAATCGCTGCCATTATTTCACCGTTAGTTTCACCATCATTATTGCTGTGTTTATCCTTCCCCTTTTCAACGGCATGTTCTCTCTTCTTTAACTCTATTTGTTTCTTATATTCTATTCTTTTTTTGACATTGAAACTCGAGCTGTAATCCTCTTTGTCCATTTCATCTAGCTTTCTAATAAGCAAATCATATCTGCGTTTTACATCATCCAGTGATATTTCTTTCTTTTGATCAAACTTTCCCAACTCATTAGCTTTAATTAGATGTGGCTTGCTATTTAAGTGATCAATAAATTTTAAGTTATCTTTGAATGTTAGGTCACAGACATCACAATAGAACCCAAACGTTTTTCCTCTCGTTTGTGTGACATTGCCCGTTATTATTGTTCTCTTGTTCAAATCTTTTGTGAAATCAAAATTGCCTGATGTTATTTTGGCTTTCTTAGCATTCGAGGTGCCAAAATCCTCGTCTCTTTTCGAAGCTTCCTTTCTCCTTCTTGCCAGCTCAGCATATTCCACTCTGTCCCATGTTCTTCTGCCAAAAGATCCCTTATCAACCATCTTTAAGTATGTCTCGGTAGTTTTGCTTATGGTGCGAATACAGACTATTAATGAATAAGATGAGGTACTAGTTGATAAAAATCACAATTTTTTTTTTTGAAATAACCGAATAACTAAATGAGGACAGTGCATAAGCCAGAGAGGACTAAAAAAATTAAAGAAGAAGACAAGTACTGTGTTCACCGTTGTTATAAAATTATAAAGCATTTAACAATAGTTGAAAGTTTATGTACATAGAATATGCCCTCACCAATGGATATTTTAGGGAAATTGTCTGCCAAAAGCAAGATCACCAAGAATTCGAATTCCATCGGCTCGCTGAAGCGTAATACTGAAGGGTTAAATAATATTGGTTTAGGCACCATTTTGAACAACGCAAAGGTCATTGAAAGAACAGAGATACGAACGTTTGGACAATTCAAAAAGTTGAAAAAGACGCATAAACCCACTGTTTATTCAGACCTTATAAAGGTCACTCCGCTAGCACCTGGTGCGATGTCAAGTAATCCGATATTTTTCGACCTTGACGATACTTTGATAAAAACAAAATCTGGCGGGAAATTCTCGAGATCTCCTGAAGATTGGAAATGGTACAATGATAAAATTGTCAAAAAACTGAGAAGTCTTAAAGACAATGCAATTGTTATAGTTTCCAACCAGGCCGCAGTTGCAGCAAAGAAAGACTCAAAATCTCTGTCTAATATTCTCTCGAAAATCGAGTATATCTTTGCGGACCTCCAAAAAGATCAAGAGATTAATATTAACAACTTCTTCTTTTTTGCGTCAACTAATAAGAAAGGAGTTATGAGAAAACCTGAGATTGGAATTTTTAATGAATTCAAAAAGGTGGTTACTCAGGATTTCGATTATACGAAGTCCTTATTCATAGGTGACGCTGCGGGAAGAAACAACGACTTCAGTGATAGTGATTTGAAGTTTGCTCAGAATGCAGGTTTGATATTTAAAATCCCAGAAGATTTCTTTTAAAACTACAACTGATTAGATTTGGTTTATATTAATGATACATTAAATTTCATGTTTCTATTTTTGTTTGTAATGATTGAGTGGGTAAAATAAAATTGCATAACTGAATATCATTTAAACTATTTATTCTTCTTCAACGACGTTACCTTTTTCTGAAACATAGATACCATCTAAGAATTTACGGATATCTTTGTTTCTGACTCTACAGATTTGTTGGACATCAGCAGCATTTTGTGAAACAGCTTCAACTGAGTTACCTGATAAAACAAGTTCATCTTTTTGGTTTTTTGAGAATTCAACGGTAACACCTTCATGAACTTTGACTAATCTGACTTGTTTATCACCTAAGAAGTTTCTGATTTCAATGAATTGTTGACCTTCTTTTTCAACGGTGTTGACATTAATTGGGAAATGCGCATAAACGTATCTCAATTTGTATTTGAAACCTCTGGTAACACCAACAATTAAGTTGTGAATCAATGATTTAACAGTTCTTAAAGCAGCAACATGTTTTCTGTCACCGTTGTGAACTGTAATTTTAACTTGTTTGTTGGAAACTTTGGTGAAAGTAACATCAATATGTTTTAAATCTTTGGTTAAAGTACCTCTTGGACCAGTAACAGTAACAACTCTTGATTTAATTTGTAAGTTGACACCTTCTGGGATATCTAAGACTTGGTCAGTTCTGATGTATTTCATTTTTGGTTACTGCTGTTAAACAAACAGGATTCTAGGCTTTCTTTTACACGTACTGGTGGTTTCCATATTCATTTTTGATATTTTGAAAAATCCTAATGCTGTGAGAGGAAGACCCATCTCGCACGAGAGAAACCAAATTCAACATCCAGACATTCGCTTACCACAATTTGAATTAAAAATGCTGAAAAATTTCAATAAAACTAACATCTGAACATCAACTCTTCTGCCAAAAAAATACTTTTATCTGAGTACTCGCGCGATCTAGTAGTCCCGAATTGAAAAAATTGAAGCCCTATCCAATCATCTCACGTGATACTTAGTGAAGCCCTTTGAGTCAAAAACTTGTTTCAGGTTTGAGACAAAATCCTTTAAATTTCAAAATTTACTACTTCACAAAATAAATGTGCTCTTCTTGAACCCCTATTTATTATACCTATGCATATATATATATATTTAATTTTGCTCATTAATCATTCTCTGTAATTTCCCAAATATTCTATCTCGATGGACAGCTAGCGGATCATGCTCATCGCTTTCAAAGAACTTGTTCCTAGAGAAGCTTTCTCCATTATGTGGCTCCAAGTCATGTTCATCCTCATCCTCATCCTGAGTTAAGATTTCATCATGTAAAAAATCTGCAGGTCCAGAACCATTGCCCTCGAAAAATTGGTCATACAAGTCATCATATTCATTTTGTTCGAATTGATCACCAACTTCCAATTCATGCTTGATTTGATTTTTGAGTATTTCGTTATCTCCATTATCCTCGCTATCTGCGTTATCATCTTCATCACTTTCATTCCCATCTTCATCACCTTCTGGATAATCATTTCTATAAAAATCTTCAGCATTAGAATCCTCATCATCTGAGTATTTCGCTAAATCCGAACCAGAACCATTGTCATCATCTAAAAGCTCATTTAAATCCTGTTCGAATTTCAGAAAACCAATATTAGTGTTATTATCTTTATTATATTCATGAATTTCTTTGTCTCTATAGTACACATCGTATACGTAGTCTAATTCGGCTTGCTTTTCAGGTATATCGCTTCTGGATTTGATGGATGGCATTATGCGTTTTCTTTTTTTCAAGTTGAGATCATTTTTTTGTAGACTATTGGCACCAATGCCTTCAACTGTTTTGCTGAGATCCAAAACGGAATCTAACATGTCAGTGAAGTGATGTGGTAGCTGTTCACCCTCTTCTTTTGTTTTTGGAATGATAAAGGTATTCGCCTTATCATTTGATTCATGCAGCAAAGGTAGAAACCCACTACCATCAGCCTCAATCCTTTCTATTTGGTCTTCTGTCCTTTGTAGCTTGAAAAAATGAAAATCTGTTTTCAATCTTTTATTCCTTGAGCCATCAAGAACTATCATGCTTGAGTTAGTACATATCTTCTGATGTTTTATCGAGTCTGGTATATATACATACTAAGAGCCTGTAAGGAATTTTGATTCCTTTTCCTTTTAATTCTAACAACTTCAGGAAGCTCAGGTATTCTCTCGCCTTTCTTCTTTACACTCATTTATGAAGCCAGTGTTTTTGAAAAGCCTTTTTATTAATAAGTGTGAAGATTTTACCAAAGTATATCGGTTAAACGATTTGGTTGAATAATTAAATTTAATTCCAATTCGATTTATCTGAATTATCAGTTGGGGCAACAACTGGAGAAATCACTGCAATCAAGATCGAAAAAATCTCAGAACCTTCATTCTGGACCTGCTTGACACAAAGCCATTTTTTGTTTCACAAATTCTGAAAACAATGGAAAAAATTCAATTTATTACACAAGATGTTGTCTATTATAGACGAAGACCTTGCAGAATATGTTGACAGAATCAATAGTTCATTGAATACTTGCAGGTAACATCAAAACGGTGGGCTCCACATTGCGATTTCATGACTCATGGGACCATTTAGTCGCTTCAATGAGCTCATAACTGGTATACTAAATTCATTGAATACCAAAGCTTTGGACCCTAACCATGATATAATTTTAATTACAGGTGGCTGCTCAGGTCTAGGCAGTGAATTGGTGAAAGAGTTCGTCAAACGAAAATTCCTTAAAATCATTGTGTTCGATTTAAACTTGCCAAAACATAGTCAATCATCAGCGATTCACTACTATAATTGTGATGTTAGTAACTCTAAAAGAATTCAGGAATTACATAAAGACATTAAAAGAAACTTAGGGATAGTAACAGTGGTCATCAATAATGCAGGAATAACTATAGGCAAACCTTTGCTAGAAATGTCTTTTGAAGAAGTTGAGCTGGTGATAAAAGTCAACTTGCTCTCAAATTTTTACATCAATAAAACATTTCTACCTGATATGATTAATTTGAAGAGGGGTTACATTGTAACTATTGCTTCTGTTTTAGGTTATATGTCACCAGCGAACTTAACAGCGTATGGGGCGTCAAAATCAGGTTTAATTGCATTTCACGAATCTCTGACACATGAGCTAGGGTCTCCTTTAGATATGGATAAGAATTCAAATGAGAGTATAAGGACTTTATTAATTTCTCCAGGACAATTAAGGACTTCTATGTTCAGCGAAGTCCGTACTCCTTCAACTATGCTTGCACCAGTTTTAGAGCCATCTTGGCTTGCTCAAAAAATAATCGACGCCATAGAATATGGTACCAGAGGTGAACTAATATTTCCGATGTATGGAAATTTTCTGCCTTTGTTTAGATCTTTGCCATGGCCTATTACACATTTCGTGAGATTGTTAAGTGGAATGGATCAATCAATGCGTAGATGGAACTCTCGGGTCCTTGAAAATGAGAACTTAGAGAATTCAGATAATACTTGATACAATTATTGTTAGAAGATATCAATGTGTTCTTGGCATCAAAAAATTTGATGGATCCACCAACAGAATATCACGTTAGGTTTTAACAAAATTCAATCTAGATCATTGGCTCAATAAATAACATCGTGTATTCTTATGCAAATACAATTTCATTCATTTCTTAAACTTGTATTTCTTTCGTTTTTATCATTCAGGCTCATCAATATAGTTGTTTTTAATTTTTCTGAATCCATAAAATATCCCATTTTCATAAAAGGGTTTATTGAAATCATTAGCTGCTATAATTTTACCCTTTATCAAGCCTAAGGGCAGTGAATTGTAAGATCTCGAATCAAGAGAATGAGCTAAATTATCACCAGTTACCCAACAATGTCCCTTTGGTACTCTTATATATTTATTGAAGTTATCATCCTCTTCCAATTCGGTATCATCATTAAAGGCTTTTTGTAGTGAAGGATCGATTAAGATCAAATCCCCGGGCATGCCAGTTATTCTTTTACAAACTCTTTGATCTGGATCAGTTGGTTTCAGAGAAACTATACAATCACCCTTCTCTAAACCACGACCATTACGATAATATTTGGAGCTATAAACAAAATCATAAGTTGAATTCAAAGTCGGTAACATTGATTCACCTCTTGTCTCAGTGAATTCATAGAAATGTGTTTGGAAAATGTGAATAAAGCATCCACCACGAAGCACGTAACCAAATACTTTACCGAAAAATTTAATATTTTCCATCCTCAATCTTTTTGAAGTGGAAACGTTTATGTTATGGGAGAACTAATGACGCTGGTTGACTTGACTGTGAAGCTATCATGATGCTAAATTATATGTATCATGTATATATTAGTTACGAGCTATAATTTTAGTAGCCCCGGAACTCCATCATAAATGCCCCGGATTTGTAATGTTAATTCGCATAAAATAAGCAATATTTTTACAATAGAGATCATAATTATATTTTTAAAGGAAGTGAAATTATAATATACTGCTCTACCATTCCACCAATCGTTGATATCAAAAAAAAAAGATACATAAACAAAAGTCTACTTATAATTATAATAAAATTTAACTTCATTATGGCTACTTCCGCAAGATATGAACAGCGTCAGTTATTGGAGCAACTTATGGGTAGAGATGCTCTTAGATCTCGTAATTCATATAATAACCAATACACTCGTCAACGAGAATTGAATATAAACGATCCAAAGATTTGTAAAAATTATCTATTAGGTGTTTGTCCGTATGATTTATTTCAGAACACTAAACAATTGATGGGAAATTGTAAAAAATTACATATTGATAAGTTTAGAATCCAATATGAGGCAGATATTGAAGAAGGTAAGGGAAGAAATTTTGAACGAATAGAACTTGAAGTTTTAGAGAATATAATTAATTTTATCGAATTAAATGATTACAAAATTAAAGAGGCCAATGAAAATTTAGAAGCAGATGAAGATAAACAGGATGAAGAAATGAGAGCCATCATTCAACGTGAAACTAAAAATTTAGAAGCTGCCGAAAATAATGTGAATATAACATTGCAGGAGATAAAAAAATTGAATTCACTTGGTGAAATTGAAAAATCTCTACAATTAGTTAAAGATTTGGAAGAACGTGAAGTTAAAAGAGAGTTTTTCGCAAAGAATTTAAGACAAGCGAATGATAATTTAACACAATCTTTACAACAGAAACTACAAGTTTGTACTAAGTGTGGGGCTTATTTATCAAGATTAGATAGTGATAAACGTCTGAGTGATCATTTCCTAGGGAAGATACATCTAAATTACGTTAAAATACGAGGAAAACTACAGGAATTAAAGGCTAAATATGGAGATATGTATTAATCTGATAATTTGGCAAAAAAAAAAAACAAAACAACAAGGAGAACCTTCAGATAAAAGTGTTCTTAACTTCAAAATTCATGCAAAATAGAATACATTGAACTATCCAATTGTGGATTTTATGGAGAGTATTCAACTTATTTTAAACAGACTGTCGAGACATTCATTTATGGTAGAATAGCTAAATTATTGATCAAGGATACTTTAGAGATATAGAGAAAGAAAAGGGTTATCTTTGTAATTGAAAGAACCAATAATCGATCATAATTGGTTCGAAATGGATATTTCTTTAGTGATCATTTACAGTACAGAGAGATTACCTATAGTGTATACTTATATATGGCATGGCCATTAAAATTTTCTCCATATCTATCTATATTCTGCTTCAATTAAGTAACAAATGACTGCTTTAAAGGATAAAAATTAAAAAAAAAAAAACAGCAGGTAAATTATTTCAATATCTATTTATTATAATTTTACATAAAAACGCTCCTCCAGACTCTATTGACATAGGGATCAGTTCTGGTTAAGTGATTCGGTAGTTTCTTTGAACCCAGTTCTTATAAATAATATAAATTTATCTTTTGTTGAAACAATAATGAACTAAGTCCAATAAATAGTGTGTGGAATAAATTATAATCATTAAATAGTGTTTACCAACTACGTACTAAATAATGCAGATTATATATTAACATAATTATACACAACTTAAAGCCAAGTAAAACATAATGAAGATCCATCTCCTGACACACACATATATATACCGATGTTCGTCGGCTCAATACTAAATAGTCGATACTAAAGTTTAAGCTGGCATACTCGGCCTCGACTCGGACTCCTATTACCATTAATTTTATGAACCTAGCTGCCCACTGGTGCCTGCCGTTTCCAACACGCACTGTCTAGTATCAACTGTCTAGGCAAAATAGAAAGGACCCACCCCAGGATTATCTGTTGACCATAGATAATTGATTATGGGACTATTCAGCATATTCAGAGGTATTTCCTTTTTAAATACAACCGATCCAGTTATAAGCCTAATGATCTAACAGCTCGGGATCTGATCAGAATGTCTCAATGATTTTTTATGTATATTTTGAAACTATCGAAGTATCCACTAGACAACCTAGCTATCGGAAAAGCTATTGTTTCTTTTAAACTTGAGCTAGTGGAATAATTACTATCGAATCTTTTCTTTTTCATCATTTTTTTCCCTTATTCTTCCAGCGGCCAGAGGAGAATTAGCTGGAAATTAAATGCCCGATGAGACTCGGTCCCCTCCCTGCTTTCTGCCTACTGACAGCTGCCTAGTAGGTTCTCTCTCCCTAAAGATTTCCTTCGACATATTTTCAAAATTAATATATTTTTCAAAAAATTTGTAATTGAAAAAGAAAAATATTACATATCTGTCATCAACCAAATTATTATCAATTGTTAAGGTTAGTCTATCGATTCTCTCTAGTACATTTGAAAATGTTCAGAATTCCTCAAACCTTATCAAAGAGAGTTGTTCAGTCCCAAAGGGTTCAATTCCAACAATCTTTCAAAAGATTGCAATCAACTGTTCCACCAACTGCTGCTTCAAAACCTTCCTTCGCCAGAAGAGCTGGTCGTTTCTTATGGAGAGCTACTTGGATTTCCACTGCTTTAGCAACTTCATATGTTGCTTGGGAAATTTACAGAGAAGCTAACCCATCTCAACAACAACCGCAATCACCAACTTTATCAAACGGTGCTCCAAAGAAAAACTTGGTCATTTTAGGTTCAGGTTGGGGTGCAGTTTCAGTCTTGAAAGATGTTGATACCACTCAATATAACGTTGTTGTCGTTTCTCCAAGAAATTACTTCTTATTTACTCCATTATTACCATCTGCTCCAACTGGTACCGTTTCATTAAAATCCATCATTGAACCAATTAGATCAATTGCTAGAAGATCTGCTGGTGAAGTCATTTACTACGAAGCTGAAGCTACTGGCATTGATACTACCAAAAAAACTTTGACCATCAAAGGTACTAATGCGGTTACTCAAGATTTAAATTATGATTATTTAGTTGTCGCTGTTGGTGCTAAACCAAACACTTTTGGTATTCCAGGTGTTTATGAAAATGCTTCATTCTTGAAAGAAATTCCAGATGCTGAACAAGTTAGAAATAAACTATTAAATAACATTGAAAAAGCTGCCAACTTAGCTAAAGATGATCCAGAAAGAAAAAGATTGTTAAACTTTGTCGTTGTTGGTGGTGGTCCAACCGGTGTTGAATTTGCTGCTGAATTACAAGATTTTGTTGACCAAGATTTAGTTAAATGGTATCCAGGTGTTGCTAAAGATATTAAAGTTTCATTGGTTGAAGCTTTACCAAATATTTTAAATATGTTCAACAAAAAATTAATCAAATATGCTGAAGATGTCTTTGAAGAAACTAAAATTGCTTTAAAATTACAAACTATGGTTAAAAAAGTTGATGACAAAATCATCACTGCTGCTATTAAAAATGCTGATGGTACCACTACCATTGAAGAAATTCCATACGGTGTTTTAGTTTGGGCTACTGGTAATGGTGCTAGAGATATCACTGTCAAATTGGCCAATCAATTAGACAAAAATGAACAAAAATTTGCCAACAGAGGTTTGTTAATTGATGAACAGTACTTAAAAGTTTTAGGTGATGCTTCAGATTCAATTTTCGCTATTGGAGATTGTACTTTATCCAAAAAGTTTCCACCAACTGCCCAAGTGGCTCATCAAGAAGGTGAATACTTAGCCAAATTATTAAACAACTTGGCTAAAATTGATTCATTAAAATACGAATTATCAAACTCAGAAGACCCATCAACTAAAGGTAAAGTTTTATCCAAAATTGATAAATTATCAAATTTTGAACCATTCGTCTATAACCATCAAGGTGCTTTAGCTTACATCGGTGATGAAAGAGCTATTGCTGATTTAAGTTGGGGTAACTGGACCAAATTATCCCTAGCTGGTTCATGGACTTTCTTATTCTGGAAAGGTGCTATGTTAAACATGGGTCTTTCATTCAGATCAAGATGTTTAGTTGGTTTAGATTGGGTTAAAACTTCAATCTTTGGTAGAGATTCATCAAATGACAATTAAATGACCTATTATATTCTTAACCCATAAATATTCTTAATCTCAATTTGTCCTTGTCACATTGTTTTATTGTTTGTTCTATTTTGATTATTTTCGAAGTTTATATCTGTTTTATAGAAGTTTATAGATTTGTAAAAACAATTATTTACATGATGACACAATATAGGTTATTACGTATTACAATTTATCCGTTCATACCATTATGAGTTTGTTTAAATATAACAGCTAATTATATTTTCACGGCAAAATATTTTCGATCAATATCTATTTATCATATTTAGAACTACATACATAGTATTGAGCGTTCAAAATTTTTCATTAAAGTATACATGCTAATTAATTAATAATATACTACGTCAATAGCATTTATGATAGTTTGATTAATTGTCAACTATGTCTGTCCCTTGACCAACGATTGATTCTTCACTAACAAAGCTTTGAGGAACATCAGATTTTAGAAATTCAATTTGGTCTTTAACTGCTTGACACCAAGTACCCGGATCTTTCATCCCTTTGATATTGAAATCTCCATGTTTACAAAGAACCCACTCCATGGTTTTCCAAATCTTTAGCTCAATATCGTACCCTAATTCTTCTACCAATATTTTACTATATAGTCTTCTTCTATTCCCATCTTTATCATGGATTGCTTTGAACCCATTGCCATTTATTTTCCAAGGGTATAATTTTGGTTGATTGCAATGTAAAAACAATATTTCTGAACTTTTGTATTTATGGAAATAATAGTTATTTTTGGTTCTATCATATGGGAAGTTTGATCTGAACACTTCTGGTTGTGATCTCTGAATATTATCAATGATTGGATCATATTGACCCATTGCTGCAATCTCGAAATCAACATCTGATTTATCTTCCGAATCAGGCTTTCTTAGTTCACCAAACTCACGAATAAATTCATCAACTTGATAATAAGGTAGATCAAAAAAGTGAGCAGACGCCAAGAAAGTTTCTTTATCACCTTCACCGGCCTGACCTTGAGAAAACAATGGATAGTAGTAGTTTGGACCGTAATAATTATAATACAATGAAAGGAAAATTGCTTTTTGATGAGTTTTTTTGTTAATTAACAATTGTCCTGTTTCACTTGAAGCCTCAGGGAATGTACCTTCCAAATCATGATAACTAACTTTTGAATTATAATCCTCATTTGTATTTAATCCTTCAGGAAAATCTCTATCATCTCCTAAATATGAATGTCTCACTTGATTTGTTTCATTGATGACTCTACCAGCAATTTCATAGTACAAGGGAGAGGTAGATCTTCTCCAAAAATCAGGCCAAACAACCATATTTTTCGATTTATAAGGTTCGTTTATGAATAAATAATCAGGATTTTTCAATGGGATATTATCCGAATCTAACATTAATACATTCTCAAATGATGTCAACAATAATGCCATTGATTTTAATTGATATCCTTTGATTTTATATTGTTTTGTGTCCAAATAGTTAGACATTATCAGACATTTAGCACCAAAGAGGGGGAAAACACGTTCACATAAATCTTGAGAGTATTCAGATTCTGTTGGTATAAAGACTTCAACTGGTAATTTTGATCCAGTTTCTCTCAAAAGTTTTAATGACAACAAAACCAACCAATTATAATTTCCACCACCACAATACAAGATCCCACTTCCATTGACATTGTTCAATATTGTTTCAGGATATTCTTGAGGCATTTGTTCAATGAATGATGAATGAGAACGAATCATTTCATTCAACTCTTCTTCGCTTAATTGAAAGAATGATTTCAGGTAATTTTTACTTCTAATTGGATCAACCCCATTATTTTCACGTAATTTCCCATTAACAACAGGCATTTTCTTATCCCATGAAGTTGGATTTGGATTATCTCCATTATAATGTTTTTTATTATTTATTGGTCCAATATTTGGTTTAGCATCTGAAATTGCCTTGAATAGTTTATTATTGATGAAATCTTTGAAAGACCCACTCTTAATTAATTTTTCATCAATATCATCAAGGTTTGAATAATCTTTGAAGTCGAAATCCTTATAATAATCATCTTCTTCTGGATAATCATTAATTTGATAAACAACACTATTACTTGGTTGCTCATTATAATAATCTATTGATTTGGTTGGTTCTTTCGCAGAAGCTGGTTTATCTGGTTTAACTTTAATCACTTGAAATTCTTCTAGATTATTGGTACCCTGTTGTTGTCCATATATACTGTTATCTTTTGGAACATCTGCTGAATCTTTCAATACAGTTGTAACTGGTTCGGTTATTTCTTCAACTAATGATGAACTAGTGAATCCAAAACTATGATTAATCTGAAGTAATATCAAAATAGATATTAATAGGAGTAAGAAGATAGTTATGGGCGAACCTCTTGGTCTTACCCTCAATCTTATTAGATTCGTTATATTTTCTTTCAGTTTGGACATTTAATATTATTATTAATTTACGTTTGTATTGAAATTTTTGGGCTTAGATGATGAGTTGGGATAGATCTCGGGGAACCCAATCGCCAATTTATGATTTGAATAATGTCAGGTACAGCGGGGGTTGTTTCAAGTATATATACAGTTGATTAAAAGAAAGATTGGCTGAAAACTGACATCAATTAAGTATCTAAGCCTTGAGTGAAATAACCACGATTATAATATTGACACTAAATTTCATAAGTTACCGTTGAAGGCTGAGGCAACATGGGTATTTATTATTTATTCAATATTGTTTTGTTATTTGGTAATAGTATGTCAGAAAATAATTTAAGGTACCACCTAGAGAGAGAGAGCTAATGGGATATTCATGAACCGATATTGTTCCGAAGTGGATGAGTTTCTTCATTGGAGCTTGGAGCTAGCCGGTATTTATGGGCAGGGGCCTAATACATTGGGCAGTGAACAATTAGTAGTGAAATCCTAGATTTTGGCCGGAAGGCGCTCACGACTCATCAATATTGACCAGCCCACAAAGTCTAGAACCTGAGCATACATATCAAAACATATTAAAACATAGCCAATATTTTCCCAATTTTAACTTGACGTTGGAGGCGCAATCATCGGTAAAAAGAAAGCGTCAAAAGAGATGAAGTTGATCTCGTTAAAAGACATTGACTGGAAAAGAATATTACGGTCTACGTCTTTATGTTGACAGTATAATTTTGCATTGATTATTACTGTTTCATAACAGAAAACTTTGTCGATCTTTGTTTTTTGTATATATTCTGGTTCATCAATTTATTTCATCCACAAAGTTCGAATCCTACAGCTGATATATCTCAATCTATATGACGCTACACTTTTTTTTCCAGTTGTTCGACAGGATGTACAATATAAACTGCCAAGGCCAAGTAATTTTATTAATTCCAAGCGAATTATCGATCGATCTGTCGACAAAAGTTACTTAGGAATAGTCGAATATATTGATATTCAATTGTAGAATGCACTATGTAATATGTATGATATTAATGTAATATGTACTAGTATGTACAGTTATAGAACTTTATGGTGGACACTCGATACTGAAGACTCGAGAAATCTGACGTATACTTTGGGAAATCAATTTTAACTTTACAATAATTCTTACAACAAAGCTGATATCGCAGTATATAGTTTTTCCTATTCAAAACAAATTGCAAAGTGCCAGTGAGTCGTGACAGCACTGAGCGCTGAGTAGTCATAGTTAACTTTAAGTACTACTAGGTATAAGTAACTTTAAAGTAGTAATAGTAATTACTGAGTACTAAGTACTTGGTATACTAATTATAAGTATCAAAATCAAGATATGTTTATTTGTACATTGATGAAACATAGCCTTCAGTTATAGGAAGTTTTTAGAGTTTATCAGTACATAAAAAACTTAAAAATATGAAACTGCTCTCTCACTAATATGTCTTATTTCTAAGGTGACCATCTACTGCAGCTCTGGCTCCAACGAAGTACTAAATATAGTTTAACAACATACATAGAATGACAATGATTAATTATATCTTACTGCCTACAAATGTAAAAGGAACTTGGAAGTTCAGGAATATACATTTATAACTATGAGTTCACTTCCAAGACCTTTAGGCTTTAGGCATTAAAATTTGAAATTACTTCCCCCATATAGCTTTGTGACATGTTGATTCTCATAATTAATCCGGTAGTATAATTTATAAACTCCACCATATAGCTTAAAACCATGTATGCTTTTGCGCAGTACATGAACGAAATTTTATACTTCTGATCTTCTCTCTTTATCTCCAATATGGTGATTAGAGGAACGATTTATCGCCGCGTGACTCTTCACATGACTAAGACTTACTGATATTCCGGGTAACAAAATATTTTCCTCTATTTGCCATTAGGTTTTTTTTTTCCTTCAATTTTTTTCCCAATATTGGTGATAGGCATTGAACGGGGTATATCTTGTATTATAAGCTGCATTTCAACTTCCTTTATTGAAAACTCATAACATTATGTCTGCTGATCATACTAGAGATCCATGTCCATATGTCATTCTAAATGATTTCGGTGGTGCTTTTGCCATGGGTATCATTGGTGGTTGTGTTTGGCATGGTTTGAAAGGTTTCAGAAACTCCCCATACGGTGAAAGAGGTAGCGGTGCTATAAGTGCTATCAAATCTCGTGTTCCTGGTATTGGTGGTAATTTTGGTGTTTGGGGTGGTTTATTCTCAACCTTCGATTGTTCTGTTAAAGCCATTAGAAAAAGAGAAGACCCATTGAATGCCATTATCGCTGGTTTCTTTACCGGTGGTGCATTGGCTATTAGAGGTGGTTGGAGACATACTAGAAATTCAGCTATAACTTGTGCATGTTTATTAGGTGTTTTTGAAGGTGTTGGTATGATGTTCCAACGTTATATGGCATGGCAAAATAAACCTATTGCTCCTCCTTTACCTGATGCTCAACCTTTAGCTTAGGGTGTCAATTACTCGCAATTTTTAAAAAATTTAATGAATATAAAGAAAGAAAAGAAAGATGTTCTATTGGAGAGCAGAAATTTTAATGACGATTTTACGGTTCACAAAAAGTTCATATATACATTTAAAATTTTGAGAGATTTTGATGTTTTTTTATTATCTCTTGAATTTGATGGGGTTGAATATTGTTTTTTTGTACATACTACTTTATTTATATATATAACACACACATATATATATATAACTCAAATAGAATAAATAATTAATTATACATAGTTAAACGTTAATTTTTGTGTTTTTTTTTTTCAAAGAAGATAACTCCAATAAATCAGTGACAAACATAGGAACATCTGGTATCACTTAACAAGTTTCTTCAACTTGCTATTAGATGCGCCTGGTGGAGCCCAATCGTCATTGAATTTTTGCTCAGTAATAAATGGGTGTAAAATAGCTTGTTGGGGTGTCCATCGTTCTAATGGATTTAGATTCAATAGTCCTTTTATCAAATGAATTAAACATTTCCTATCGCTTAGTTCCTTTTCAATCATTGTAGTGGTCATTGCTTTTCTATTCATTGTGTATTTTAATATTAGCTCATTCAAATCATTTGTGTTGAAATATACTTTTCCTGGATCTTCATTTAATTCACGTTCTTTATTATATTGCCCTAATGACTTCAATTTATATTCATTAGTTTCAAAATCTTTCTCCAAGAAAATTTTGGCACTTTTCCCCATTTCAATCATCCAATTTGGTGGCATGCCCATGATTTTAATAATTTTGTTCAGTTGATCGTATTCAGAATTACCAGGAAACAAAGGCAGCCCTAAAAATAATTCAGCAATAATACAGCCCAAGGACCAGGTGTCAATTGATGAGGTATATGGTAAGCCTAATAAAACCTCAGGAGACCGATAAAATCTTGATTGAATATAAGTGTATAAAGTTTGTCTCTCTTGACATGCTGACCCAAAGTCTACAATCTTAATATCTGGTTTGTCTGATGACACTAATAAAATATTCTCGGGTTTTAAATCACAATGAATAATTTTACTGTCTTTTAATACGCATAATGAGTCCAATAACTGTCTTGTAAAATTTCGAACTAATTTCAAGTTTAATCCTTTGAATTGGTTTTGCTTAATAAGCTCGAATAAGTTTGATGATAGTAATTCAAAAACTATGCATAAATGAGATTTATGTATAAATTTATCCTTCATCCTCAAAAAATGATGTTGGTCCAGTGGATCAATTTTTTTGTTAATCAATTCTAATAACGAGATTTCACTCAAGGATTGATTGATATATGAATTTTTGGATTTGACCACCTTTACAGCTACCAACTCTTTGGTTTTCAAATTTTGACATTTAACAACTTGTGCAAACGTACCATGACCCAATATATCCAAAACCAGATATTTCTTATTCTCTTCAACACCTAAAACATCATTTACATATAATATATAGTCGTTATCTTCATTATCATAACCATTGTTCAATTTACCCTCACTTGGTTTGGTCAACATTCTTTTGGGGTTTTTAGACACTTCATAATGGAAATTTGGATTACACAGTGAAAATGTAGTTGTCAATTCTGTGGTTAATGAATTCAAAGGAGATATGTAATTCGATCCCATTGAAGCTCTTCTATACTTTGGTGTCTTATTTATCGTTGGTTTTAATTCTGATTTATCAACAGTCTTACGCACTTTTGGAACTGGTAAACTCTTTAAATTTACAGGATATTGATAGAATGATTTTCTTCTAGGATAGTTCAACAATGGTGATTGTAATTGGACTAATGGCTGATTTGATCCGGGTTGAGTTTGATGAACTGTTGCAACAGATTGTCTTCTTTGGAATTCATTGTTTAATTGTACCGAGTTATCATTATAAATACTTTGCTGTTGATAAGGCTGAGGTGCGGGTGCCCTAGATGGCGGTAGGACTAAAGAATGCTTTCTTTGTCGTTGCTGGTGTTGTGGTGGTTGGATTGCAGAATCATCATATTCATAAGTAGTTTCCAATGGATTATTAAATTGTCTTGTTTGGGTTTGTAAATAGTTTGAAGTATTGGATGTTGATAAATTAGGAGCAGTAGCTACTGGTGAATTTTGTGAATACCATGGATTTTTGAATTGATAGGTCGGTGATCCATACGGGCTATTCTGTTGAACTGGAGGTTGTTGAGATGAATAATAATTCAATTCTTTATTTAGGCTTGGTGACGTGTGATTATACTGTTGAAATTGTGGATTCCAGCTAATTGGTGAATGATGATGTGGTTGTTGATTGTTTTGGGGTATTTGTTGTGATGGTAGTTGATAAGGGTTATTTAGTCCTGAGTGTTGTTGCTGTAGGGGTGGAGGTTGCTGTCGTTGATGGTGATAATACTGCTGCTGCTGCTGCTGTGAAGATATATTAGGATATCTTTGCTGCTGGATATGTTGTGTGAAAGGTGGTTTGGTATGGCTTGTTGCCGTATTGGGGTCATTTGTGTTTGCATTGAAAATGGTCTCTGAAGTAGCAGATGAAAAGATATGATCTCCTATGGTAGGTTCATCTGGTGCATAAAGTTTCTTTTCGTTAGACATTATAAGTTCATTGGTTATATGTTGGTGTCCGGTATTCGAAGGAAAAATATACAAGTCTGAAATGCTGTTGTAAGAAATAATCGAATCGATAAGGATTTGAATGTTATAATGAGGTGGAAAAAAAGGTAATCAGTAATAATACAAAATAATTTGGATTCAATTGCTGCAGACTGATAAAGGTCTATTTATTCAGTAAGCCTGTATATATCTTGGAGGCCTGGATAGTTTTATAGCAAGAAAACCGACAGCCGTTAGCAATTTGGATTCCGAACTTTTTGTTGATAATGTTCAATAATGATTAAGCAAGGAGAAATAAAAAAAAAAAAAAACTTCCAATGTGAATGAAATACAAAAGTTAAATTAATCACACCAAAGAATTTAGAGGAAAGTGAAACTTTTTGAATTATTTTGTTGAATCAATCGAATATCCTTGATGGTCTATCGATAGTTATGCAATTTGCTATATCAGAAAATATATGCTTTAATGTCTTTACTTATTGAAATTCTCACATCCTTGTATGTGTGGTACATAACGAACTGCCCGCGCTATGGTTCTGTGGACGTTGTTGTATTTTTCGACTTTTTACTTGCGAAATATTTTGTGAGATACAAGTCGATTAAGATAATATTAGATACAAGTATTATACCAAACGTACAATAGATTCTGAATCTTGAACATATGATGGTATAATATTGGAAATAGTATTATAAGTTTCCAATATGAAAAACGGTATCAAATCGTTATTGATTTGAGTAAACTCAAATTTTCATTTTATAAAAGTATATATGACATATCTCATAAAAAAAATTCCCAACTTATAACTTGTAAGAAATATATAATATTATAGAACTATATTTCAATTATTTCAAGGTATATTTGATCGACCAAAGAGGTGCTAATTGATGTATGTTGCGAAAACTAATCATATATTCTGCCAAAGCTACATCGGGGTCTGGATAAGTTATAAAAAATTTTAATTCATGGGTACACCAGGGACCAATGCAAGCTCCAGTTAGTTTGTTTAAATTATTTGATTATATGTTTATTTATATCAAACCAAAGTTTCGCCCAATATGTCTAATTCACTTCGAACTTGGGAGTTGTTAGTATGACCAAGCTGGATCTGCTAGAGCCTAGTTTTTAATGAGATCTAGTATCTATTATCTAATAACAGCTATTATCTAAATAGTACTTATCTTTAACCTTCCATTTATATGGTAACTTACATTACAATTGTATAAACTATTTACTATTTAGTATTTCCCTTATGGCGTATAATTATACCTTCAGAACTTCAGAGTTCGATCTACACTTAACATTACCTGGTGTTTACTAGTAAGTACTAAGTACATGATGCATTAGACGTCTAACGTCGTACTGGCCAGAAAGTAGGTAGTCTACTACGGTTCATCTGCCTACATGGCACCGACCCGAAAGTTCAAAGTTCTCCAAAAGTTAAAATACGACCTAGAAATTAGAATGTGATGAAATGATGATATGAAAATTTCGATATTGGCGTTACTGACGATCCCTTATTCATATTGCAGAAAATTATTACACATATCATAGTCAGATTAGGAATAATAACAGACAGTTTACTCCACAGTACACACTTTATCAATTAAATTCCTAATTTTCAAATTTTGGCGTCTGATTCATTAAATATGCAAAGATCTCGATCGAAAAAGTAAAAGATCCACTGATTACGTCCAAATTTTGTGTCGGCCTTGAAAATAAAAGTGGCTATTTGTTAAGCCACTTTAAGGCAACTTAACCATTTAATAGAAATTTTATTTATACACTTGTGAGTTAAAGTTGTGACTCGTAAACTGTAGCTAGTTTCTACTAGTGACTTTTTGCTATGAGTCGTGAGTGGTGACTATACCCAAATCGTTAATGTTACAAGCGTTGAATATAACTATGGCTGAAGTTGAATATCTATGAGTTCTCTATGTATTTGATAATCTAAAATCTATAAATTAGATAGCATCTGTCATACTTTGGTTGGGTCAAGATTCGAAAGCTTCATGCCAAATTTATTTTAGGAAACTTTGAAAGAAATGTCAAATGAGACTAAATCCCATGGGGATGTTGACGTTGAAAATGTCTCATTAACATCCTCAGAGCTAATCATTGATGAACGTTCCGCTGACTCTACTTTAAAATTTATGGAAACAGTCGGTTATAAACTAATTGAAGGAAAAGAATTTACTCCAGAAATCAGAAGCAGAATTTCGAAAAAGAAGGCTCTATATTTACTCAGTCTACTGGTTTCAATCAACACCGTCCTTTTCATAGATAAATCTTCCATCGGTTACGGTACATTATTGTACTTTTTCAAAGACGCTGACATTACTGATGGTCAATATGATGATGGTAATTCCATTTTCTATGTGGGATATTTTGTTGGTCAATTTCCTTTTGCTTATTTGTTGCAGAAATATAACTTTGGTAAATCAGTTTCATTCATTTTATTTGCTTGGTCTTTGATTATTTTTTTCACCATATTTGTCAAGACTTATGCTGGTTATATTATTGTTAGGTTACTGTTGGGTCTCTTTGAAAGTGCTATCATTCCAGCTATTGAAATCTCTCTTTCTCAATTTTGGACCCCAAAAGAAAGAACTTTGATTAACCAAATTTGGTGGATCTCATGCGTTGGTGTACCTCCAATTATTGCTGGTTTTATTTCTTATGGACTTCTTTTCTCTGAATCTTCAATTCATCCTTGGAAATTTTTTATGATTTTCACCGGTGGATTGACTTTTATTAACTCGATTTTATCGTTCTTTTTCTATCCAAGTGATCCATCGGAAGCAAAATGGTTGACTTCAGAAGAAAAAGCATTCTTGATCAAAGAAATTCAAGAAACCTCAAACTCCTCAATTGCACAAAAGACTGTCAAATATTATCAAATCAAAGAATGTTTATTGGATCCAATTTCCTGGTTAATTGCTTTAATAATCTTTTTCTTAATGATTTCGAATAATTTAATGTTCCAATCAAATATTTTATACTTGAGTTTGGGTATCAGTAATCTTGGTTCGACTTTAATCAATGTTGCTGGTGGTGGTTTTGCAATTATAGTTCAAACATCAGGTGCACTTTATACTTATTATTATGATAATACGATTTTTGTAACATCAATTGTTTCAATTATCCCTGCTCTAGCTGGTGGGATTGCGATGGTTACAATTCCTTGGGATAATAAATTAGCATTGGTTGCGATGTTGGTCATGATTGGAAATACTTTTGGTTTGGCATTCATTAACGTCATAGGTTGGTCATCTTCCTCATGCTCGGGCCAAACTAAAAAGTACTACAGAAATGTTCTCACATTTATCTTTTATTCTGTCAGTAATATAATCTCTCCTCAAATTTGGAAAGGTAACCAAGGCACCCGTTACTATCCAGCTTGGATTGTGCAAATAATTTGCAGTTTCGTCATTGCTCCTATTTTGATTTTCATTGTGTGGTTTATTTTAAAAAAAAGAAACAACGAGAGACTGAAATATATTGCTGAACATCCTGATGAGAAACCTCAAGGTCAAGTGAAAACAATTGATCCAGAAACTGGTGAAGAAATTATCGAAATTGTGGATATTGCCAACTTAGATCTTACTGATTTAGAAAACAAATTCTTTATTTATCCTCTATGAAAAATGATTCGAATCAAATTTAACTTCAACCTTAGAATACTAGAGCATTTGAGATTGACATACATATTAATACATATTTTGTTATAAAGTAACAGTTTTGCTCTATTATCAGATAACCCTCATTTGTGATTCGAGAACGTCTAATTTTTAAGTCGTAATTTGGCTATCGAAGCTCAGGAGCTTCAATGTGATAAGCTGTCGATGCTGCTATATTGATTTCTTATCTTAAGATTCTTTCTACCTGTTAAAGTCGTGATGAAACACTACTGATTAATCTGTGTCGCACGTTATTAATCAGATAACTGATATTTAGTATTATGATTTAATTAATAATAAATAGTAGCTGTAGATCCTAACAAAGTAATATATAAAGGCAACTATTTCCAATGTGTATCTAGACAAAAGATGAATAAATTATAGTAAAAAATACAATAACCGATAGCAACCTGATATGTATCTAATAATTCTGAACATAAATTTTATAATACAATATTAAGTAATATACATTAAATCAACCTAAATTCCACATATAATTAATATCATTTAAGCTGTGTTCCAATCTCATTTCGAATAATTACTAATCAGTGAGCCATTACTCACGATTCCCAACTCACAAATAACTACTATATGATAAACAGATAATATTACTTTCCTTTAAGTTTTAATTAGCACTTTTGATTTATGAGGCAAGTATTCGCTATAACTAATTTAGGTCTTTATAGAAAGTTACAGTTTCAACTTTCAACACTAATTTGTGGAATCGAGTCTACAAAACTGATATATAATTTGACTGCACCTTAATATTGATCACCAAATTGAGATAATGGATAGTTGAGTAGAAAGAAAAAAGCACTCAAGTGGGTAACTCTGTCTTACCGGTACCTAAGTGATTACCGTTATCTATGACTTGTTTGTCCTTGTGTGTGTTAAATTTTCTTTTAGGTTATTTTTCCTCTCTTGTGGACAAATGTCCTTCTTGAAAAGTGATTTAATAGTTGTGACTTTCAATTAACTTAAAATGACACACCACATTGATATCTCAGGACTCAGGAGTGAGAATTCAGTTCTCAAGTTTCAACTTGCCAGTCGGTTCACGACTATTAATGTCAACAGAACAGAAAGCCAATCTTGGACTTTTATTTAACTTATTGTGCAATAGTTACTAAAGCAATTCTATGTATGAGATATATAGATAAGTCTTTCTGGGCCTTATCAGCTATGGTAGATCATCTCAATGCTTATAGAAATACATGATATAATGCATACTAAGTTTAAACTTAGCTAACTTCTTCAATTAGTTTGGCACAAAACTGCGCCTACCGATTTTACTAGAAAAAAAAATTCAGCACTCTTTAAATCCACAACGCGAGACAAAAATGAGATTTGATTTTCGAACTCATATCATCTCTCAGCTCATGAAAAGAAATGAAATTCACGAATGAACTTAACGCCTACACTGGAAGTCTGGTATAAGCTGCAGGTTTTTGATAATATTTTTTGTAATCAGAGATGCAGCTGTACCAAAAAGTATGGATAGTTGCAATCTGTATTGCTGCTCTAGTGCTCCAGTCATCGACATATTTCAATGAAAAGCTCGAAAGTGTTAATTATGAACAGTCACTATTCAGTGAATATTTTAAAAATTTAAGGAAAAAGGGAATACAAGAGTATGATGGTGAAGAGATATTCAGAGCAAAGTTGGCATCTAATTCCTATTCCCAAAAGATCCTGCTTGATGGAAATAGAGACAATGCTCAAATAGGAACAGAGAACGCTACAATCGTCATGCTAGTAAGAAATTGGGAACTGGATTCAGCTTTGGAATCAATGAGATCGTTGGAAGATAGATTCAATAAAAAATATAGATACCCATGGACTTTTTTAAATGATGTTCCATTTGACCCTGAATTCATCGAAGCAACTTCACTGATGGCATCTGGTGCTACTGAGTATGGTTTAATTCCAAAAGATGATTGGGAAAGACCATCATTTATCAATGAAACAAAGTTTGAGCAGTCATTGAAAGAAATGATAGAAAGCAATGTTTTGTATGGGGAATCTAGATCATATAGAAATATGTGTCGTTTCAACTCAGGTTTTTTTTTCAGACAAGAGCTAATGAAAAAGTATGATTATTACTTTCGAGTTGAGCCGAATGTCGAATACTATTGTGATTTCGAGTATGATCCTTTCAAAATTATGAGATTAAATGGAAAGAAATATTCATTTGTAATCGCTCTCCATGAATATGAAGAAACAATTCCAACTTTGTATGACACTACTATGGATTTTTTTGAGGAAAATCCGCAGTATTTACACCCGAATAATTCCAAATTTTTCTTGACAGACACATCAATGATGGCGAACCATGCCATCAAAGTGGATGTACCAAACGATTATAACCTATGCCATTTTTGGTCTAATTTTGAAATTGGTGATTTGAATTTTTTCAGAAGCGAAAGTTACTTGAAATATTTTGAGTATTTAAATCAAGCGGGTGGGTTCTATTATGAAAGATGGGGTGACGCTCCAGTACATACACTAGCTGCTGCACTGATGTTAGATAAGAGTGAAATTCATTACTTTGAAGATTTGGGCTATTTCCACGGACCATTTGGCAACTGCCCAAGTAGCAATGGGATTAGATTGCAAAAACGATGCATGTGTGACTACAGCGATGAAAGTGTCATAGATATCAGTAGTCATAGTTGTCTACCTAGATGGTGGAAAACTGGTGGTAAAACTTTTTTGAAAGATAAAGGTGTTTTATGAATTAATGACTTAATGATTAAAAAAAGAGGTAAAAAAAAATTGATTGCATGACGTAAACCAATCAAAACAAATAAAAAATATATGATATAGAATTTGAGTAATATTAAGACAAAAATAGAAAGAAAATGAAGTTTTATTATTTGTTTTTCTTACATGAGCCTCAAAAAGTTTTTTTTATGTATTCTGTGTTTCTAATATGGTGTTTCTAATCTGGATAGCTGATTCAATATATTTTGTAAATCGTCCTCTGATTTTTTATCAGCCAGACTTGGTACCAAAGTCTTAGCTTCATCAACATCATCACATGCTAATGAGCCTAATTGAGCAAGTTCAAATGGGTGTAGTTTTGCATTTTCTGGGGCTTTCAACAATTGTTCAACTGCTGAGCAAGTTTGAGCATCTCTAAATCTCGAAAATACCGACAAATAATCTAGTGTTTTCTTCAACACTTCATTAGCACCAACAGCGATTGCAGCATTTGCAATCTCATCATTATCGTCATCATTACCGTTTTCATCAATATCGTCATCATTCGTTATTTCGGGATTATCTATGAATTCACCGTTTGGTTTCATTATTTTCTTACGTTCCTTAAGTGCACTTCTAATGATGATTCTAGCTTCTGATAAATTTAGTGCTATAAGTTCTGTTTCTTCTCCTTCGTGATTATATTGTTTAATTTCAAATTCTGAGCCTAAATTTAATGAAGCTGCATTTTCTTCAGCCTCATGAGCTGACTTGGCTGTTCTTCTTCTAATACCAGAGGTGGAGGTGGAGACATTCATAGTTTATTTTATGGGTGAATAATAATATTTATTGTTCATCTTCGGTGACGAAGATTTGGTTCGACCGTTAGTAATGTTTTGAATTATAAGCTCGAAAAGCTCCAACAGACAGAAAAGAAAGCCCGCGAAAATTCAGGGAAAGAAAAAAAAAAAGAACATCACTTCAAATATTTTACAAACTTCAAAGTGACACCGAGTAGATATATTCCGAGGTGTGATAAGTTAAAACGCTTGGAGTTTCAACAATATCCGAGCAAAAGGTTTCAATCAGGAGAAACAATTCAACAGTCCATATCAAAGAAACATGATCAAATATTATCGATTTAACTAAATATTTAAAAAAGGATAAAGCATGAAATTCATATCACTGAAAACTGTTAGTTGAAGTTAATCCGCCAAAAAAAACTCTGATGACTTTCGGGAATTTCAAGATCTGTTAATTAAAACGAATAGATATATATATGAGGCGGCTAAATAAGACAATATTTAACATGCAAGTTGCAACTGTGTGGAGTTTTAGAATTGAAATTACCATCACTCTCCCTCGCTCATTATTCTAAATCAGGATGAAAGTACTATAAACTGATTATTCTTTACCCTTAAAAAAAAAAGGGACAGAAGATAGCAATATTTTCAAAGAATCTAAATTTAGATCCAACTAGTTATCTGTTATAGCTTCTAGGCGTATGTGCTTGGAAACCATCAGTCTCTCCATTTTGAAAAAGCCTAAGACTGGAACTCTGTCAATAAGTAGTAATTTAAAAAATTGGAGAAATAAACTCTATATGTATATTTAAATCTATATTCTTTTATGCAATTAACTCGTACTCGTACTTTTTGTTTATTCTTGAAATCTCTTATTTTTGTAAACAGGCAAAGCGACACTTTCATTAGTTTTAACCATAACACCCACCAATTGATTTTTTTTATTTATGATACCACCATTACTCATTAAAAATTTAGGGTTTTGTAGAAACTCGATGATTGTACTTAAATTGGTGATCAATTCTTGAATTTTGAAATCGGTATATCCTAACCTTATGGATATAGTGGTATCAGTATTTGGTAAATATGAAGTATTTTTCACTATTGATTTAATCTGCTTTTTAACAAATTCAGCGTCACATTTCTCAATCTTCTCCTGCTTTTTCAGTTTTAAATCATCAGGAGTCGGTTGAAACATTTGGATCATGAAAGGTAATTTTTTATTCTTCTTGAAAAACATCTCTCCCAAAATCCCAGGTAATAAATGTTGAATTCTATGATCACATAAAACTAAATCATAATCTTGAAAAAGATTGATCAATTGCTTTTTGTTTCCTGCTATTTTCTTTATTTTCTTCAATGGCATTATATCTTTGATAAGATCTTCTGTTGGTGATCCTTTTTGATTCAATGCTTCGCGATATATTGTAGATGGATCCTTGGTTATCAATAGTATTTGGGTGGTGGAAATTTTGCCCAATCTATTTGGAATTGGAATGATACGCGGAATATAGTCCTTTTTTTTCAATAATGGATGCTCTGTGTTTATCAATAATTGAATCATCTCATGTGGTTTGGAACCATTATTTGCTCCAGCTTCATGCGCTATAAGGGCTTTCAGAGACTTAGTTGCATCGATTTTAGCTTTTTCACCTAATGGAAAGGACATTATTGGAAACTATTTGGTATTTTCTCAAACCTTTCAGGTGATCTGGAATTCAGTCTTGTTCATCATATATCATTTAGGAGTGTGCTTTTTTTTTTTTGTGCTAAATTTTTTTTCATTGTTAGGAGCGTTGTACTCTGTTCCATAAAAATGGAGACAGAGGTGCACCCCTAGCTAGCTAGCGCGGATTTTTTCCAGGCTTTTATATATCCAGTGTTTTTACCAGGTTTTTAGGGGTTTTCACCCAGGTTTTAAAAGTTTTACAAGGTTTGAGAACATTATAATCAGGTTTTACAAAGTGTCCAGGCTTCTAAGTAGCACTAGGCTTTTAACTAAATCTTTATAGGTTTTATCTGGGGCCTTATCTTAAAATTATATCGTATATACAAAAAAATATATATGCTATTTATTATAATACATTATACAATATACTATACCGCGCACGTCTTCATCTTGATTAGTATTATCTCACATAGATGAATATATAAAATGCTAGCTGTTAGCACCATTAGTTTCCTTGGATTATGGAACAAGCACATCATCCCAAGGTTATCATAACCAAAAGTGGCTCTTGGGGCTCAAGTAGTTCTCTTTTTTTTTGAGTGATTTCTGATGCTACATGCAGCAATCTATCTCTCAGTCTCAGAGAATCGGTTCAAGACTCTTATGAGTTATACCAAAAAATAAAATGTAGTTTCAGCATATGATACATCACAAAACACCTATGACATACCTTCCATCGAGAATTTCAGGACATCCCACTGTAGTAATGTAGAAGTTAGAACTTGTGGCTAAGCTGGGGTCCTGAAGGCTACAGCCTGAGCTTAGGGATAACGACGTCGATGTTCTACAGTCTGATAGTCTACGTTTGAAGTTTGGAAGTTGCGTCGTTGGCTGTGAAGTCCAATATTTCAGCCTGCGAGTTGCAACTTTAGTAAAATACCAGACATATCAACAACTCCAATGAAAGGTCTGAAAAAGGCTTGTGTCAGCAAGCGGTGAGCTGTCTTAGCTTGTAGATTGTAAATTGTAATCAATACATAATAATTTAAAATATAGATAACAGCAAAACCGATCTGAACTATAGTCCTGACTCCTGACTCCTGAAGCATGAGGGAAAGAGAAACTTCCCCTTTTCTTCAGAAATGAATACAGGTGAGTACAGATTGTTTTGACTCCGGAGACTGTTTCTATGTCTATTGTAACAAGAAAGGTGCCATAAATTTGAAAGAAAGAGAAATATCATAAAAAATCTCATATGTCAACCTCTAATAGTCGGCAGTGATTGCTAAGTAGTTACTAGTCAGCTCCATGTAGTGTATACTTGTTGAGATACAGTAAATATAACTGCAGGTACTGAAAAACGCTTGGAATTTAGTCCTGTACTGGAATCTGGTTTATATTAATTTATTATTTATCCATGTCATGTTCTTAAAGTTGAACTCATGTTGGCATTTCGGGAAAGTGTTTAAAAGTGATCATAAATTAATGTGTAAAGTGTGATGGAGACTAGACAGTAAACCTTGAAAGTTTGACGGTTCTCTTTATTATAATCATTGGTAGTACTTGTTTTCACTTCAATCTTCCTGCCAACTTGACTAACATCAAGATTAGTTGAAACTTTGAGTGATATGATGTAGTTTTAAACCTCGTGGGGCCAGCTTATAATTGCATTTTTCGACACTAAATTGAGAATCTGTTTAGCCAGTTCAGGAAGTAATACATAGCCAATTAATTATCTATAAACTCTGGAGAGTAAATATTGAATACAAATTAGACATTGAATATTAAATCAAAAAAAAAATGGGTAAATTTTACAGTAAAATTCATATAAACGACTTCCTGGAGGGAGAAAGCTGTAGAAAATTAAAGGAACCAGGTTGAAATTTTAAAAGTCTCTCGAGTCTCTACTATCTAGACCATTACTGCCGATGCCAAGATACCGAATTTACTAATTAATGCAGTATGTCACTTGTTCCGGGCACTTATAACTTGGCAGTTAAAATGTTGGAACTTCAATCTTTTGAACTTTGAAGTTTTTGAATTTTGGAGTTGAAAAAATTTGGTCAATTAAAATGGAAAGCGAGAAAACTAAAAGTCTTGGCGGTTCTGGATATTTGCGTTTTTGCCAACCGCACTTGACAGTTGACGTATGTCGGATGTTCTCAATATTATTATTATTTATTATTTGTGTACTTAGGAGGTATGCGCCACATGAAATAATATGAACTTTAAACGCAAACTTCAAAATCTGAACAATAAGCCCGAATTTGAATCGAGTCAAAATTCCAATTATAAACTGGCTAAAGAAGTTTACGGCTGTGGAATGGATTTGAATAATCCTCTTGTGGAGCACTGATCAAATTAGAATAAATCGGACACTTCGTAATTCCAATCCCTGCTCTTACATAATGTTCGTTATATCTTGTATCTCTTTGCCTCTTTCAACTCCCTACCAGGTTTCCAGACCACTCGTTCCGAGAAGCACCTTCTGGATTCCGATTCTACCTCGAGGAGTCGAGAAGGCAAGAGACGACTAGCTGGCTGAAAACTTGTGTCTGCTGTTTAGTGAGCACAAAGTACTAAGCGCACTGTTCTATAGCACGAACTAGCTTTAGCCTTTTAATTAACTAGTCATATTGCCAAGTTCCAACTTCCAACCCCCTGTTTTCTATTTAAAAAGGTGCAATCTTTCTTTCTAAGACGTAGCCCTGCGCGATCCCATAACGTGCATGAATATAATTGTTTCGAAATCAAAGTTTCAAAAATTAGGAGTGTGCCCAAAAAAAAATCCCAAATTTTTAGAAACTTATTAACGAAAAAAAACCGAGAAAACGAATAAACAAACATCAACTACGTCTGCGAGGTTTACCAAAGTTTACCTCTTCAAATCTTTTCCGAATAATATTTTTTGATAATACCATTGAGCTGATTTTATTATATTGATTTTTTTTTAATTAATTCATCAGCTGCTTGATTGTTTCAATTATTATTGTTATCTAAATAGCTTTTGAGTCACAACCTCTTCGTAATCGTAACAGATATCAATAAACTCATACCAGGAAAATTTTTGTTCAAAATTTACAACACAGAGAGAAGAAATTAAATTTTGTGAGCTTTAAAGTATCTATTGAGCTAGTTAAACGTTTTTTATATTCCCAAGTTTTGTTTTGAGTTATTGGAGAGGCATCTCAAATATCACCACAATATGTCACAACAGTCAGTACCTATTCAAGCTCAACTATCTGTCCAGTCTCAACAAGCTCCACCTCAACAAGTCACTTTACAGGAACAAGAACTCAGTAATGCTACTGCAGAAACTTGGTTGACAATCGGATCCTTAGCAGAAGCATTAGGTGATGTCGACAGAGCCGCGGCTGCCTATGACTCGTCATTAAGACATTCACCAAATTCATCAAGAGCTTTAACTTCTTTAGCTAACCTTTATAGAACTAGAGATATGTTTGCCAAAGCTGCTGAACTATACCAACGTGCATTATCAATCACTCCAGATGCGGGAGAAACTTGGGGATTACTAGGTCATTGTTATTTGATGTTGGATGATTTACAAAGAGCATATGCAGCCTATCAACAAGCCCTTTATCATTTGAACAATCCAAACGTTCCTAAATTATGGCATGGGATTGGTATTTTGTATGATCGTTATGGATCTCTTGAATATGCTGAAGAAGCTTTCAGAAGGGTTTTAGAATTAGATCCTAACTTCGAGAAGGCAAATGAAATTTATTTCAGATTGGGTATAATTTATAAGCATGAAAGTAAATTATCCCAAGCACTGGAATGTTTCAGGTACATATTAGCAAACCCACCGTCACCTCTTACTCAAGCAGATATATGGTTCCAAATTGGTGCAGTTTTAGAACAACAAAGAGATTATATTGGTGCCAAGGATGCTTACCAAAAAGTGTTACAGTCAAATCCAAAACATGCCAAAGTATTACAACAACTAGGTTGTCTTTATGCTCAGCCTGGATCAACCTTCACAGATCCATCAGTGGCTATTGCATTGTTATCACAATCCTTGGAAATTGATTCAACAGACGCTCATACTTGGTACCACATTGGTAGAGTTCATATGTCTAGAGCCGATTATACTGCAGCTTACGATGCATTCCAACAAGCGGTGAACAGAGATTCAAGAAACCCAACCTTTTGGTGCTCTATTGGTGTTTTATACTATCAAATCTCTCAATATAGAGATGCTTTAGATGCCTACACTAGAGCAATTAGATTGAACCCATATATCTCGGAAGTTTGGTATGATCTGGGTACACTTTATGAAACCTGCAATAATCAAATAAGTGATGCACTGGATGCTTATAAACAAGCTGTTACATTAGATCCAAATAATCCTCATATCCAAGCCAGATTAGAACAATTGACTAAATATCAAAAAGAGGGTGGTGCCAATGGCTCTTTACCTCCTCCTCCTCCTCCTTCACAACAACCTAGATTGAGTGAAAACATAATATCTGAACACCAACAAGGATATCCACAGGCTGGTCAATTAGGACAACATCATTTACAAGCAGGTCAGCCTATTCAAGCTCTTCAACAGCCTCCACCATTGCAAGCGCAACTACCCCAATATCAACAACTTCCCTCTTCACAGCAGCAGCAACAACAATTACCTTCCCAGCAGCAGCAACATCATCAACAGCAACAATACCAGCAACAATACAACCAGCAAAACCAACAACACACCCAGCCGCTATCAACAGGAAGAGTGGAGACAAAACCAAGAAGAGAGGTAACAACAACCAAGCAGTCTGAAGAGCAACAAGCTTCAGAGCAAGAACACATCATTCAGCCAAGATCCCAAGATCGCCAATCAGAGACCCCAAAAGTAAACGTTCAAGAAACTAAGCCAATTCCCCAAAAGCGAGAACTAAAGGATGGTAAAGACTCTATTACTAAAAAGCGCAACAACAATACTAAACTTGTTGGAGAAACAGTTATAGGAGCTAAATATGCTGAAGCCAGAAACACTGAATCTAAGTCTACTGAATCTGGAGCTGATGAAGCCAATAGTATCGAATCCAAAGCAGTTGACCAACAATTGGAGGCCAAGGGGCAAGATTCAACTAAAGTCCAAAGGTCGGATCGAGCTGAAGAAAGCTTGATTACTGCAACCGAAGTGACTCCTGCTGAGACTGAATCTACATCAAAAGCAAAAGTTACCCCGGAACCTCTGAGGGAAGAACGCTCAACGGTTCCAAATGGAGAAAAGAAATCTGATGAACCTAAAATTCAGGAATTATTACCACAAAAGGAAAAGGAAAATGTAGGACAAGAACAAAGATCGACTGTTTTTTCGGAATCAAAAGGAACTAATGGTGTATCAGCTATAAACGGAGAAAAGGAACCAACAATCAAACCTACTGAAGAAACAATTTCACTTTTAAAAGAAGATGAGGAAAAAAAGGATGAAGAGGAGAAAAAAGCAGAGAGTAACGTAGAAGAATCAGTTGCTAAAGCTAGAGAAATCAAAGAAGACGAAAATTATGACGATGAAGAATAATCAAAGAACCATCAAGTCATGAAATGACATTTCAAATTCAAAAGGCCTATAATTGTATTATATTAAAACGACCACCAGAATTAATGTTTTATTGTTATTATTATTATCATTTTTATAATGTATTTATAAATTATTTAAGAATCTATAATTAAGTAGAAATCACATTTGTAAATATTAAAGAGGTCAATAACCAATTTCCAAGGCGTCGCAATCTATCAGCTAAACATAATTTGAATTGGGGAAAAAAAGTGGTCAATTTCTGTGGTCAAACTATTTAATAAAAAAATTAAAGCAGCATCTCATTGAAAAGGATTCACTACATATGGTATCCTTTTAATTATTGTACAAATTTTATATTCATTAACATCATGCAAAAAGCTATAGTTCTTTCTCTAAGGCCCCCTCTAGAAAATCTTTAATTTCTTTCAAACTACCATGTTTGACATCTGCCGGAACTTTGTCTAACGCTACCTGCTCAATTTTTTGACTTATCTCTTTGAAATTTGAAACTTTACCGTTTTTAGTCAGCTCTGCATGAGTGAGTCTTTTGATTTCGTCAATCCATCCAGAGTTTAATAAATCTTGTTTCAACTTCAGTGAGATGCGATCATATTCTCCGGACTCTATGAGTTGTTGTTGAATTTTGGAACGGAGTTGTGCTGAGTCTGACATTCTTCTATTTCGAAACGTATTTTTCAATATTCACTATTTTTAAAATTATGTTTATCTGGAAGATTTTCAAATCAGAATAGATAGCTAATTCATTCTAATGCACAGACTATGTATGAGGTAATTATAACTCAATTGAATGTTGTGATAGTTCAAAAGCCATTACCAATTTTGTCCGGGTAAACTATTATATTTTGGATAAATTCGCGCTTATAATAAGTATTAGAATCTTGAAACTTTTGTAAGCGTAGCTAATTTTAATTAAATTTCATGAATTTAATATTGAAAAAATCTAAATTTATAAAACTGAGAAATTTGAAAGGGGCGACGAATCGCGATTTGCGATTCTTTGAATGTGGGTTGTGGGAGGTTTGGGATTTAATAACAATTAACAACTAATCAACAACATAAAATATACCCAATTAAAAAGACAAGCCAAACAATACAATCAAACTGATAATTTAATTGCCTTGATAAACTCAATTCTTCTCATTCAATTCAATAAAAAACCAATCATTTTAATACACAAGTGAAAATGAGTGATATTCCTATTGAGTTCACAGAGTTGACTGACTTGACAAGTCTTGGTATCAGCCAACAATCATTAGAATTCAGATCAACAACATTGGAAAGTGATCATTATGTTGTCGTCAGAGAACAAATTAATGGTTCAAACACTGTTGCAATCGTCAATTTGAAAAACAATAATGAAATTACTAGAAAGAATATGTCGGCTGATAATGCGATTTTACATCCAAGTAAATTCATCATTTCATTAAGAGCTAACGGTACAACTGTTCAAATTTTCAACCTAGAAACAAAGGAAAAATTAAAGTCATATAACTTAGATGAACCTGTCATTTTCTGGAAATGGTTGAATGAATCTCAATTAGGTTTAGTAACTGCTTCATCCATTTTCATTTGGAACATTTTTGATGGTCAACCATCAACTGGTCCAAGTAAATTAACCTCGAGACATGCCAATTTAAATAATGCTCAAATTATTAATTTTGTTGCAAATTCTAATTTTGATTGGTTTGCAGTTGTTGGTATTACACAAGAAAATGGCCGTATTGCTGGTAAAATTCAACTTTACTCCAGAAATAGAAACGTTTCACAAGCTATCGAAGGTCATGTGGCTGCATTTAGTTCACTAACTTTATCAAATGCATCATCACCAACTCAAGTTTTTGTTTGCGGTAATAGAACTGAAACTAGTGGTCAATTGCATATCATTGAAATTGATCATGATGCTAATAATCCACCATTCCAAAAGAAAAACGTAGATATCTTTTTCCCACCTGATGCAACAGTTGATTTTCCAATTAGTCTTCAAGTTTCACAGAAATATGGTGTTATCTATTTATTAACTAAATATGGTTTCATTCATCTTTATGACTTAGAAAGTGGTGCGAATTTGTTTGTTAATAGAATTACAGCTACCCCAGTTTTCATTGCCTCAAGTTATGCTAATGGAGAAGGTATTTTGGCCATTAATAAGAGTGGTCAAGTTTTAGCTGTTGAAATTTCTAAAGAAAAAATAATCCCATATATTTTGAACAAGCTATCCAATGTTCAATTGGCTTTATCATTGGCCTCAAGAGGTGGTTTACCAGGTGCTGAAAACTTGTTCTTGCAACAGTTTGATAGTCTCTTGAATCAAGGTGATTACAGCAATGCTGCTAAAGTTGCTGCATCATCAGAGCAATTAAGAACTCCACAAACTATTCAAAAATTGAAAAATGTGCAGGCTGCTCCAGGAACTATCTCACCATTATTACAATATTTTTCAACTTTATTGGATAAAGGTAGATTGAATCAATTTGAAAGTGTTGAACTAGCTAGACCGGTCTTGCAACAAGACCGCAAAAATTTATTCGAAAACTGGTTCAAAGAAGATAAATTAACATCAAGTGAAGAATTAGGTGATATTGTCAAACCATTTGATGTCAACTTGGCCTTACAAATTTACCTTAAAGCTCAAATTCATAGCAAAGTTGTTACTGCTCTAGCAGAATTAGGCCAGTTCGACAAAATTGTTCCATACAGTGAGAAAGTTGGTTACTCTCCGAATTTTATTTTGTTGATTTCGGGTTTATTGAGATCAAACCCAGATAAAGCTTCAGAATTCGCTGTCAGTTTATTGAACTCGCCACAAACTTCAGATCAAATTGAAATTGAAAAAATCTCCGATATTTTCTTTAGTCAAAATTTCGTTCAACAAGGTACTTCATTCTTATTAGACGCTTTGAAAGATGATTCACCAAACCATGGCCACTTACAAACAAGATTATTGGAAATCAACCTTTTACACGCACCACAAGTTGCTGATGCAATTTTAGGAAATGATATGTTTCATCATTATGATAGACCAATCATTGCTCAATTGTCAGAAAAGGCTGGGTTATTCCAAAGAGCATTAGAAAACTACTCAGATATCAAGGATATTAAAAGGGTTATAGTAAACACCAATTCGATACCAGCTGACTGGTTAGTATCATACTTCGGTAAATTAAATGTCGAGCAAACTGTGGGATGTTTGAGAGAATTATTAGAAAGAAATGTTGCTCAAAACCTACAAATTGTCATTCAAGTTGCTACTAAATATTCAGATTTGATTGGTTCACAAGTACTTATCAAATTATTTGAAGAATATAAATCATTTGAAGGTCTATACTACTATTTGGCATCAATTGTTAACTTGACCGATGATAAGGATGTTGTTTTCAAATACATTCAGTCAGCTGCCAAAATTGGTCAATCCAAAGAAATTGAACGTATTGTAAAGGACAACAACGTTTACGATCCAGAAAAAGTCAAAAATTTCTTGAAGGACGCTGAATTACAAGATCAACTCCCATTAATCATCGTTTGTGACCGTTTTGATTATGTTCATGACTTGATTTTGTATTTATACAAACACCAATTCTTCAAATTCATCGAAGTATATGTTCAACAAATTAACACTTCAAAAACACCTAATGTCATTGCTGCTTTGTTAGATGTTGACTGTGATGAAAAAATCATTCAGAATTTATTGCAAAGTGTCTTGGGTCAAGTTCCGATTGGCCCATTGGCAAGCGAGGTTGAGAAAAGAAATCGTTTGAAATTGTTATTGCCATTTTTAGAAGCTACTTTAAACCAAGGCTCTCAAGACAGGGCAGTTTTCAATACTTTAGCCAAAATTTATATTGACTCTAACAACAACCCTGAAAAATTCTTGAAGGAAAGTGACCAATATGATACAATCGAAGTTGGTAAATATTGTGAAAAGAGAGATCCATATTTAGCATATATTGCTTATGAAAAAGGTTCTAATGACAATGAATTGATCAGAATCACAAATGAAAATTCTATGTATAAATACCAAGCTAGATATTTATTGAAAAGATCTGATCAAGCTTTGTGGAACAAAGTTCTAGCTGAGGACAACATCCACAGAAGACAGTTAATTGACCAAGTTGTTGCAACTGCTATCCCAGAATCTACTGACGCTGAGCCAGTCTCATTAACTGTCAAGGCATTCATGGAAAACGGTCTATATTCAGAATTGATTGAGTTATTAGAAAAAATCATCCTTGAACCATCTCCATTTAGCGGCAACGCATCATTGGAAGGATTGCTATTGATAACTGCCATCAGGGTCGAACCGACTAGAGTTTCATCATACATTGAAAAACTAGATCAATTTGATCCAGTTGAAATCGGTAGTTTGAGTACCGAAGCTGGTTTACATGAAGAAGCCTTTGAATTGTATAACAAAAACAAATTATACTCCAAAGCTTTAGGTGTCTTGGCTGAAGATATTTTATCGTTAGATAGAGCTGAAGCTTATGCTGAAAAGATTGATGTTCCAGAGCTATGGTCACAACTAGGTGCAGCTCAATTAAATGGTTTGAGAATCCCAGAAGCTATTGATTCGTATATTAAAGCTAATGATGCTTCAAATTATGAAGCAGTTATTGATATTGCTGATTCTGCCGGTAAATTTGAGGAATTGATAAAATATTTGGTAGTTGCCAGACAACAATTGAAAGAACCAAAAATCGACGGTGAATTAATCATTGCTTATGCTGAATTAGGCAAATTGAATGAAATAGAAAGCCTCTTGAATGGTTCAAACGTTGCCGATTTGAATGAGATCGGTGATAAATTATATGAACGCAAAGATTATCAAGCCGCTAAACTATTATATTCCTCGGTTTCTAACTATTCCAAATTAGCTAGTACCTTAGTGTATCTGGACGACTATCAAGCAGCTGTTGAATGTGCTAGAAAAGCATCAAACATCAAAGTCTGGAAACAGGTTAATGATGCTTGTTTACAACATAAGGAATTCCGCCTAGCACAAATTTGTGGTTTGAATTTAATTGTTCATGCGGAAGAGTTAGATGAATTGGTTACTAAGTACGAGACTGATGGATATTTCACTGAATTGATTTCATTATTCGAGGCGGGTTTGGCCTTAGAAAGAGCACACATGGGTATGTTCACCGAGCTATCTATTTTATATACCAAATACGACCCTTCCAGAACCTTAGAACACTTGAAATTATTCTGGTCGAGAATTAATATTCCAAAAGTCATCAGAGCTACTGAGGATGCCCATTTATGGCCAGAGCTGGTTTTCTTATACGCACATTATGATGAATGGGATAACGCTACCTTAACCATGATTGAGAGATCTGCTTCAAGTTTCGATCATTCATCATTCAAGGCTTTTATTGTTAAAGTTGCTAACTTGGAAATTTATTATAAAGCTATCAATTTTTATGTTAATGAACATCCATCGTTGATCACTGATTTATTGAGTGTTTTGATTCCAAGAATTGATATTCCAAGAGTTGTCCGTATTTTCCAAAAATCGGATAATTTACCATTGATCAAAAAATTCTTGATCAGTGTCTTGGAAAAAAACAATTCTGTCGTTAACAACGCTTATCATGACTTGTTGTTGGAAGAAGAGGATTATGAAACCTTAAGAAGTGTTGTTGAAGCACATGATAAATTTGACCATATTGACTTAGCACAAAGATTGGAGAAACATGATAATATTTTTTTCAGACAAATTGGTGCTAAGTTATACCGTAACAATAAAAAATGGAACAAAGCTTTATCAATTTTGAAAACTGATCAATTATGGAAAGATGCTATTGAAACAGCTACTATTTCAGACAATGTTGAGATTGCTGAAGATTTATTAACCTATTTTGTTGAAACTGGTAACAATGAAGGATTCATCGCCTTATTGTATAGTGCATATGAATTAATCCGTTATGATAAAGTGTTGGAACTAGCTTGGTTACATGATCTAAATGATTATGTTAAACCTTATCAAATCACTGTTGAAAGAGAAAGATCTGAAAATATTGCTAAGCTACTAAAAGATTTAAAAATCAGAGAAGAATCTAAAGCTAAGGATGAAGAAACACCAGTTTTAGGTGGTCAAAGATTATTAATCACTAATGGTGCTCAAGGTTTAGGTTATCAACCAACTGGTCAAGGATTTGGTAATTTTTAATAGACCTTAACAAAAAACAAAAAAAAAATAGGAAAAACATTATTAGATGTATAATTTAGAAAAGTGGTTTTATATTGGTTTTTGAAAAAGAGTTGAATTAGTTGAGAATCGGTTAAAAGAACACGGTTGAAAAATTAAATGTTTAGTTATTTTATAAAACGAAAGAAAAAAAGAAAACAAAAAATAAATTATAGTTATTTGAATTCAATTAATTCACAAATTGAGGTTGTTGTAGTAGTAGTAATTTATTTGGTTGACTTTTTTTATTTTAATCATAATTAAAGGATGATTTGCAAACCATATAAATAACAAATTTATAAATTATAGATTAAATTGTTGAGCTAATTGAATCCCTTGAGCAATATTTTGAACTCTTGCATCAATTTTATAACCATCTTCAACCAATTTTGTTAATTCTTGTACAAATGATTTCAAAGGAACGGCAAAAGTTTCTATAAATTCCCCATCTTCTAATTGATTAATAGGATTTTGATTAATTTTTTCATTCAAATCGATATGAATTGTCACTATCGATGAATTTGTTGAACAAAACCCAGGATCAGCCCAAAGAATAGGGGTTTTAGAAATCACTTCACCAACATAACCTGTTTCTTCTTTTAATTCTCTTAAAGCTGTAATTTCTAATGATTCACCTGGATCAACTAATCCAGCAGGAAATTCAATTGCAACACCTTCAGTTGGTGGTCTAAATTGCTTTTCTAATAAAATTTTTGGTTCAATTGATGGGTTTTTAGAATCTTTCAAAATAGCAATTATAACAACAGCATCAATATCAGATCCATTTGGTCTTGTAGGTCTTGATGCTGATTCCCAAATTCTTTCTTTACCTGTAGGATCTAAATAAGTGATCTTGGATAAAGTAGTCCATTTAGCTTCTTCCGTCGATAATGGTTCAATTTTAACAATTTTTGCTAATGATGGGGATGGTTTGTTTGACATTTTTCTAGATATTAAATTTATTGTTGATTTTCTCAGTATTGTTCTTATCATATAAATCAATCAAATTAATAATGAATTTATATTATACTAGCTGGAATTATAGGATATTGATATATTATATGTAATTATGAGCAATATTTTAAATTATATTATTAATAAGTACAACTTTGTAAATTTTTACTGACAATAATTTTAATATTATTGACGACGTTATGAATATATAATAATTGGTCAGTGTATTCAATAAATATTAATGAGTTTTAGCTAGTACATATTTGATTCTCATTCTAGTACGACGTACGCTATATTATATTTGGTCAAATTATATATATTATGTAATATATGGAATTATGTCTTATTTTGAAAATATTTATTCATTATCTATTAAAAGTCAATCATCATCATGAATATATATTATCGACTTGATCAGTAAGTTGTGGAATCGATAACGGTATAAATTTAATATTTATTATTATAAAATAATATTAAAGTACTTGGTCGCATAATACATTTACGCCGTCGTCGTCTATTAACTATACAGAGCACATGATGGTGTATCATAAATTATTATAATAATATAATTAAATTAATATTGAATTATAATTTGTTATACGTCGTGGTCCGTAATATTAATATAAATTTATATAAATAATTAATATATACATATATTATTAATTACTGATATTTACGCCTCCGTCCAGCAGCCTAGCTGGCTCCCAGCTAGATCGGGCGAACGCGTACGGCCATGACTAGCGCGCTAGCTGTGCTGTACCGCTGAAAATATGATTATGTAATTGGGTAATAATTAATATTGTGTCTTTTATTTTCAGGCCAAGATCACAGTTTTATGGTATTCTACTTAACTTAATGATTAATTATAAAATACACAAAACTTGTTTTATTAGAACTATATATAATATACAAAGGTATATTTGTTATTGTCAAATTCTTCTTTTATGTGAAACTGGACGAACTAGTTTCGAGGGGAAATCCTACCGGATTTCCTTATAAACGTGAATATATATAAGATATAACACAATAATAGAAATAGCATTATATAATCTCAATGATTATTAATATGTCATATATATTAAATATTTGAAGGCGCGACGTATATTATATTATAAAATAATTAATTTATATATAAACTCATTTTTTGACAAGGAAAACATCTAAATTTCAAATTTATTTTTAAATTATATTTAATTTGAAAAATTTAGCGCCGCCGCGTCCGCGCGTAATTACTAATAATTGACTAATACATATATAATAATATAATTAAATATATATATATTAATATATATTATTTATATTATTAATAAGACGTTGTAAGACCTACTGTCGACCGCGAACGTCAATATATATTGTTAGAAATTGGCCTCATGGCCAGATAGACGTATATTATAACTACTAGCTAGACAGCTAGTGACGTAGATTACATATATTATATGGTTAATATTATAAAACTTTTTAAGTGATATAATATCTATTAATTCGATGTTTAAATTTGATATATAATAATTATATCAATTTTTAATATCATGAGAAGGATGAAGATATAATGAGTACTTGGTCTGTCAACAGCATCATGAGTAATTGTTAGTTGTAAACACCCTACGCGATTCTAAAAAGTCGGGCATTTTTTAAGCATAGTTAAAAAAAAAATAGTTTCACAGTTTGGAAGGGTTAGGCAACCGGATCAGGAAGTTTCCTCCGGCGCATAGATGCCAATGGCCTGCAATATTAAAAATTATTATTAATCTGTTGCAAAACTGCATCATATTTATTTGAGCCCTGTATATAATCAGTATAATATTCCGAATGTACTAGTGACGTTAACTATGAGATTCAATGTTATACCACAGTTTCTATATAAAGTATTTGGGATAACCCCTTATTTAAACTCAATTGATATTCACTCTAATTCAATAGATTGATAATAAAAAAATTTCCTCTCATTATTTAACCAAAATGTCAGTTCAACAAATCTTACAAACCTTTACTAACAGACGTACTCAATATCAATTATCAAAAGCCTTACCAGAAGGTGTTACAATCTCTCAAATTCAAGAAATTGTTCAACAATATGTCAAACATATTCCAACTTCATTCAATTCACAAACAGTTAGAGCTGTAGTTTTAATTGGTGCTTTACATGAACAAGTTTGGGGTTCAGTTGTTGATGCTATTCCAGGTGATTCAGGTAAAAAAAGACCAACTTCAGCTAAAAATGAAGCTTATGGTACTATTGTATTTTTTGATGATGAAGATGCTATTTCAAGAGCTACTGAAAAATATTCAGCTTATTTTGATAATGTTTATAATTCAACCTCAAATGGTGCTGTTCAAATCGCTACTTGGGCTACCATTGGTGAATTAGGTCTTGGTGGTCATTTGCAACATTACAATGCATTAGTTGAAAAAGCTTTAGCAGGTAAAGTTCCTCAATCATGGAAAGTTCAAGCTCAATTAGTTTTCGGTACTCCAGTTGGTACTCCTTATGACAAACAATTCGATGAAAATGATGTTAAAGTTTTAGATTTATAAAAAATTGCAAATTTTTTTTTTTGAATATGGTTGTTTGTTTTTATGTTTCATTTACTGTAATTTGTTTGTTAAAAATTATAAATATATTTTAGAGGTTTCTAGATTTTAAATAAATATATATATTTCAATTATCTAAATATAGAATGTTTCTTCTTTGATCCATAATTTGTATTTTATTCCTTTTTTTTTTCAATAATATCTTATTTTATATAAATGAAAGGATTGGGAATATCTATGAATCAAATTCTTGAACTGTTTGAATGTAATCATAAAGATAAGCTATAGTCTCAATATGTCCATCAAATTTAATGTGTTCATTAATTGCATGCGAGTTGAAAAATGGAGAAATATGACCTGAAAATCTATAAATATTATTAGTCAATCCATAATATCTTGAAGAATCAGTATATGCAACCACTAAATTGGGAACTACATCTAAAGTTGAATTTTTTGGTAAAATATTCTCTTCAAATGTGGATTTTATTGATGATGCAAAAATTTCCCATGTTTTATCTCCTAATGTATTCGATATTGGGGATGGATTTATTGGTTGATTCCAAGAGATATTAAATGATCCTTGTGAATTATCATTTTCAATTATAATAGAATTGTTTTGAAGATATAAATCTAAATTGAATTTTTCGGAAATTTCACGTGTTTTAGATATTAAATTATTCAAGATGTCATCAACAGTGGATCCTAATGCAATTCTATGGTTGATTCCTAATTTTAAATATTCTGGAATGGCATTGATTTTAACTCCAGCATGAATAATATCAATAGCTTGAGAGGTTTTAACAGTATATTCAGTAGTTCTTGAACTGGTTAGATAACTTAGTAGTCCATCTCTAGCTTCATCATCATATTGAGCATGAAGAAATTGATGTCTTAATTCATCATCGATATCAAATTGTTCAATTTCAGCTAAAGATCTGAAATAATATAATATCGGGTTGTCCGCCGTCAATGTAGCATTATATGGATCATTTTCAATATAACGGACCAGATCACTTGTAATCCCAATAGCTGAATGATCGAATGGAATACTTGAATGTCCACCTTCTACAAATAGTTCAAAATAGACATCAATATAACCTTTTTCAACAATTCCAGGTTGAGCAAAATAATGATTTTCAACCCCCTTGACTTGAGATACAGCACCACCTTCATCCACCAATGCATATGCTTCACCGTATTTTTCCTCTAACCAGGCAGATAGGGATACAGCACCATCGTAACGACCAATTGATTCTTCATCATAACCAGCAGAGATAATAATAGTTCTATTTGGTTGAAAATCATCTTGTAATAGTAATTCAAATGTTTCAAAAAGACCAATCAACAGAGACTTTGTATCACCTGAGCCACGTCCCCATAAATATTCACCATCAAAAACAGCATCGAAAGGTGGATATGACCAACGATCCAAAGAATCTATATCAACAGGAACAACATCTTGATGAGCTGTAAGAACTAAAGGTTTTAAATCAGGTTTTAAACCAGGATATTCGATAATTAACCCTAATTTATTAATTTTTGTGACTTGTAATTTAGAAAAAACTAAAGGGAACGATTTTTCTAAATATTTATGAAATTCCAAGAATTTAGACCAATCTTTCAAATCTTTGTTTGGATGAATTGAATCATCAAACACTTCAGTAGGAATTTTGATTGCATCTTGTAAAAATTTCAACGATTTTTCTCTGTATTTGAAATCGTTCAAAATGTCAAAAGCCTTAGAATTTGTTGGTTTCAATCTTGCTTTATCTTTAAAAGGATTTGGAGGTAATTTTGAACTTTTGTCGTAAGAATGGAAAGATGCATTATCATAAAGTCGATAAATTGAATTGGTAATATAGAGTAATGAAATCAATCCTACTGTTGTTAATAACCATCTAATCCCATTGAATGACTTTTTTTTCGGTTGGTCTAAATAAATTGGCATGATTGGTACTGTTTCAAATTTGCCTTTCCTATCTCACTTAAACTCTGGATCAGAGATCATGATAATTATAGAAATGTTTATGATTTGATCATGGAATTATGGTCAAAAAACATATTGAAAACATTGGGTGGAACTTGAAAGGTTGTCGGAAGGTTTACTTAATCTGGAAATATTTCCGATAAGAGGGAGATAAGAGATCTCAGAACTCGGATGTTGGAACGTTGGGAACGTAGATATATAGTTAAGTGGAAAAATATTAAACGCCAATGCGACAGTCGATTATAAGAAATTGACTAATAGGCAAAGTATTATAATAATGACACTTATCTTATATGTACGGTAAACATGTAACACATCTGTTAAGAAGATTTCAATTATTCACATCAACTATAATTGGCAGAATCAATTCTTTAATGAAAGTTGAAGTAATCAATGCAATCAATAAATACATTGGAAATATTGATGACTGCATGGATATTTTAAATATGGAAAAATAATATGAAAATAAAATCATATTTCGTGAGTAAGCAATCAGAATGCTCTTCAATTGTAAAATCTTTCAAATTAATTTCTTTTAATATAGACGTATAAATATATATACTTTGTGCGGCCCTCAACTGCAATAAAAATTTACAGATATTTTTACCCAATTTATATTATTGTATATATTTATTATATTAGATATGTCACTTGCCCATACTTATAATTTCATTCAATTATAATTTGAAATGTACTTGCTAATCAATAATCAATTCATTTCCCTTGTATAGCAATATCCCTTGATTGATCAACAATAATTTTCACATCATTTATCGTTTTAATCTGTATTTGATAATCTTTAAATATTTTGAAAATCAAAGAATAACAAGTTAATAACCCAAATATATTAATATTTAAATGATTAGCACCAATTTCTAAAACCATATTCTTAGTTATTGTTTTTCTCAATTTGGAATAATGTTTATTTTTTCTGATTCTATTCTCTTTTCGATACAATTTTTTCAAGAATCGTTTCATATCTTCATAAACTTCAAGGGTTATATTATTGAAATTTTCATCAAAATCCAATTGATAAATTCTCATATTTGAATGTCTTTGGTTTATGAATTGTTTTGAAAATTCAAATCCAGATTCCACTAATGATAAACATAAAACATCTTCATTTGGCTCAAAGATAATATCCTCTTTAAAATCTTTGATCTTATAAGAATCAATGTTATTTGTAGAGTTCTTTATTTCCTGATTTGGAAACAAGTTATAATAATATTTTGCAGCAAATATACTTTTTCTATTCCATATTAATCCTTCAAATCCATCAATTGTTTTGAAGAATGACTCCTTGGAAACTCCAGTGAATATTCCTAACGAAAGACCAGGAAGACCTAATATTGATTTGATTTTACCCTGAGATTTTTTTTTGTTGACAGATTTTATCATGATAATTATCTTATTAAAAATTATATATATAGATATAAATTTAATATCTTGAAGTTAAATCAAAAAAGAATTCAAATAAATAATCTATTCAACTAAATGAAACTATGATCCAACATAAGAATTAACCATTATGAATTTATCTCATTCCAATCCGTATTATTCATCTTTTGATTTCTGATCAATCGAAAAACATCTCTTTCTTTCTGAGAAGTTTTTTAATGATATATTATGGACATAAAGAGAGAGATATTATATGAATATAATATATTAAAAAATTTAATTAATCAATTAAACGGCGTGGGGAAATATCGGGAGTCGGGAATCATCAGCTGGATGAAGTCGGAGTATAAATCACTTTAAAGGGTAATTATCTGAATTAGGAAAGTACAACAGGCTCCCTGCAAGATTATATAATCAAGAAGTTATCAAAAAAAAAAAAAAAATCTCGAGAGCTACACACATGTGTATAATTTGCACATGGGAATGTGTATAATATTTAATATATATTATACTTTGAATGGTTATATTTATATAATTTATAGAAATACAGCAAATTATTTGGAACACATTTTTCAAGTAATAATTCCAATATGTCATTACAAGCAATTAGATTTACTCGTTCGGAACCATATCAATTGAGAATCTTGGATCAATTATTACTTCCTTATACTGAAAAATATATTGAAATTAACACTACAGTTGATGCTTATAATGCTATTAAAAAAATGCAAGTTAGAGGTGCACCAGCAATTGCTATTGTTGGTGCAATTTCAGTAATTGTTGAAGTTTCACATTATTTGAATGGGAAATTCAAAGATCAATCATTTTATGATTTGATCAACATTGATAATTTTAAAAGACAATTGATTAAAAGATTAAATTTTTTAATTACTTCAAGACCAACTGCAGTTAATTTATCCAATGCAATCAATGAATTGATTGGAATTATCAATAATTCATCTGTTCAATCAATTGATGAATTATTCCCAATAATTTTTGAATTTGGTACAGAATTATACGATAATGATTTTAAAAATAATTTTAAATTAGGTGAAAATGGTAAAGATTGGATCTTAAACGATTTGAGAAATCAAGGGTTTAATGGTGATTTTAGTGTGTTGACTATTTGTAATACCGGTTCATTAGCTACAAGTGGATATGGTACTGCATTAGGAGTTGTTAGATCCCTATGGAATCATTCTAAAAGTTTAATTGAAGATAATAATAATAATGATGGTGATGATCATGATGAAAATCAACTTCCACCAAATAAACGAGCAAAATTAGATACTATTAAATTTTCAAGAGTTTATCCATTAGAAACAAGACCATATAATCAAGGTGCTAGATTAACTGCATATGAATTAGTATACGAAAAAATCCCATCAACTTTGATAACTGATTCGATGGTTACTTATTTAACTTCAACTTTAAAAAATTCATCTAGTCCAATTAAAGTTTGTGTTGTTGGTGCTGATAGAATTGTTAAAAATGGAGATACTGCAAATAAAATTGGAACTTATCAATTGGCATTAATTTGTAAACAATTTGGTATCAAATTTTTAGTTGTTGCACCTAAAACTACAATTGATTTACAAACATTGAACGGGGATGGAATAATAGTTGAACAAAGACCATCTATTGAATTACAAAATGTTTCGGGAGGAATTATAAACAATCAAACCAATCAAGTTATTAGAGATGAAGAAACTGGATTTGCTATTAATGGTAAAGTTGGGGTTGCTGCACCAGGTATTGAAGTTTGGAATCCATCATTTGATATAACTCCTCATGATTTAATAGATGGAATTGTCACTGAAGATGGGGTAATTGTTAAAGATTCTAATGGTGAATTTGATTTAGAATCCTTGTTTAAATAAATAGATTGATCAAAAGAATAAAACGAAATGGAAAAATTAATAGATGAATCAATTTATTAATATAGTGTAATTTTAACATATATCCATATAAATTATCTAATATATTAGCTGCTATAAAATATCCTCAATGTAAATTTGTTTTTCCCGGATAATAAAAACTAAACATCTAATACATTTTACTTCCAATTATTGATTAAGAATATATTTTAGCAAATCATTAAATAATTTTCATGAAAGTATCTTGTAAAATTATATATAGTATAATATCAATATTATATTTACCATACAATATTATATTTACCATACAATATTATAACTATAATATTACCAGTATTAAATATTCTATCTTTTGGGCTGTGTATGTGCTATGTAAATTTATATATAATTATATTTTTGGCCTTGGCAATTTTGTATTAGATAATCAAAACTAAATTATAATTTTTTGTAATTAAAGATCGCACAGGTGGGATCAAAATTTCAATGTTATGGAATATTTTTATTGTAATCATTAATATCTAGTATATATATACATTGATTATTAAAATTTATTAGTTACCTGTTGTTTTGTCATGTGGATAAATTATAAGAATTAATTAATTGTATTGAATAGACTATTAAAATTAATTATTATTATTATTAATCTTATTCCATCTCATAAGTTTTAAATTTCAAGAATCAAAATCATAATTTGATATTTGAGATTATAGACAACCACAATTATTTTATATTCATAACATATTGCTAAAAAAAGCTGAATTAGAATTTAAAAATTCGAATTGTTTTTTTTTTATTTTGATCTTTAATTTAATACTCCTATTTATTTTCATTCATTAGTTCTTCATTTTGTCCAATTGATTATGTCTCAAAATTTAAATCAAACACAAATCCAACAAGATCATCAAGATTTACAAAAACAACAGAGGAGGAAAAGAGGATATTCTTTAAGATCACAATTATTCTTTAAAAATGCTGATAAATTTCAACCTGATTTGGAATCGGGTTTTAATAATCAAGAACAAGATATTAATGACGTAGAATTGGAAAGTTTTGATAATACTGTTAATCATGATTCACAACAAAAAGATCAACAATATAGAGATCAAAGTCATGGTTCAATAAATAACAATGAGAATAAGAATTTGAATGATATAGAATTAGATAATGATGATGAAATTAGACAAAGAACAAGGTTACCTATAAGAAAGGCATATGCTGGACAAAGAGGTAAGATCCAAGAAAGGTTCACTACCATAAAGAATTTTGTTTTGAATATTCGTCCATATAAAAATTCCAAAGATGGAAGAAAAATCCCAATATCAATTTTGAAGGATTATAATCAATCAAATTATCAATTGAATGAAAAGGGTGATTTGATAGATGAACGTTATAATCAACCATATTTAAATAATACCATTTCATCATCAAGGTATTCATTATATTCATTTTTACCTAAACAATTATATGCTCAATTTTCTAAAATTGCAAACATCTATTTCATGACTGTTTCCATTTTACAAATGATTCCATCTTGGTCAACTACAGGTACTTATACAACCATCATTCCATTATTAGTATTCATTTCAATATCTATGTTGAGAGAAGCATTTGATGATTGGAGAAGAAATGTTCAAGATAAAAGGGAGAACAATAATTTCACTCAAATAATGACTTTTAAAGATAATGTATTACCTCAAGAATTGAAAAAAAACCATAAAAGAATTCCATTGACTAAAACTATAAGTCAAACATCTGTGGCTGAATTAAACCCAGATAAATATAGAGAAGAAGAAACTGAAATTATAAGGAATAATGACAATATATCGGATGAAATGTTAAATCAACCAAATACTTTTAATAGAAGGAATTTCTTGGATTATTTGGATTTGAAAATTGGTCCTATAAAATGGAAACATATTAAAGTAGGTGATATTATTAAATTGAAACAAGATGAACCAGTTCCTGCAGATATTATCATTTTAACTTCTGATGGGGAAAATGAAAATGAAGTGTTTGTAGAAACAATGGATTTAGATGGTGAAACTAATCTTAAATCTAAATCCCCACTACCTAAAGTTTCTGAAATCGTTAATACTGCCACTGGATTGAAAAATTTCAAAGCAGATGTTATAGTTGAAGATCCAAACCTTGATTTATACAATTTTGAAGGTAATTTAACTTTTGCAAATGAAACTTATCCATTAGGACCTGAAAATGTCATTTATAGAGGTTCAATCATTAGAAATACCCAAAATGTTGTTGGGTTGGTTATATTCACTGGTGAAGAAACTAAAATTAGAATGAATGCTATCAAAAACCCAAGAACTAAAGCCCCTAAATTACAAAAATCAATCAATATTATAGTTGGTTTCATGGTTCTAGTGGTTGTTTCATTATCCTTATTTTCCTTTATGGCTCAAAGGATCAATTTGAAACATACTAAATTCAAAGCTTGGTATATATATAATCAGGAAGCAGGTGTTATACCTACAATTATGTCATTTGTCATTATGTATAACACTTTGATTCCACTATCATTATATGTTACTACGGAGTTCATTAAATTGGTTCAAATGATGTTTTTACATTGGGATATTGATATGTATCATCAACCATCAGACACTCCATGTGAGGCAAGAACTGCTACAATCTTGGAAGAATTGGGTCAAGTTAGCTATATATTCAGTGATAAGACTGGTACTTTAACTGATAATTTAATGGTTTTCAGAAAATTTTCTATTGGTGGTACTGCATGGTTACATGAAACTGAATGTGGGGAGAATAAAGGCGATGATACAGATGGTCATATTGATGAAACTCAATCAATTGGATATAAAGAAACAGAAAGTCCACGGATTTCTGTTGATCTTAGAAGTAGTCATACCCGTTATAGTGGTAGACCAAGTTTAGCCGCAGCTTTATCAACAAGAAATTCAATGTCCTCAAAGGAAGCTAATACAAACCCGATCAAAGAAAAAGATTACAATGGTGATTTGGAAATGAAAACAACTTTAGATTTGTTAGAGTATATTCAGCAAAACCCTAACTCATTATTCTCCAAGAGGGCAACATTTTTCATTTTATCATTAGCTTTATGCCATACTTGTTTACCAAAAACCATAGATGGAGAAACAGAAGATATTGAGTATCAATCATCATCACCTGATGAATTAGCTCTTGTTTTAGCAGCAAGAGATATGGGGTTTGTTGTTTTTAGTAAAAATCTTAAAGAATTGACAATCAGAACTTATCCAAATGGATTCGATGAAGATCCAGTTGATAAAATTTATGAAGTTTTAAATGTGGTTGAATTCACTTCTTCGAGAAAGAGAATGTCTATTATTGTTAAATTTCCTGATGGTAGAATTTGTATGATTTGTAAAGGGGCTGATAATATAATTTTGGAGAGATTGAAAAACACTGAATTAGCTGACAAATTAAAAGATGATCTTGAAGAACAAACTCAAGCAAGAAAGGCACATGAAGCTGAAGTGGTTTTGAAGCAACGTAAATCAATTGATGTTACACCAAGAAAATCGTTTCAATTTGGTAATCCAAGACCATCATTTGCTGCTTCTGTTGCTAGTATTGATGATCTAGTTCAAACTTCAAGATATGAACAAAATGAAATTGATGATGTTGTTGCAGAGTCAAGGAAATCATTACATTTGCAACAGCGGAAAAAATATAACATCAAATCAACATCTGATTATATTGGTAATATCTTGAATGAAGAATATGTATTAGAGAGAACGTTACAACATATTGAGGAATTTTCCACTGAAGGATTAAGGACGTTGTTATATGGTTATAAATGGTTACAAAATGAAGAATATGAACGTTGGGCCTTTGATTATGCCAGTGCTAAAACATCTTTGGCTGATAGATCTAAACTGATAGAGCAAGTTGGTGGTGTTTTGGAAAACAATTTAGAATTATTAGGTGCTACAGCTATTGAAGATAAATTACAAGAAGGTGTGTCTGATACAATTGGGAAGTTGAATAGAGCAGGAATTAAATTATGGATGTTAACAGGTGATAAAAGAGAAACTGCTATCAATATTGGTTATTCTTGTAAATTGATAAAAGATTATTCAACATTAGTTGTTTTGGATTCAAAAGATAAAGATGTAATTACCAAGATGAATGCTGCAGAATTAGAAATATCCAATGGTAATGTAGCCCATTGTGTTGTCGTTATTGATGGGGCAACACTGGCTGATTTTGAAGCCGATAATACTTCCCTTTCAATGTTGATTTCCTTATGTACCAAAACAGATTCAGTTATCGTTTGCAGAGCAAGTCCCTCACAAAAGGCATTGATGGTTTCGAGTATTCGTAATTTGGATAAGAAAATTGTCACATTAGCTATTGGGGATGGTGCTAATGATATTGCTATGATTCAAAGTGCAGATATTGGTATTGGAATTACTGGTAAAGAAGGTTTACAGGCAGCCAGATGTTCAGATTATTCTATTGCACAATTTAGATATTTACAAAAACTTTTATTGGTTCATGGTCGTTACAACTATATCAGAACTTCAAAATTTGTATTGGCTACTTTTTATAAGGAAGTTATGTTTTATTTAAGTCAGGCTATTTTCCAAAGAAACACTATGTGGACTGGTACTTCATTATATGAGCCATGGTCATTATCAATGTTTAATACTTTGTTTTCATCATTGACAGTTTTATGTATTGGTATGTTTGAAAAAGATTTACAACCAGCTACATTAATTGCAGTTCCAGAATTGTATGAAATGGGTAGATTAAGTCAAGCATTTAATTTAAAGATTTTTTTATGTTGGATGATTATTTCCACTACAACTTCTTTGATGATTTGTTTTACAAGTTGGTCACTATGGGGTAATTCAGCAACTCTTGATAATAACATTTATCCCTTAGGTGTTTTATCATATACTGCTATTGTTTTCACTGTGAATATAAAATTCCAATTTTTAGAACAACGGAATATTACATATTTAAACTTTCTTGCTGTTGGAATTTCATGTCTAGGATGGTTAGTATGGTGTTGCATTTTACCTGCATTATATAAACCAACCACATCTAAAATTTATGACGTTAAAAAGGGATTATATTGGAAATTTGGTAAAGATATTACATTTTGGGCAACTTTATTAATTTTGGTTGTTATTGCACTATTATATGATACTTTGTTAAAAGTGTTTAGAAATTGGGTTTTCCCTTCAAATGTTGATGAGTTTCAAATTTATGAAAAAAAAATTGATATTAGAAAAAATATTGAAATTGAAGCATATGATCAAATGAAACAAAGCTGGACTTGGCCAAAAGATCATTCTTCGATAAAAAAATTGAGCAATATAAATTATACAAGAAAGCGTAAAAATACAGTTACTCTGAAAACTGAATTACCACCTGGTACCCCATCAAGGGTAAAATTAGCAAGTGCAATACAAAATGATGGGATTTATGAAACAGAAGTATTACCAAGTGGGAAAATTATCAAAAGAAAAATTAAAGATTCATCAGTGGATAAATTAGGTAAAAAATTGAAATTTATTAGATTCAAAACCGATCAACAAGATGGCAAAGATAATATTGATGGAAATGATGAAGATATTGAAGAACTTATTAGAGAACGGGTTAAAAATTTAAACTAATTCTAAATTTTTCCCAAACTTGCAAAGCTGCATTTTCTTATTCCTGTGCTTATAAGGAATCAGATGTATAATATTTGTATAGAAGTCGTTAATAATAGCTATATCAATTACAATATTATGTTTATTTATACGATTATTTAATGGAAAAATGAGTCTAGTTTAGTAGATATCAAGTCTCAAGTAGTAGTATCTTTCATATGTCCAGTCATTTTGTGAACTCGTGGGCCTACTAAAGTCGCTTTACCTTTGGTAGCCTAATTCCGGGAATTTACAGTGATTACTTTGTACTATAGTAATTATTATGTACAGTTCATATGCCTAAATATTGGACCCGGCAAGTCATGGAAATGGGCAGGTAGACCCCTGTTTTCTCCTAGTGGCTGTCCAGTGTCCAGTGTCCAGTGCTCAAACTCCAGCTGTGCCTAAGCCTACCTACAACCTACAACAGAAGGTAGAGAAAGAGAGAGAGAGAGAGAGAGAGAGCGAAAGAGAGAAGAGACAATCTCAACTTTCAAGTCTTTAAACAGTAAGTAAGTATAGCAAAGTAAGCAACTTTCTTGGAAGGTTGTGGTCTGAGGTCCATACTATGTGTAGTTGGACAGTAATTGAGGTTTTGCTATATATCAATACTGGGAATTTTAGCAAGGATTATCGAAATTACACAGAGAGAGAAAGAGAAATAAAATTTACTTGATGAGAAGAATATTATTATTATTATTTTGGAAGGCGGAGGAGGGAAGAACTCGGGGAATCGGGACTTGCGGGCGGGGGGCTTTGTCCGTTAAATCAGGTAACCAAAAAAAAAAAAACCCAGTTTTCAACGAAAATTTACCATACATTTTTTTTATCAGCAATCGAATTAAAATTGTATAACAAGAAATAAAATAATAATAAAAATACACAAACATACACTACAAAAAAAGACTACCAGATCTCTTAAAGTCATATAATCTAATTAGTTTCTATATACCTTTGGTTGTTTTTTTTATTTTTTTTATTTCTATTTCTATTTCTCTTTTTCATTCTCTCTCTCTCTCTCTTTTCTTTCTCTTTGAGTGTGTGTTATCCTTTTCCTTAAATTCACGATTTTTTTTTTAAACCGTTTTAATTTTTTTTTAGGAAAAAAAAAAACCGAAAAAAAAAAGACAACAAAAAACAAACAAACGTCAACAACAAAACTTGCACATCAACCTCTCAACCTCAACGTTTAAAACAAACGGTAAATACAAAAAAAAAAATAAAATAAACAAGAACGAATTTTATTTAAGAAATATATTGAAGATTCATAATCAAAAATAAACATAAATATGGACGGTCATTTTTCACCTCATGACTTTACTAATTTCCAAAATACTGATAACAATGAACTCTTGTATAATCACACCCAGCCGTCCACTACCGACCATCCTTTTGTTGATGATGATTTTATAGCGTCATTGACTTCACCAAATTCACCTCATCCGCAATTACATCAGAATCAACAAAATCAACAACAACACGATCAGCAGCAGCAACAACAACAACATCAACAACAACAACAGCAACAGAATCAGCGACATCAACAATTGTTACAAAATAACCCATACCAACAACATATACATGTGAATAATAGTAGTAGTGATACTACTAACAATGCAGTTAATGGGAATAACAACAACAATAATAACAATAACAACAACAATAACCCACAACATCTCCATGATCAACAATTCCAACCATCATTTAATGACATATTAGACCATCAACAAATTCCATTGAATTATCAACAGACACAAAATTTACAACAGTTATCCAATGAATTGGATGGAATACCAGGGTTACAAGAACATCATACCCATTCTAACACACATCCCCATCCCCATCCACATGCACAGCTGCAGCAGCACCAACAACAACAACAACAACAACAACAACAACATTCTATCGAAGCCTCTAATAAAAGAACCAGAGCTTCAGGTGAAGTACTAGCTCTGTTGATTTCAGAGTTTAATAAAAACCCAAACCCAAATGCAGCAATTAGAAAAAAATTGAGTGATCAAACAGGTATGCCTGAAAGATCAGTTCGTATATGGTTTCAAAATCGTCGTGCTAAATCAAGAAAATTAGAGAAGGCTCAAGCTGATAATGGGGATCATAACGGTGTTAACGGTGAACCAATAACTAATGATGATCAAATCCAATCGAATTTTGGGACTAGTAGATATGATAATATCCCATTAAATTTAAACAATAATTATTATTTCATCGATGCTAAATCATTGACTGTTGGTTCGTGGAAGAGATTGAAATCAGGTAATTTATCCAACGATAATATATTAAACGTTAAAAACCTTTCAAATCTATCACCAAATTCAATCAATGAAATTATGAACAATTCAACAGATTTAATGATTTTAATCTCGAAGAAAAATTTCGAAATTAACTATTTTTTCAGTGCTATAACTGAAAGTTTTAAAATTTTATTCAGAATTTTTTATCCAATTTCTTCAATCAATAATTGTTCGATTAGTATAATAACTGATGATGATTCAGAAAATATTTCATGTGATTTGAAATTGTTTCTCAATAAACCCCCAAAATTTGCAGTTTCATTTGCTCATTTAATAGATGCAAATAACAATCAATGGTCAATTTGTGATGATTTTTCAGAAGGACATCAAGTAAATGATGCATTTGTTGGTGGGAGTGGTATACCGCATGTTTTCAATGGATCTGAAAATTCTTTGAAATTTATGAATTCTTTTATTTTGGATTATAATTCTTCAAATGTTCATCAACAACATGCAGAATTTTCACTTCCTTCAAGGTTTGATACTATAAGTCCAATAAATTATCCTCAAGGGTTAAATATCAATGAGAAATTACAACCAATTCCACAACCAATTCCACAACCAATTCCACAACCAATTCAACAACCAATTCAACAACCAATTCAACAACCCCTACCTCAACCACAACCACAACCACAACCAAATTTAAAACAAAACCTCCCGCAACCTAATAATAATGAAAAAATTGAGAATTCTAATACTACAAATCTTAATAACAGTAACAATAATGATTCATTTGATGCTTTTATTCAACAAGATTATCAAGATATAGTTTAATATCAGATATGAATGCGTGTTCTTTTTTGAGAAAAGACCAAGAGATTCTATTATTTAGCTAACAAGAAGAAATTTTGTTACAGTAATTTGTTTAATTTTTTTTTTCCTTTCCCCTTCCCTTTGTCAATAATGTCCATGTTAATTTAATATCTCTTTTTTTTTTAAAAGAAAAAATTCTTCGAATTATATATATATATATATATATTAATGTAGCAATCTATATCTATAACAAAAGTCTTTATCTCATCAAACTTAACATTGTCATCAGGATTTGACTCTAACTATATAATCTTGACTAATGATTTTTGATTCTATTGATCAATTATCACTGAATTTCTCATCAAGGGTTTTATTATCTTAGGTCTATTGAGTGTATCATCATTGGTATCTATGAGTTTTATTATAATTATTATTATTATATGTCATTATCATTATTATAAGCATTATCATCTAATTTATTGTTCTTCTTCATTATCATAAGCATTATCATCTAATCTATTGTTCTTCTTCATTATCACCATCTTCACCAACATCATAATTCGATAAAAATTGATTATTCATTGTATTTCTAATTAGATTTTCTTCATCATCATCTTCATCATCATCATCTTCTTCACTTAAATATATTGGTGGTTCTTTAGGTAATTCAATTGACCTTAAAGTAAAATTTTCATCAATTGAATTATTACTACTACTATTATCTTTAAAATTATTAATTTCAGATTGATATCCAATATCTTTGAAAAAATCAGGTGGATTGATAATCATTTCATCATCATCTTCATTTGATGATTCTAATAATAAATCATTCGATGAATAATTATAAGAAGGTAATGGTGGTCTTAAACCTTCTTTGGATGCATACCCCCATTTCTTGATATTAGCTTCGATGAAAACATAACCTAATTGACCTAAATTGATATGAATTGAACATGGATTATTTGCTCCAATTGTAGGATAAATATTATTCATCGAAAACCCTTTAATATGACCTCCAATTGATTTTTCACTAAGTTTTTTCCCATTTCTTGTGAAAAATACAGTACCACTTCGTACTCTATAACCTATACCTATAACATCTCCTTTAATCAATTTGGGGAAAACTTTAGCTTCACCTTCTGATAATTTAAACGAATTTGAATATCGTCTTGAACCATTAGAATCATAAGAAATTGAATAGAGATGTCTACCTGGTAATCGGAAATATGGATATTGTTTTGTAGATAAACCAATTGAAATGATATTTGAATCATCATTATCATTATTATCATTATCTTGAGAATTTAATTGATAAATTTTAGCTTCATAATAATAAACGTCGTTAATTTTAGGAATTGGTAAATTTGTTTGAATTGAACATTGATAATCAAAATTTAAAAAATTAATTTCTGTTTTATTGTTGATTTGAATCATAGAATCTGTCATTAGATTAATATTAGGAATAAATTCCCAAGCTTCAATACCCTTTTCTTGAATTAATAAATGTTCAGTTAACGATAATTCTTCCAAATAAGGTGGGTTTTTTTTGATAAATTCTTGACCTGCTCTATATAAATTTTGTTCATTGGGAGATAATTCACTCAATCTTTCTTCAATTTCAAATTCATCATCAAAAGATCCAGGTATTTGATTAATTAATTGTAATCGATTCGATCTAATGAATCCATATTTTTTGATAGTTTTAATGATTGAAATTAATATAAGTATTAAAATTATAGAAATTAAACCCCAAATTATCAAATCATCCAATTCATCATCATCAATTAAAAAATATTTTGATTGATCTTTATTTAAATTAATTAATGACTTTGAATGGTTATCATTAATTGGGAATGATAAAGTTGATTTGAAAAATGATATAAATAATATAGATAAAAATAATGATGAGTTTATATAATTCAGTAGTGGTGGAATATTTATTAATGACATTGTAAAAATCCTTGAGATATATCACTATTAATTAAATAGTTATAGATATTGATGAGCAAAATTATGGGTATTAATATTGTTATTTACAGCTTCCTCTAATTTTTTTTTTTAAATTCTTGTTTGCTTATGAACTGCTGCTGCTGCTGCTTTTTTTTTTTAATTTCAATTTCAATTTCTTCTCACTTCTAATCTCCAGTTTCCTGATAACAAATTATATATTGTGATATATAAAAATTTCTATTAAAACAGATAAAGAAAAAAGAGTATTTTTATATTCTATATATTCTCTATTACCTTTATGATTATTGGTTTATAAGTATTATTTATAAATCATTAATTAATATTAATAATAAATCTATGTAAATATAATATGAATTTATTATATTTGCTGATTATTCTCTCTCCGATTGAAAATTCACGTTACGGCCACTAGTGCGGTAATTTGTACCTGAATTAGTGCTGCTTATATAATCATATATGTGTCCTTTACCAGAATCAGATGGTGCGATAATCGAATTATTTGATGTTCTGATGTTGTAAAATCTAGAGCTGCTGGAAAATATCAGAATAAATTATCACTAGAATATAAATATTGAAGAGATTGATAATTTGTAATTGTTGGCTCAGGTTATAATATTACTGAAGACAATATACAAATTAAGTGATTATATATATATATATTGATATATATCTCAATTACTCTTCATAGAATCAATTTTATAGTAATATAATATCTTTAAATATTATACCCGATATTTCCCAAATTTATTTTTGCCCCGGAATCCGTTGATTGATCTCAATACATTCAATATTTATATTGACGTACAGTAATTATAGTACAAGCTGGTTTTATTATAAGCGTTTTAAAGAAACAGATAATACAATACTATATTCATAATCAATAGTGATCGATTTCAGAGAATTAGGTATGCTCAATTTTAATGGGAATGCAAGCCGAAGAAGACAAGTTAACCTTGGTGGTGGATTCAAATCTAATGTTCGTGAACAAATGTTACAAAAGGCAACTGTTGAAAGAGAAAGAAGAGAAAAGGAAAGATTTAGATATAATTCAATATTGATTATTCAAAATTCAATTAAACGTTATTTACAATTGCAAAAATTTCAATTAAATTTATCCCATGAATTCCCCATAAATTATGGTGATAACGAATTGAAAATTTATCATTTTAATTTATTCTTTGCACAAACTTTCAAATTCAATCGATTTAAATTAATTCAAATAAATCAATTCTTGCAATTATTATTGTTGATACAAAATAATAATAATAATAATAATCAATTGATTAATTTGAAAAATTTCATCAAGGAGAAAATTTATGATACATTAAACTCATGTTTTACTCTCATCAATCCAAATGATGAATTAGACTTACAAACTTTGTCAATTTTATTAATAATTTCCAAAATTTTATACAAAGATTTTCTTAAATTTAAACCTAGAAATTTTATCAATAATTTAACGTTGATTTTAAATAATATTTCAATATCATTTAATCAATCTAATGAATATATTACAAATATTTTAGAAATTATTCATCTTTATTCCTCTATTGAAACAAGTCAATATTTAAAATTTATTGCAAATTATAATCCAAATCATAATATTAATAATATATTAATCAATTATGATACTCTTTCATCATCAAATGATATTGCAGTTGAATTGACAATTGATTCCAAAATTAATATATTGACAAAAGTTTTAAAACAATTGAATAATAATAATGATAATATTGGTATCAATCAAATTATAACTATTGCAAAGTTAATTTCATCGTTACAAGAAATTACTCTATTTACGAAAGAAGAGAGATTTAAATTTAATCAAACCTTAGATTTAGATGATGATGAAGATAATGATGATGACAATGATGGATCAATTGAAGGGAAATATGAAATTTTTATAATATCAGATGAATTTAATCAATTGTTACACAAGTTATATCAAAGAGATACAATTATTAAAAATTTAAGTCTACTTAAAGATAACCATGAAATTCTAACCGAATTTCTTTCATCATTATTACTCATCAAACCAAATTGGAAATCTTCAACTTTGATATCTTTAATTCCAAATTATTTTGAATCATTTGCCATTGAAATATTTAATAATCAAATTGTTTTCCAAAAATTTTTAAATTTAATCGATGAAGATTTTTTCTTTAACCATTCAAATAGTGAATTGATAAATCTAGAATTATTTGAAACAAATAATTTCTTCATTTCAAATACTTTACATGTATTTTTAGAACTTTTGAAATTTAGATTATTCATTTCAAATAATTATGAATTATTTGGGAATTATGGAATTACAAGGGAAAATTTTCTTAAAATTTCAATTTTTTTGAAAAAATTTGTCTTTAATCATATTTGGAATGTTGATATTATATTCAAAATTGTTAAAAATTCAACAAAGATTAAATTTAAAAAAAAATTGTTCCACGTTTTAGAATTGACCACAAATGTTATTAAACAAGTTTATCATAAAGATTCAACATTGCATGTCTTGAATCCAAACCAATGGTTGATCAAAAATCCTAGAATTGATGTCAATGTATTGAATAAATTAATTCAAGAATATGATAATCTTAAAAGAGATGATGATGGTGCAGAAGAAGACTTAAATAATGGAAATTTCAACAATTCTTTAACCAAATTTTTATCAACTTTATCGGTTGAAAATAGATCAAGATTCAATGTTTTCATTAAAACGCCATTTTTCCTGTCATTTGAAATGAGAGTTAAAATTTTTGATCATTTGATAAATTGTGATCAACAAAATATTAATGAAAGAGGATCACTATTTTCCCCCGCTGGAATTCATCAAAGACAAGGTGCAATAATAAGAAGGGAACACTTGTTGAAAGATGCATTTGATAATTTTAACAATATTGGTAATTCTTTCAAACAACAACTTGCAATTGTGTTTACTAATGAAAAATCAGGTAGAGAAGCAGGTGTTGATGGTGGTGGGATCACAAAAGAATTTTTAATTAATGTTGTTAAGGAAGGTTTTCATAATTTAGAATTATTTTCCGAGACTCCAACCCATGAAATTTATCCTAATCCTCAAATCAGTTGGAAATATGAACGAAGAATAGAGAGTGAAGATCAATTAGAAAGATTGAATTATATCAAATTTTTAGGGAAAGTTATAGGGAAATGTTTATACGAAAAAGTTCTTGTTGATGTTAATTTTGCAGAATTTTTTTTGACTAAATTATCAGTTGATTATAACAATACATTCGATGATTTATATTCATTAGATCCAGAATTATCCAACAATTTAATCAAACTGTTGTCAATGAACGATGATCAATTGGAAAGTTTAGGATTAACTTTCACTACCGATATAATGATTGAGAATGGGAAACTATTGACAGTTGATTTGATTAAAGATGGATCAATCATTCCAGTAACAACCAAAAATAGATTGAAATTTATACATGAATTGTCCAATTATAAATTGAATAAATCAATTAGATTACAAACTAATTCATTTTTATTGGGATTGTATTCTATAATTGATAGACATAGATTACAAATGTTCAATCCCAATGAAATTAAAAAATTAATCGGTGGAGATGATGATATTGATATTGAAGATTTGAGAAACCAAACAATAGTTTATGAATATTCAACTTCAGAACCTTCTTCTACTATAAGATATTTTTGGGAAATTTTACACGAAATGAATAAGATTGAAAGGTGTTTATTGGTTAAATTTGTTACAAGTGTCCCAAGGGCACCACTATTGGGGTTTGAAAAATTAACTCCTAATTTTGGCATCAAAAATTTAGGGAATGATGATTTAAATAGATTACCAACTGCATCAACATGTGTAAATCTTTTGTATTTACCTGATTATCAAGATAAAGACCTTTTAAGAGAGAAATTACTTTATGCCATTAAAGCTGAAGCAGGGTTTGATCTGGCATGAAAATTAGTATATAAATTACTACGATCATTTACGAAGCAATGACAGTTTATAATATACATTTAAATGTCTAATCAAAACTAGTTACAAAACTTGACGTTAATTATGTCTGTATATCATGATAAATTGTCTAGCTAAACTATAGAGACATATGGGTAGGGGACCTGAGCAGTGGCCAGTTGTGGGCAGCAGCCTGGCCCCGGGGGTATTGACCCTAGCTGCAATAATCTGTATTATAAGCAAGATCTACATTCAGCATTTTCAATAGAGCATAGTATAGCATAGAGCATAACATTACATGGCATATTATTTCCTATTTGGTGCTGGGAAATTAAGTTGAAGCCTTTAAAAATTCTGAGCTTTGCATTCTTTTTTAGCTTTAAGCTTTTTAACTTTATCCGATTTTTATGCCCGATTCCCAGACTATCATGGTACCTGCTCTAGGCTTTTGAGTCTCCCAGATTGTGGACCCCTAGATACTAAAAGAGTAAGTTATAAGCTCAGCCTTGAGGATCAAAGCCTCGAAATTCAAAGTTTTAAAATTTCAATGTAGATCACTCTTTGAAAAAAAAACACAGTATATTTTGGTTCAAAGTAAGGGGCCAAAGGGGTGGGTCCCCAGGGTCCTAGGACTCCAAAATTAGAAAGTTGGAGTTGCTTCCTAAAGCTCACATTTCTCTAGTTAGGAGAGATAGACACTGGACAGTTAGGGAAGGTAGGTAGAAAGTACATGCAAGTGAACAGTAAATATACTAGGCATGAAGGTACCCATCGGAGTTATAAAGTCAACTTGAATTTAAGGTTGTAGGAATTTTGAGAAAGTACACCAGCTACTTTCAAAACATTGGTAACTTTGAAATTCGACGTTTGTCTAATTTAAACAAAAGCATGGTCCTGAGTCCCTGACCAACATCAAACAATCCATGCTCATATGTACATAAAGTATATAATATCGGTTCATAACTATATATATATATACCGATTTTTACAAGGATAAATTTTTTTAATGAGTTTTAATTGTCTAAATCTATAATCCCTGAGAATCGGAACATGAATATCAACTTTCAACATCAAACCATATGCAAACTCGTAACTTGAACGATCAAACGTACTTTAACGCAAACCGAAGTGTTAACCAACAGAAGTTATAATATTATATATATTGTATATAAATTTTTAATGATTGATCACATTGGATTTGATTTTGAACAGTGCTTATATTTCAATTGCAGCAGTTACTTAGTTATGTAGATATATGCCAGTATTTTGCTAGATGGAAAGATTTTCGAATTGATTTTTTGAATGTTTAAAATATCCATTAATTATTTAGAGTAGGCAGTGCAATAAAAGCAAGAATCTAAAATTTTATAGTAATAGTGGGGTTTCTTTTAATACAAATTTCATGAGTTAAAGTAATTTAAATTGAATCTTAAAGATTAAATATAATTATTAATGGATCGTGCAACCTTCAGCATTACCATGCAAGAATTATACATTTATATATAATACCGTATGAATAACGAATATCCATTAGATATATATTGAATATTATAGATATGGATAATCACATGAGAATTAATTACTCCATAATATTGGTAATCTATAACTATTATAATTATTTAATGGTATAATCTATAACTATTATAATTATTTAATGGTATAATCTATAACAAATATTTTATAAATAATTGATGGGTTCATTATCGATATCATTCAAATCAAATAGACATAGACGACTATTATGGATTTTAAGTACTTTTTTAACAATTGGTATTTGGACAATTTTAAATCATAACTCCCAACTTAAATCTACTCATAATATTGACGTTGAATATAAATCAAGTTATAATACGTCAAGTATTGATAATTCAAATAATATAGATATAAATTTTAAGAATTCCAATTCAGTTATAAATTATTTGAAAAAAACTAAAGAAATTCATTCCTCATTAAATCCTACAAGAATTATTCAAACAAAAGATGAATTAACTCCTGATTATTTAAAAGATATTCAACTAATAGATTTTGATCATCGAAATATTAAATATATACCCAATGAAATCATCAATGGGATTTATGAAAAAATTGATCTATCAACTGTAAATTGGTCAAAATTTGCCTATGTATTATATGCTACTTCAATTGATTATATCTGTAATGCAGGTATAATATTTAATCAATTGACAATTTTGAAAACTAATGCAAAATTTGTTTTAATAGTTGATGAAATTTTTTTAAATAATCCAATAGAATTTCCAATAGAGAATAAATTGTTATTAAAACTATCTCAAAAATTTAAAATCAAGTTAAAACCTGTGAAATTAAGTACTTATTCCAATCAATTAAATCCAATTAAAAATATTGCAAGTAATAATCAAAATGAAGATCAAGTTGATTCTAAAAATTGGAAGGCAAGTATCACAAAATTATTAATATTCAATGAAACTGATTATGATAGAATCATTTATTTGGATAATGATGCAGTTTTACCAAACTCAAATTTAGATGAATTATTCTTTTTACCACCTGCTAATATTGCAATTCCACCAAATTATTTGAATTTTGAAAAAGCAATCAATTCTGATAATTATGCCCAATTGATCAAGGAAAAATATAATCCTGAAAATATTGGTTATATTCCATTAACTGTTGATGAAAAAACTGTCAAATGGGAAAAATTTAAACAAGAATTCATAAATCCCTTCCTCAATAATAACCATTCAAATCAATATTTACCGATAAATGGAGATTTTAAAGAGTTATCATTTATTGAAAAGGCTAATCAGGTTAATTTCTATAGAAATATTTATAACCATTTACCATCATTCAATCAAATTGATGAATCTCATTTAACTACTTCATTAATGGTAATTGAACCTTCTTTGGAAATTTGGAAAAGAGTGGAATTGGCAATGAAACTTCGGACTAAAGGTCAATTTGATATGGATCTGGTGGAAAAATATATTGCTCCTTTAAAGGATATTTTATACGTTTATTTTTTGGATCATTTTAAATATCCATTAATTGATGATGCAATTTTAAATAAACCTGAAGTTTTATTACTCCCTCATCAAACCTATGGAGTGTTTACACAAGAATTTAATTCTCGGTTGAACCATGAATCATATTTTGCAGAACCAATTGATCAACTATATTATAAGGCTAATTTATCAACTTCAACAGGTGAACCTGCATATTTTGAATTGGATAAATATATCGATAGAAAACAACAAGCAAGTTTCATTTATAAACAGATGAAATACATCAAGTTTAACGATTATCCTATTCCTAAACCTTGGTTTAAACTTGACCCTGAAGCGGATTATATGAGTTACAGACTTGGATGTACGGATCATCCAAATTTTAAAGAAATAAATAATGGGAAACACATTGTCGAACCTAAACTTATCACGGATGATTGCTCTACAGTATTAATCTTGGAAAAGATTTATGAAGCGTTCAAACAAAATAGATTAGATATATGTGAATTGGATTTAATTGAACCTAGTACTACTAAAGCTGCTTCTGTTTCTACTGCTACAACACCAAGTACATGAATAATGATGTTTTAATGAAAACTATTAATTTTGTTGATTTGTAATATTATAATAAATGCCCCAATATATCAATTATTGTTGTTGTTTTAATAACATTACTACAGTCTACTTCTGTAAAATCAAAACTTTCACACCGTCGAGTTATTTGATATTAATATTCCACAAATTAATCAGAACATTTTCTATAAAATAAAATCATTCATGATCTTATTTGATTTTGTGAAAATTTCAAAAGTTTCTTCATCAATTAATTTCTTTTCATTCAATTTATTGACAATTTGCCAGATATCACTGAAAAATTTTAAAAATCTATCAAAATCTTTAGAAATATTAACAAAGGGATCATTTGAAGTATCATTAAAATGTTTGAATACTCTTGACTTAACTTCTTGCACCGGTTCTTTCTTTTCAATATATTCCTCAATTATTGTTTGAACAATTAATCCAAATATGGTGCTTGGGGTTACTTTTTGAAATGGGAATTCATGAACTAATGATCTCAAATCTTCATTAGATTTAACCAATTTGTTAACTTCATTATTGGTGAATGAAGAAACTACTATAGATTCAAACAATTCTCTGGAACTTGTTTTGATCAAGTTTATAGCTGATCTAAAGCTCAATAGATTTTTCGAAATTGGACCGGTGTACTGAACATTTCTTTGATTAATTTGAATAAAAGTGGCCAACCTAGATATTAGCAGCACAGCACTGGATAATTCGGTCTTATTAAATGGTTCTGTTAATTTAAAAGCATTTAATTTGAAAAAGATGAGGAGTAACAAATATTCTTCAATATTTTCTTCATCTAATTCTGCTAAGAAGCTTAGCAATTCACTCCAATCATTGGAAACAATTTTTTGATCCTTGATTGTGAAAAATTCTAATAAAAACAACTCTCTTAATAATGATGTGCTGATAACTTCATAGTTTTTGTTTAGCTTTTTAGAATCATCATCTATTCTAATTAAAGAATCTCCCAATGTTAAATCTTTTAAGGTGGTCAGTAGTTTTTTCAAACTGAAATTTGATTCATCAGATCTGACAACAATTGAATTAATTTTATTGAAAATGGAAATCGATAATTTATTTTCCAATGGAGTTTCTTCATCATCAAACCATTTTAAGTAATTGATTTTTTTAACTTGATAATATCTAGCCATTGATTGAGTTAAAAGATTAATCTCTTTATTTTTGAAGTTTTTTGTTACTAATTTAAGCAATGTCTTATATTGCTGACTAGCCCCACCATCCAATGGAGCCTTTTCAATATACTTTCCATAGACAATGGCCTCCAAGATTTTTGGTTGAATCAAACCCACTGATTCATAAAAATAATATTCATGCGGCAATCTTTGACCGATAATTTCGTGGGCATCAACAGGCGGCGTACTAGCTAGTGAACCAGACTCATCATGATTGGAAATCTCTACTTTACCATTGGTTTTCAAGACAGGAATAGATTGAAATGCTATAACACCCCTCTGGAATCTATCTAGCAAGCTTTTGTCATCTGTTTGGAATAGTGCATTGTATAGATTTCCTCCAGTCTGCGTCAATATATCTAACCCCACGTCAAATAGTTTATTTAATGGAAAACCTTGATAAATGGGCAAGGTAACTGGTTGTAAATCGCATCCAATGGAAACGGCTAAATCTAATAGTTGTTGATGAGTTAAATTAAAGTCTTTTAAAAATTTGACTCTGTCAACATAACGGAAATCTTTTTGGTGTGTTGGTTCTAAAGCAACGATGAATTTGTCGATTGATGAAGACAATAGTAGTTCATTAGGTCCATAAATAGTATCAATGAAATCTTGCTCGTATAGGTAAATTAATTGAGCCCATGAAAAATAAGGAGCAATAAGGTATTCAATACTATGTTCATGGAAGATACTAATTAATTCAGTGAAAATTGTTTCGTAGTTGAAATTTGAAAATAATTCTCTAAAATTATCAGACGAAGGAACTGGTAAATTGTTGTAACGACGACGATTTTGAGATTCATAACTTTGATATAAATTCCATTGTTTGTGTCTGTGAACCTCTGCAGTGTTTTGGTCTTTTGAATATTTGAAGTTGAACTGATCAGCTATATGATGTCCACTGAAAACGAAAACAGGTTTAATGTTGTATTCTTTGAAGGTAGTGAAGTCTGATTCCAAGCTAGATTTTAATGAATATGGGAATCCACCCACAGAATCGACTAGTTGTTCCTTTTTTGGGTGAAGCACTTTGGATAGATAGTGATTAACATCAATACCAACTCTGGCATCTTTCAAAACTTCAATTGGCAAAGCTGAAGTCAAGACCCTCTCAAAAATGAAACTATCTAATGATTTGACTAAAGGAAAAAAAACCATGTTAGTATCTCGGAATTGACCACATTGAATTGAAAAACTTGTGCAAAATAAACCAATCTTAGATTTACATACTTGGCATTAGTTAATAGATGAATTTAAATATATAAACAGCCTGTTATAGTGGTGACAATAGGTATTCGAAAAATCTATCTTTTAAGTGATTCACTCCGTATTAGGTCGAACTTGACAAATCTCAAACCCATACTCTAGAAACTTGAAAGTTATGGTATTTCCGAGGAAAATACTCCACGTGTTTTCAATATTGTATTCCGATCTTGAATTAAACACGGTGGACTTGATATCGAACAACTTAATCTGAAGTGAACCAATTCTTTGAAACTTGAAACCATCTCCATTGAATTTCAAGATTTGTTTTGTATTTCGTATATCTTTTTTGGAATGAGAATCAATTCACTTCTAATAGCTCTTTTCATGGCTGTTGCTTATGCCATTGATTCAGCTCAGCTACTACAATATAAAGACAAAACAGGGTCAAATCTTATAAAATTGAGAAATTCCAATTATAAAAAGATTTTAGAAGGACCAAGAGATTCACATATTTTAGTTTTATTAACGGCTACTAATCCACAAGTAGGTTGTGTTGTATGCCATGAAATTCATCCTTCTTATACTAAAGTTGCAGACTCATGGTTTTCCCAATTTCCTGAAGGTGAAAACTTCTTCTTTGCTAAGGCAGATTTCATTGATGGTCAAAGTGAAGTTTTTAAAGCTTTTGAATTGAATAATGTCCCAAGAGCATTTTTGTTTTCCCCAACTGATAAACCAAGCACAATTGGCGATAAGCAATATGAAATGATAAATCTTCCTCAAGGCGGTGTTGATTTTGGTGGTTTCTTTCACCAAGGGGTCAGACAAATATCAGGAAAGCAGTTCCAAATCATTGAGCCAATTCAATATGGTAATATCATTATAACAGCTATTGCTACATTTTTATTTGTTCTTTCAATAAAAAAATATACCAGCATTTTTTCTTCTATTTTGACTAATAGACCAATCTGGGGTGGTATTTCAGTTTTCTTTATTTTATTGTTTATTACAGGTTATATGTTTAACACAATTAGAGGAACACCATATCTGAGACCAAACAAAGACGGGGGAATAGATTATTTTGTCCAAGGACAACAAGATCAATTGGGTGCTGAAACCCAAATTATGTCTTTTATATATGCAGTCTTAGCATTCAGTGTTGTCAGTTTGATCACTAAAGCCAAAGAGATTAAAAATGAAAAGGTTCATTTAGCTGTTGTTGTGATATTATCAGCTATTATCTTAGTAACTTTTAGTGTCTTGACCGACATTTTCAGTTTGAAATCCCAGGGTTACCCATACAGTTTGATCAAATTTTCTTTATTTTAGAATTTGCTGAAACCTTGATACCATCTGAGAAAAATAGAAAGCAAAAACTTAAAATATATATAAATCTATCATTATCATATTAGAGCTTATATTTCCGTAGTCGATGTAGATTTAAATTTCTCTATGTGATCTAATCTTTTTTCGATAACTTCTAACTTAGAGTTGATTTTATTTATCCTTTGATGTAAAGCTGTAATCATATCCTGGGCTGTGCCTATATTCAACTCATTCCCCATTTTAATATGTTCTCTGTATTTTTTTATTTGTTGTTCCATTATCTTTAATCGAGCTATAAGTACCACTTGGGATTCATGCAAGGTTTGTAAATGCGTGTAACTATTTTCCAAAGATTCTCCAATGACTGATTGAACAACAAGTTCTATCGGGTGTATATCATTAGTGGATGTTTCAGTAGATGTATTATTTGACTCATTTCTTGATAGGGTTGTGAAACTAAATTCAGACATGAAGATAATGTTAATAAACTCAAATATTTCAACAACCTTCTACTTTATGTATTACTGTGGTCACAAAGACAATATATTAAACTCAATAAAAGATGACTATATATATATTGACAAGGAAGATCTTGCTACCTTTGACAGCTGAATATTATAGTACATGAATATTTCAAAATAATTCATATATTATTTCTGGAGTTATTACATAAGAACTTTTTTAAGGCGAAAAAAAATATTATATTACAACAACAACTAATAAACTGCTTCAAAGAAAACGATATTGAGAATTTGTTAATTATTTGTTAAGACCTCTAGTGTCACTTAATTTACAGAATAATTACAGAAAGCTAATATATAATGTCTGCGTTAAATGGATTTTTAAATAGTAAGTCAATTAAATTTTTTTTTTGGATTGGATGTACAATTGTTGTACTAACATTTTGAAATTTCTCATAGAACAAGTAGCCATAATAACAAACGATGGTAAATATTTTGTTGGTAAATTAGAAGGGTTTGATCATATCACTAATATAATATTATCAAATACAGTAGAAAGAACAATATTGCAAGATGAGGACAGTATAGTGGAAGAATTAGGTCTCTATGTGATACGAGGTGATCTAATATCATGTGTTGGACTTATAGATGAAGTCCTTGATAAAAGTATTAATTGGGAAAAAGTTAGAGGTGAACCTTTATTGAAAACAAAGAAAACTATAAAATAAATCATATAAAGATTTATTACATTTTTTAATTCTGAGCTCAGTCTCTCAATACTTCCAAAGGAATTTTACAAGCCCAAAAACAACCACGAGACAATGATTCAAATGCCATTCAAACTTAGAGGACACTTTACAAAACACTTGAATGGCATATATAATATTTATATTATCAAGTCTAAAACCTATTTGCATATTTTGTACTATAGTACTAACTATTTATTGAACAGCTAGAAAAAAAAAACACAAATCTAATATACAAGTTGCTATAATACTCAATATTTACTTTTAATCATAGATTTTTGGATCAACTTGTCCCTTTTCACTACCAATCGGTGAATCAGGTTTGATTCCAAATTGTTTCATTTTTAAGGCCAGTCCTAATAGGTAATCAATCGCTTCGTTATAAATTTTGGCTTTCCAAATATTTTCACCCCAGACGTAAATACCATGTCTTCTAACAATCAAAGCCCTTGTATGAGGATATTTTTTAATAATTTCATGCATTGGAACTTCTAATTCTTCTTCGTGAGCAGTATTTTCGATAATTGGAATCGTTAAAGTATCAAAATAACTTAGATATCCAGGTTCATATCCCTTTGGAATTGCTTTAATTTGTTCAATATTAGCTATTTTAAATTCATTTGAATAAAGTAAAGAAATCATTACTGCATTTTGTGAATGTGTATGAATACAGGCACTTGCATTCTGTAATTTATATGCTGTAAAGAATAATGGTGTACATGCACTTGGCTTAAAATTTAACGGTCTTCTAAGTACTACACTGTCATCATAATTCAAAACAAATAAATCTGTAGGTTTCATTCTTTCCTTTTGAACACCAGATGGTGCAATGTAGACATTTGTACCATCCTTAATACTGATACCACCTCCTGTACCTGTAACCCACTCATTATCGTAGAATAATTGACATAATTCACAGATTACATTAGCTGGATGTAAAGGATCAGAACTCAAAACTAGTAGATCTTCTGGTGATGCTGATGATGGTGATGATGTTGATAGTGCTTGCTGCTGTTTTTCAGCTCCACCAGTGCAGTTACAAGCCATCTTTTATAAATGGTATATTTATTGAATTAGATTTGAAACTTTGAATATTTATTTCGGGAAGTCATCAGTAATGTGATCTTTCACTTGATGAACAAAAAAAGTCCATCAACTGGGGGCCCACATGTGAACTTCGATAAATTTCTGCACGTAGTTCAGATCAGTTTCCAAAATTTTGGTATGAGCAACAACTAGATAGCTAATCAGTGAGCGGTATCAAATAATTGAAGAGTTTAACACTACAAATTTCAAAGACTTCATGTTTATGAACAGATATTGATTCTATCAAAATAAATAATATAGCTTCTTATGACAATTAATATTTTAGCCAATAGATATCATAACAGAACTAATGTGGTATTACTTATAGAGAGAAATAGAAGCTTGAGCAGCTTGAGCAGGTTGGTAAGTTGTAAATTCGAACAAACAAGTGTAAATAAGTTACTTTTTTAAAGAGGTCAATGAACCAATATCTAATGGAGTCCCAGCTGGAATAACAGATCTCTTTTTGTAGGATGAAGCAGAAACAGCAGACTCTTGTTCTTCTATGACACTAGTGTTAACAAAGAAAACAGCATTATCATTATAGATGACATCAACATCGGAACCGAGTGAGACTGCATCTAAAATAGCATCATCTGAAAATGGTAAATTGTTGAAAATATCGGTAGCTTTTGGTAAATCTGATATTTGTACTGTTGAATATCCAGCAGTGGTAGTAAAAGCAGCAGTACTTGAAGCAGTACTTGAAGCAGAGATTGTGGATGATTCTGAATCAACTTCAGCTATTGGAGCAGATGATCCAGTTAATGACAAAGCAGCTAAAAATATAACACTTGAAAATCTCATTCTAATAATTAGTTTTAGTAATGAATGACTGGTTGAATTTGGTTGACGTCTTTGATGATTAGCTTCAGTACTAACAGTACATCCATAACAGCTTTAGATGCCAGAATTCGATGTGTTTTTATACACTGTATACATCGGACAACCCTTGATATCTCAGCTAAGGATATTTGGTTTTGAAACACTTTTGAAACTTTTCGACTCTCTAATAATACACCTTCAAGACCTAAAGTTGTTGAAGTCAGCTCTCATATGTCGCTCGGCGCCTAGTCACAAGTCAGAAACGATAACCATTCATGGCCGAAAAGAGTAAAAAAAAGACTCATAAATTATTCCTCCAAGCTAGTGGTAACGCAAAAAATTAAACCAGTAGAATTGCCATGTGCCAGATCAAGTCCTCTTGAGGTTTTGTGCTTTTTGAAACAATCGTTTTGTTCGTTCAGATTGTTTTCTGAAATGATGATTACCTTTAAATCTGGAAATCATGGATAGTTGGATTTAAGTCATAGAACGGATTAAACAGATGACGTAGTGGCTCTCGATTGATTTGTTTCAAACAGTATACTAGATTATGTGGAGTATCTTTAGGTATTTTATTGTGAATAATAACATTTTGAGAATTAAACGCTGATATAAAGCGGATCCATAAAAGAAGTGTCGATAATTTAATTTAGTCAGTACAACTTTTGTAGTCAAAGCACTAAGTCATACTGGAAAAAGATTTACCTGAAAATTTTGAGCTGAAAAATATCACCTTAGATTTTATGAATAACTTCTTGCTCATTTGGAAAAATGACATTGTTATCTTATAAAGCTATAAATAAACAGATGAGAAAAAAATTAATTAATTCCTTGTTTGATAACTTCTTTTCTAATCTTAATACTGAATCCGAACTTTATTAGAATGAATACATAGTTAGAGTAATTGGTCTTTGAGAAAGCATCTTCATAAATTGATCCGTTAGTTTCATCAGGTATTTGATTCTTGATCCAAGCAGTAGTAATAATTAGCAGGAAAGATCTCAAATTATATGCCGCCTATATAAATTATTCAAGATATGCGCAATTAAAAATCAAAAAAAACATATTTATAAGAATCTCATATAGTCTTGGTTGACACAACGACACCCATATTATAATACTTATCATAATATATTATTGAATTAAAAATGGATCATTCACAACATCAATTGAAATCAAGCTCATCGTCATTGATAGACCATTCTCAAATGGGTCATGGTGATATGGATATGTGTTCAATGAATGTAAGTCTCTTATCAGTAGAGTGCCTTCTACAAGAAAAACACTATGAACTATCGGGTACAATTTGATATTAATATCATTATAATAGATGCTTTTCACATGGGATTATAAAAATTTATGTGTTATTTTCAAGTGGTGGCATATAAGATCATTATCATCATTCATATTTAGTTTAATTGCCATTGCTTTGTTAGGAGTTGGTTATGAATATTTAAGATCGAGATTTAAAAGAATAGGAACAAGACGTGAGTATCATTTTTAAAAGAAATCCCTTCAAGCCTTTTCAAAAGTTTAAAATAATAACTATTTAAGTTATAGAGGTTAAACTCCAAGAGAATGAAGAAGATGAATCGTTTGAAGAACAAGGACTAATTTCAATGAATACAGCCTCCTCGAAAAATATGTTACAATCTTTGATTTATGCTTCGATGGTTGGTTATTCTTATTTGCTTATGCTTGTATTTATGACTTATAATGGCTGGGTTATGTTAAGTGTAGCAGTCGGGGCTGGTATTGGAAATTATCTATTCAACACACAATTGAATGATTCATTGGCATGCCATTAGTCAATGAATCATGATTTATTCGCAATAAACAATATAATTTGCAATGCATAAACAGGTTTTTACATCTTATAAATTGCGCAATACAAGTATTCAGTATGGTTACTATAATCTGAATGACTCAATTATCAGTAAGTAGATATCAAGGCAGAAGATAATTCTACAATTCCAAATAACTTTTTTTAAAAACGATAAATATCATTAAAAATAATTCGTAGATGAAATACTGTCAAAGTACAAAATTATGAAACTAATTAACTTATTTAGATGTTAACTGATTTTCTGAAGTTAGCACCAGCGTAGATAGCTTTATCACCTAATTCTTGTTCGATTCTTAAAATTTGGTTTAATTTGGCTAATCTTTCTGATCTAGCTGGAGCACCAGTTTTAATTTGACCTGATCTTAAACCAACTGATAAGTCAGCAATGAAAGTATCTTCAGTTTCACCTGATCTGTGTGAAACCATAACACCCCAACCAGCAGCATATGAATCTTTAGCAGCTTTGATTGATTCAGATAATGTACCAATTTGGTTAACTTTTAATAATAAACCGTTAGCAGCTTTCTTTTCAATAGCAGTTTTAATTCTTAATGGGTTGGTGACGGTTAAATCATCAGCAACAATTTGAACATCAACTTTTGATAAGAAGTGAGTCCAGGCTTCCCAGTCATCTTCAGCGAATGGATCTTCAATTGAAACGATTGGGTATTCTTTTAATAATTGAGCGTATAAATCAGCTAATTCTGGACCTGATAACCATTTTGATGGGTCTGATTCTGGGTTTTTGAAGTCTAAATCGTATTTACCATCTTTGTAGAATTCTGATGAAGCAACATCTAAGGCAATGGAAACTTGACCTTCGTAACCAGCTTTTTTAATTGAGTCGAAAACTAAATCTAAAGCTTCTTTTGGAGTTGAAATATCTGGAGCAACACCACCTTCATCACCGACGTTACCGGCTGATTGACCGTATCTTTTTTTGGCTTCTGATTTCAAGGTGTGGTAAACTTCTGAACCAATTCTTAAAGCTTCTGAGAAAGTTGGAGCAGCAGTTGGGACAATCATGAATTCTTGGAAGGCTAAAGCACCACCAGCGTGGGAACCACCGTTCAAGACATTTTGGAATGGAACTGGTAAAACGTATGGAGCTGGAGTTTCTGATAATTCAGCTAAATGTTGGTATAATGGAACATTTTTTTCAGCGGCAGCAGCTTTGGCAACAGCTAATGAAACACCTAAGATAGCGTTAGCACCTAATTTGGCTTTGTTTGGAGTACCATCTAATTTCAATAAGAAATCATCAACAGCTTGTTGGTTTTTGACATCTAAGTTTTCTTTGATTAAAGCTGGAGCAATAACATCGTTGACATTAGCAACGGCTTTGGTAACACCTTTACCTAACCATTTTGATTTATCACCGTCTCTTAATTCTAAAGCTTCATGGATACCAGTTGAAGCACCAGATGGGACAATTGATCTGAATAAACCTTTTTCGGTGGTGATTTCAACTTCAACAGTTGGGTTACCTCTTGAATCGTAGACGTATCTTGAGAAGACTTTTTGAATGGCCATTGTGTATAAATAAACTAGTGTTTTTGTGTGTTTGACTGTAGTCAATTGATCTTTAAAATCGCCAGGGTTGAAAGTTAAACTGCGTTGGTCAAAAACGGAATTCTGTGCATTTATATATGAGTGACAGTCACCCGGTGATGTGATAAAATTTACTCGAAGCTCTGCTTCCCTGAAGTTCTGACCCGCTGATGAATTTTTTTGTGCGGTGATGGCACAGGTGATGGCACTCACGCAACGTAACTCAAACAGCCCAGTGCTCACCACCACCACCACAACTTTGTTTCGGCACATCCGAACAAGTACCACTCTGGTTTTTAGCACGTGACATTGGCGCCAACATTTGACATCAACATATGTTTTGTTTATTAATTGAACAACGTACCACTCAGCAATAGATACGCTCCAATTTATTCAAACAATACATCAGCAGCCGATGTTAACAAATAGGTAGACTTTTAAGTTCATTACTTCTCGCAACCCACAACATGCTGCGAAATACTGACTAGCGAAAGTTAGACTAGTACTACTTACACACTTTACTGTATAAGAACAACGAACCATCACATCGGTTTTGACATCTATATCCTTTTCATTCCTAATATTAATGCATAATTTAGCTTATTTTAAGGTAATTTCTGTGTTTTTTTCTGTGAACTTCCCTTAATTCAGTCCCTTGAGTTGTTGATTAAACTCATTCCAAATTATGATCACCAGAAGTAGAATCTGCATCCAGAAATTATATTGGAGGGTTATTTAAGCTTTCCTTCGAAGTTATCTGAGATGACCTTGGGATGATGTTGAGACATCAAAACACAAAGTACTATTATTATCCTGGTCCTAATATATTTGTAAGTAATGTCAGTAATGTCAACTTACGGCCACGATCTAGCGGACGGATTTGAATTATACTAGCAGCTAATAGCTATAGCCTATTTCCCACAGCAGCTTGTCACCATCTTCAAAAAATACAAGTATCTATTAACATGGTCTCAATACAGATATTAATTGGTACTAATAGAGTTATATATCTTCTCTCATATAACAATATTATATTTCAACCATTGTGACATTCTAGATTATCTGATATCAGGTATTTATGTCTATTGTTCTATTCAGGACTAAACCAGTATTTCACAAGAAAATATCAAATTTGAATTATATGCTATTTTCTAGGTAATAGATAAAATATATGATAAAATTATGTAATTATGATTTCTAGTACATAATATATTTATGATCGATTCAGGTTTTACAAGAAGTGGAGTGTATTATGAGTACATGTACGATCATGTATTTTTTTAGAATTTTTTTTTGTTCTATTCACATGATAGCTGAATGATCTATAGATTGCCTAATTATAATCCATATTTTAGCGTTAACCAGCTAGCTAGAATAACCCCGAATATCGACATCGCTATAGCAGGATATACTGAGTCAACAAGAGCTGTTTGATAAACAGCCAAAATCTTAAATAACAAAGAATGATCAATGATCTCTGAATTCTTCAAAAAATCTGCGTTTTTCAACAATTCTTGATAAATATATGAACCATTATTTAAAGGTTTGAGTAATGACCATAAGTCTTTGGATATCGCCTTCTCGTAAATTGACATAGAAATACCAACAGCTAAAACTTGTGCGGTAGATCTGAATAAATAATTTAATCCGGTAGCAGATGCTTGACCTTCCTTGCCAACAATAGCCACCACTACAACCAAAATAGCAACCAACGTGGAGCCAAATGCAAATCCTATAAGTAATAATATTATACTTAATGGAGCTTTCCATTGATCAGAATAAGGAGCTTGGTATTTTACTATGATCCACAAGAAAATAACACTTGATGAGAGCAACAGTGAGCCAAATAATGTGATCCAAAGTCCAATCTTCTTGACATCAGCATTGATTCTTTTCAAAATATATCCAGCAAAAAGTGATCCAAATGAAACAGAAATGGTATTCAAGATTAAAAATTTTCCAGAAGTTTGAACTGTTTTATTTTGCAAAATTTGAACATATGAAGGAACAAAAAAAATGACAACATAGACTGCAAAAGTCAAAGAAAACGATATAAACCCACTAGATCCAGCTAAACCTTGTAATAATTTCAACGGCAAAATTTCCTCTTTGGCAACATATTTTTCAATGTAGATAAAACTTGACAATGAAACAAATAAAATAATACTCAATATTATCTTACTAATATCTGTAGACAGTAACAACAAAAATGCCGTAATTGATGTAACTAAAGTTAGTGAACCCCCAAAATCAATCCTTTGTAAATTCTTTCTGGTCAATCCAGTGTTTGGCAAATGAATATTAATGTTTAAATAAGCTAAAAGCATACATATTGAAACAGCTGGAACTTGGATACCAAACATCCATCTCCAGCCGATTGTATCCAAACATAAAGCTCCCAATGGAGCCCCGATCATCTGACCTGCAGCATAGTTTAAGTTAGCATAGCCTTGGAACAACCCACGATCCTCCAAACTAACAATGTCACTGACAATTATTGAAGACATTGCACCTAGACCTCCTCCACCAATACCTGAAATGGCTCTAGCAATAGCAAATTCAGGAACATTTCTGGCAAAGATTGAAAGGAAACAACCAAAACCAAAAAAAATTGGGCAAACATCACAGCATATTTTCTACCAATAATGTCTGAAACTCTGCCATATAACGGTTGAAATGCTGAATTTGTTAATAAATATGATGTCGCTATCCATGGCTTTAAATCTTCTTGACCAAAGCCACCAGCAATACCATTCATAATATTAGCAACAACAGTTCCATCCATAGCAGCAAGAAATGAACCTAACCAACAAGCCGGTAAAATCAGTCTCAAATTATAGACAGGCTGTTTTAAAAGCTCACTTTCTTCGTGATCCTGCGTATTTTGTTCTGAATCTAGTAATCTATTATTCTGATCTTTAGTATAACTTTCAAATTCTGCAGCTTTGGTGACTAGAGGAGATTTATCAGTTACTGCAGATGGTACTCCACTATATGTTGGAATATCAACATCGCTGATAAGCTCATTTAAATCCTGTATAATATCTGAATGATGCTGATCCTTTAAGCCATCGGTATGATTATTTCCAGTAGACATTTTTTATTAAGTCTCCTAGAGTATATTTCAAAATCAGTTGGCAACGACAGCTGCTGAATGTCCTATAATTCTGACTAGTAGAAAGTAGAAGACAAGAAATGTGATGAATAAACGGATGTGTTATATGATTGTTTTCATATATCTCTGACTCATTTGTGAATTCCGAATATTATGCACAATCAAGAACGGTGGCTTTAATGATAAAAATGCATTGAATCAACTTTCCAAACAAAAATATTAAAGGATAGTGAAGAGAGCTGAAGAAGTTTGTAATTAAATACAAAACATTAGCCGAAATAAGATGTTTTTCCCAATCTTTAAATCTCATCTACAAGTGACACACTAGTCGTACCTCGGAAAATAAATCTCATAGTCTTTACAAAGTTGATCTACTACCGGTACTTACATAGGACATACGTACACTATATATCTTTCCCAAAATCTTTTTTTAGTTTTCGCTCTAAATATTGATTATTATTAGAGAATAAGCTCAATTAGGGAGAAATCCTAACAAAAATAAATCAAGTTTGGAAAGAATTGTCTTTGAGTGACGAGTTCAGATGCTCACACAGTTCTCACTCGTCAGCTTTTTTTTTTGTTTGAATTCAAACTTTCATGGGCCCGTTACAGAACACGATAGTTTAATATTAGTGATTGGCTATGGAAAGTCGTTTAAAACATACTAATCATCGATAACTTCAACAGTGCAATCTATAGAATAGATTATAGACTAATTTAAAACCATTACAAATACGGATCTTGTTCTAAATTTTTAAAAGTTTTTTTTTTAACATTAAAATTGAATACATAAGAAATTTAATAATAACAATTTGAATTAATTTGTTTAATCGAATAAACCGAAACCCATATCATCATCTGATTCTTCTTTTTCTTCTTCAACTTCTTCAGCTGGAGCAGCTTCTGAAGCACCTGAAGCAGCAGCAGCAGCACCGGCAGCTGGGGCAGCTGGACCAGCGGCAGCAAAACCAGCTAAGATTTCTTTCAAGTCTTTACCTTCTAAAGCAGTAGCGAAAACATCAGCCCAGATCTATCAAATAAATGTTAGTATTCATCATCTTGTAATTAGACTTGTTGATTCTTTAGATTTTCTTTTTGAGTATTAATCACTTGAAACAGGACGAACTTCCACCCCTTTTAGTTCATATCTGAAAAATTCCATTGATACTGCTCTACAATTTTTTCTTAATCGATCATGATCCACTCTCTATAGAGGGAAAAAAAAGTTCCTCAACAATTCGATTGATTAAATTCAAAACTTACTTGGTCAACTGAGGCACCAGCAGCTTTGGTTAAAGTTAATAAGTTTTCTGAGGTGATATCTAAACCAGCATCAGATAAAATTAAAGCAGCGTATGAAACAATAGCGTCAGACATTTTTTATATTGATATACTATTTTCTTAATAACAATTAATATTTTATGTATTAAAGGCCGGTTTTTCAACACTTTTTTGAATTTTTTGTCCTGTGTGAGTGAGATCCTAGAGCGACTGTTGGTTAACTTTGTCGTGAATAATTTTTTTTCGGTAAGGGAAACAAAATTAGCCAAAGATTATGTAGCCCCTCTTAATATCAGGTGACCTGGGCTATAGGGCTACAAGTTTGTGTTAGGATGAAGGTTTCGAAATGACACTTCTTAGATTTGGTCTGAGACTCATAAGTTAGAAAATCAGAGGTCAGTACGTAGAGAATTTTTACCACCCTGAAACCTGGGGTAAACCGTGACAAACCTATAATATATACATTTTAAAAACTGGACGCTAGACTAGATTTATTGGAATCTTACAAACTGGAACTCAATATGTTACTATGATAGAACTTGAAATCATATGTTTCAATAATTCCTAAGATAACTTTAGATAGTTATGAAATTTAAAGATCACTAGATTTTAATAAGCATCAAATTCTGAGCAAAGTACTCAAACGTAATTGGCATATATATATCGGATATTTCATGGGGACTGAAGAATCTTTTATATGATTATCTAAAACTCAAGAGAGTTTAACACAAACAATTCATTTGAAAGAATCAGAATCTGTATTCATTGCACAATTTGAATATTACAAGCATGTAAAACAGAATGGCATCAATACTGTTACAGAATGTTCTGTAACTGTCAATTGATTCTAGTACGTACTACGTGGAAAATTACTTATATTTATAATTATTATTTTAGTAATTTTAAAAAAAATATGTATATATATATATATATGTAATTTTAATGCGACAAACTATGTACAAGGTATATGATCATAATATCAATGCACTATGATAAAAATAATTTTACATTACTATAATCTCAATAAATTTAGACATACCATCTGTTTATTTTTCTCAAAAATCTTATAAGATTAAACAAAATAAAATATAAGAATGAAAAAACATACACAAATTAGTATGAATCAATTTATTAATAACCATTTCATAAAATAAAAAAATAACATCAAAAAATGACAAAACTATTCAAAGAATTCAAATATATTTACAAACCTCAATTTTCATCCTTGAATCTACTGATGAACAGAAGATTATAATCCAACTTAATTCTTGAAAAAGTTGTTTAATTTTTCTAACCAAGCCAAATATTCTTTGTTTTCTTTGTAGATACCGTATTGCAAGATGAAATTGTATAAAACATCATCAATACCTCTACTTTCCAAGAAATTTTCGAATGATGATTGTAAAGTTTCATCCAAGTTTGAGAAATCTGGACCATTGTAGTTCAATTCTCTCTTGTGATCAGCTTCAGATGATTCATTCAAAGCTTCAGCTGCATTTTCATAAGAAGTAACATTTTCAATAAATAATGAACCTTCATCAGCACCTAATAAAACATCAAAGGCAACAGCTTTTTTAATTGATGGGTTTTCAACAACAACGTTCAAGTTAATGTATGAATTTTCATAAGGATCTTCAAAGTTTTCTTCAATTTCTTCGGATTGATTTAATTGAGGTTCTTCTGGATTGATGTTAACAATTTGATTAACATCGAAGAAGATATGAACAATTTCTTTATCTGATTTTTTGATGATTTTACCTAAAGCTTGACCTTCAGTTTCAACGATTTCATAACCTGAAGATTCTAAAAATGAAGTCAATTCTTCTGGGAAAGAGGTATCTGATTCATTTTCGTGTTTCAATTCATCTTGTAAAAATCTTTGGACTTCTGATTTATGTGAACCCTGTTTAATTGATGAAGTTGAGAATAATCTTGATGATAATGAAACTGATGGTTTAGCCAATCTTGAAGCTAAGGTAGCAGTTGATTTAGTTGCAATTGATCTTGAAACTATTTTAATTGAGTTGGAGACAGCACGATTAGTTAGACGAAGTGATGACATCTTTTGATTTTAATCTATGAATTAAGTGTAGTTTGGTATTTGTGTATATAACACTAGAATATTATAACCTATTCCTATGTATAGTTAAAGGTTTTTAAATTATTTCCCAAATACAAATTTTTTTGATTTTGAAAGCGCAAGAGATTTGAAAAACATGTTTCGCGAATTTGTTTCATATTTCAAAATTATATTTCCACATAAAGTTATAGCTATAAACTCGAAAGCGGCTAATTACTAAATTAGATTATGGTAACATCTTTAAAGATCAAACTTTGTAAACAATTCTTTCTTTCAAACTGATATATAAAAATACTCATGTTTTGCCCTTTTTAGTATCAATATTATATTATTGAATAAGAAGCACATTTTGAACTGAACAAAAACAAATAGATAGATAGAACCATTGTACCATGTAAAAGGTAAATCGCAAAATTATTGATATAGAATACACAATTTGATTTTAAAAAAGTATAATGTACAAATATTTATTACTGCCTATAAGATGCAGAAGTCCTCAAGTTGATACTTAAAATGTCAAGTCCCTGTCCTGATAATTGTCGCAAAGCTCTAATCAAAATATACTGATGAGATTGCCTTTAATTAATTAATGAAAGTTAATATATGATAGTGAAAAAAAAAGTAACCAAACCCCGTTCAATGAATAGATCCAAATAAAACCATGATTGACCAATGAATAAATCAATTTAATCCTTATGGGAAAAAAAATATTCAGAATCAATATATAAATAAAAAAAAAAGAAAGATTTGTGAACAGAACTTCTATTGTTCGTTAGAGTGCAACCATTCTTGCACATATGATGAAGATCGGCGAAAACGACGCTCTTGATACTTTTCAAATATTGATTTATGATGTTCCTCTGGATTACGACAAGCTTCCACAATAGCGTAGGCCAATGGTTTTAGTTGTTCTGTGGTGTAACCTGAATAATAAGCATGGCGGGAGCTCCAATTTCCACGGCCCAGGACTATACGACTCAAAAAATGAGCACCAGCCGCTAGCCAACTTGGTGGAGATCCAATGAATCTATAATCCATAATGGTTAGTTCCAAGAAGTATTTTGCCAAAGTTCTTGTTTCAAAATCATAATCGTCAGCTTTACTTGTGCGGCGTAAAAAAGACATTGGCCCAGGCCAACCCATTTCAAATTCCAAAACATCAATCATAAATCTTTCAGCTCTCAAAATATCTTCAATAGTATATGCATGGTCAACCATATATGCTATTTCTTGAACACTTGGACAATTAATTTCTTCAACTTTAGCAGCAATAAACAATGCAACAGCACCAACTAATTGAAATCTGCTTAAAGACACTTTCCTTTTACTCAAGAATCTATCGATATAATTAATAGTTAAAAATAATGTCTCTGGTAAAAGATTGAACCTTGAATGAACTTGGACCAACCAATCAACTAAGATACCCCTCATATTCCATTTCAAGTCACTTTGTGATTTCATGTAATTTGGATTAGGTCTCATTCTCATCTCAAGACTATGAAGATAATTGAAAATTTCAGGTGAATAATCAGCTACCATAGATATATCATACGTATCTTCGTCTTGTTCATCTAGCTGTTCACTATAAAACATTTTGTTGACAGTGGCTAGCTCTCTGCTGATATCTGAATTTATAATTGGCATCATTGGATCTGGCATTGCATCTTCATCATCCTCGTCTTCATCTTCTTCTTCGAATCCAGTATCATTTCCTGGATTTTCCGTTAAATCGGCATCAACTGCCAGTTCACCTTCTCGGTAATCTTCAAATTGAATATTGTTCTGTTTGATTTCCGCTAATGGTTTTCTCTCGCTCGAGCCTCTTCTAGTTTTTTCAGTTCCATTTTCGAGCGATTGAACGCTGGAAGGAATCTTCGTTTCCAAAAGTTTATCTGTATTTTCAGGATTAACATTATCTTCTGGTGGCTTATTTTCATCCTGTTCAACGAATACTTGAATTCTCTGCGCAGGTTTGCCTATTCCGGTATTAACATTTCGTGAGATATTGGTGGAAACTTCACCAAGGGCGATTCTTTCATCAGTAGAATTTGAAGTTTGGATGTTTGTTTTCGATAATTTATATTTCAAACTATCGGCATTTTCGTTTGTCCTAAAACGGTACGACGTTCTTTCCATGATTATTGATTAGTAAATGCTCTATTTATAGAAAGAAATAATTTTTTTGGAGATAAGCTTCTATGCAACAGTGTATGGTTTTATTTTGTGTTGTTTTTTTGTTTTGTTTTTTTGTTTTTCTTTTTGAAAGCGAAATCTAATGCAGTTGAGATATAAAATGAAACGTTGGAATAAAATTAGCCTTGTCGAGTTATTTATTGATATATCAAAAGAATAAAGTTCGTCAGATATTAATGATGATAAATTAACCGAAACAGTACAGTTAGCAATAATACGGATTTGTTTCACTGTTATCTGAAATCTGAATTGAAAAATTTATGAACGATTTAATAAAAGATATCAAAATTCTGATCACAGTTCAAAAGCAATCTTATAGAGTATTTCAGACCAGCAACAGCAAAATAATCTCTCTTGGTGGATGGGAGTTGATTTGAGACCACTTAATGATATATTTGAAGGTTGATTATATTTAATAATGGATAGAGTTTGTTGGTTGAAGCGAGTGACAAATGGTACGATAGATTGTACTTGAAAACAATACAATTGATTCAAATAGAACAGTAAAATTTTGGGATTTTGTGTTATGTTGTATAATATGTTTTTATTCTTTGTTATGTTTTTTTTTTTTTGGTAAGTTTTGTGCTACGCTGTAAAAATATGTATTTTGTATCTATGGTAACACAAGAAAAACCTCAAAAACTGAGATTATCGAAAGTTCTGAAAACAAAAACAAAAACAAAGAAACACAAAGAAAAACAAAACAAAAAAACAAAACAGTGAACCGCGAATTTCTTAGCTCGAAAAATATGACCTTCGCAGTTGTGTATCGAACCCCCGTATAATAATTGCAGACCTCAAATAGTCCAGAACCGGGACTTTGAAGCCTCCAAGTTCCAAGACAAAGTTAGCCCCACCAGAGTCAGAAAAGAAGAGTTGAAGTCTTGAAAACTATCAATTTTTTAAAACCCTGGATCGCATTATACATGTACATAGTATATAGTACAATCTTCAAAGTTCAAACGATAACATATTCATTAAAACCCTAGCAAGACCGTGATCACTAACCGCTACTTTATGAGTTCTATGGAATTGAAATATTTGATCTTTCAAAGCGACACTAACTACACATTGTTATCTATGGGACATGTCTTATGAAGCCCCATGCGCAGAGATTCTCAAGCCTTCTTTGTATCCGCTATAATTTTTTTTTTTGGAAAGCAGTGTATCTGGAAAACTAAAATATCATCAATACCTGTTTATTGGATAATATTGTAGCGGTAAAATTTATATTCAACCTAATATAGAATATTGTTGAAAAGGATAATTGACTAATAATTTGTTATAAAATCTAATCTTTTATTACTGATCAGTGATTGATAATATTATTACTTTCAGGTTTAAATGCAGGTTTTTATATCATGAATCTTATATTAATATAATTAGATATATAACGGTCATCTAAACAAAACTATTAGTCAGTTTCCATTTTATCTTCTTCATCTTCTCCTTCTTTTTTTGTTGGTTCTTCATTATCATCATTATTGTCATCGTCATCATTATTGTCATTGTTAACACCCGTTCTGGCGTTTGAGACTGAATCTAGACGATCTAACCATTGTTGTACATCATCGTCATCATACAATGTGAAGTCTATATCTTTACCGACAATACTGATTGAAGTGTTCTTACTATTCAATTCTTTATCTTGAGCTAAAGTATCTCTCAAAGCATTCAAACCATGGACAATTAATTCTTCCTTTGTTGAATTAGCATACGCTTCAAAACTTCTTTCTAAATAAGTTCTACCCGCTTGTGATCTTGCACCTATAGCAGCACCAACATATTCTAATGATGAACCTGATGGTTGAAATTCGAATAAATGTGCCCCGGTTTCATCATACCCAATAACCAATAATCCGACACCATAAGGTCTACCACCGTAACTTTGTGTGTTCTTTTGAGCTTTATCAGCCAACAAAGTTGCTGCTTTTTCGGTTGATAAAGGTCTATTAAAAATCATTTTTTGATTCAATGCTTGTTCTCTTAAAAAATTTGATAAAACTCTAGCATCTGGAGCTAAACCAGCCAATGCAATACCTAAATGGTCATCGACTTTGATGATTTTTTTTTGATACGATCCTAATTCTTCAGCGTTTCTTTTCAATGCAACTAAAACTGCATATTCTTTGGTCGCAAGCCCTACCACTGCACTACCTTGTTTAATGGCTTCTAAAGCATATTCAACCTGTGAAAAATTGTTAGTTATTTGGGAAGGACTATGGAAAACAAATCCTTATATACATACTTGAAAAATTCTACCAGTTGGTGAGTAAGTAACAGTATCACCATCATAATTATTTCTGAACTATATGTAAATATAATGTGTTAGTGAAAAGATCTTAGGTCGAAAAGGGTTGAAGTTTAGCTCAATTCCCCAATTTATAAGACATTAGCAATATCAATCAAAATATAGAAATACATACCATCTTCTATCTATGTTTTTTAAGGAATTTTTTTAAACCTCAATTCAAGTGAATATATAAATTTGTACAATTAAATATAAATAGCTATATCTGTGTTTTTTTTGCCACTGATAGCTTTATTTCCTTTAGGCTCTCGAGCGAGTATTTTTCTTTTTGGATTTGTTCAATTCGCGAGAATCGAGCACCTCCGAGAACTGTCATTATTTCACGTGTATCAGAGACTAACATGGCATTAGTTTAGAATTGTTACGCGCCAGTAAATCTTTAGCTAGCTTTCAAATTGTATAGAATATTAGGGGTAGGGGATAACACCATCAACTTTTAATAATCATGGCATGAATCTGCAAAATATTAATATAAATTTCAACTTAAACTAACAAATGGCAGAGAATTATTTCAAAAACCCATTGACAAAGATCATTATTCTTTCATTTGTTCTTGCTATAGGATTTTTATTGATTATTCTGGCGGGGGCTCTCTATAAAAACTGGAGTGTGTTAGTAACAGCACTATTATTCCTTGTTGCCCATTTACCGATACTAATATCAAATCAATGGTCTTCAGATGATTTTATTAGTGAGGGTAAACAGTATGTATTATTTTAATTTAATTTTAATTATATATGATCATAATGATACTAACATTTTACTAAAACAGAAATGTTGTGGATTTTGGTAGATGGCTATCTGCATTTTTAGCAATTTCGGGACTTGGTTTACCTTTAATTTTAAATCATTCCAATCTAATTACTTCAACAGGTAGTACAATGGCTATAATAGGAGGTCTTTTGATTTATGGGACCGTGGTTACTTTTACTACTTTTTTCGACAGAGATGAAGAATTAGCAGGATTTGATATTTAAGCAAAAGAATAAAAACAAAACGAAAAAAAAAATTCTTATACTATTACTCAACCTTTTCAAATTTATCAAAGCACAAAAAAATTAAATATAAACCCCGTTATGTATATTACTAAATTGAGAAAAGATTAATATTTTTCACCGTTAATTGTGGCAACGACATTCCTTTGATGTCTGTAATCTCTGAATTCTAAAAGATAAATTCCCTGCCAAGTACCTGTAGCCAATTTACCATTAGTTATAGGAATTGATAATGAAGTCCCAACCAAAGTTGATTTAATGTGCCCAGGCATATCATCTGGACCTTCACCCGCATTACTATGTTCGAATCTACCTTCATGATCATCCGGAATCAATGCCGTTAATGCATCACTCAAATCACCTCTAACTGTTGAATCCCAATTTTCATTCAATGATAAACCTGCTGAAGTATGTTGAAGAAATAAATGTAGTAAACCAACTTTATAATTTTTTAAATCTGGTAATGCCGATGTAATCTCATCTGTAATCAAGTACGCACCTCTTGATCTTGGTGACAATGAAATTTTTTTCTGCGACCAACTCATATTAATTTCCCCTTTTATAAACGATGAAGAACTGATTAAATCACTCTTGGTATCTTTGAATGGTGATATTATCCAAAACCTATGATTCAACTATTATTTATTATCACGATTCACTTGTTATTATCATGGTAGATGGCATTCAACGTCTTTCTCACTTCTTTGCGAACGTCGCGAACCTGTTTTTCAATATTGAATTAATATTATTATATATGAAATAATTTACATGAGCTTACCTCTATGATTTATTCTTGAGCTTATCGCTTTTTTTTTTTTCAAAGTTTACGGAGATAGCCTTAAAAACTTCGAATCAGACATATATAATATTCTATATGTATATTTATATAATGGATATATCATCATCAAAAAAATTTCCGCTTAAAACAAAAATAACTTGCCATGCTAATCATTGAACTTTAATTTAATATTATTGTAATGGTCCTAAAAACTTTTGATGTTAATGATTCTTTTCCAATTAAAGTTCAACCTTTAACACCAGAATCGTTCGCAAAATTCGGGGATATCATATCTGCCAAGCATCAAATCCAAGATTCTAGTAATAATTCATCATCGGCAAATTATGGTACAGCTATAAAGATTCATAAAGTTTCTAGAATAACAAATAATTTCAATAATGCTCCTTCAAATATCAAACCAACTGCAAATTTTAATATATTCCGTTGTTCCCCACCAAATCATTTGATAACAAGAGATCATCATAATAGCAGTTTAAATTATTTATCAAAAGTTTTAGAGAGACATCCATATAGTTCACAAACCTTTTTACCCATGGGTGTTGATAAATCCAAAGATGCTTATGTGGTTATTTGTGCACAAGAGGGAGAAGGTAAGTGATTCAGTTGTTTTTTTTTCCTTATGGCTTTATGTTTTTTTTTGCTTTAATAGGATAATGATTTTCTTTTACTAACTTTTCTTTGTCTGTGATTTTTAAAGATACTTTACCCGATATCACTACTATTGAAGCATTTATATGCAAAGGTGATCAAGCAGTAACATATGGTGCTGGTAAGTAACAATGGTTTGCATTAAAGAATATGAATTTGATATTAACTATAATAATTTAGGTACATGGCATGCTCCTATGATCTCATTAGTGGATAGCTTAGATTTCGCCGTGATGATCCATGAAAATGGTATTCTTGATGATGATTGTCAAGAATGTTATCTTGATCCTGGAATCAACATAATAATTCATTAATAGATGAAAAGTAAAATAGAAATTATAAACTGTGTATATATATTTCCATTGTGTAGAAAAAACTTATATATGGAGGGCAGTATCAAAAAAAAAAAAAATGTGCTGCCAAAAGTCGTGGCCCATCGACAGAACGACGTAGTTGATGAGATGAGAGTAAGGAAAAAAAAAATAACAGCTATTTGAGCCAGACTTTGATTAATAACAAGACTTGAATTAGAACACTTGACCATATTTATATGATAAGATATTTTCAAAGGTTTAAAACAACTATGTCACAAGATATTCCAAAAATAACTCCTGAATCCACTACCCAAATAACACAAAATATCTCCAAACTATCTATACGACAAAATAATAATGAAGATGATGATCAAATTGATGAAACATTATATAATAACGATAGAACTAAAAAAGATGATAGTGAAGTGGTTGTAACTAAAGGTTCTGGTAAAGTGAAAGTTCGTAAAGGTCAATCAGAAGAAGAATATTCAATTCAAAGAGATCAATATTTAACAAAAGGTCCAACTATCAATACAATCAATTGGTTAGAAGAAATAGATATTACTAAATTAAACCCTGACATTAAATCCGATAGAACAAGTTTAGAAAGTTTGACAGAAAGATTGTATTTCAAAAGAGATTATGTCAAATGTTTGGAAGTGACTGAATTTGCATTGGATTTTGTTAAAGATCAAGATCAAAAAAGAATTAAAAATGAAATTGATGAGTTGATCTATTTACAAAAAAAATGTAAAGAAATTTTGAAATTGACTTAAATTTCATTGATATTTATTATACTCGTTGAATTCATGAGGAATATATATATTTCTATATATTTTATAATTTAATCATAAGCTGATTTGAAGATATGTATTTCAACCGCTGAAATTTTTCTCTTTCTTAAAACTGTATCATTATCTTCATTACCATCATCAAATTCATCTAAAACTTCTACAGTTTTAGTCAATATTTCAACTTTATTACCTTCAACATATTGGAAATGTAATGCTATACTTAAAGTTTTGGATATAGCTTTCCCCATTCCATTTATTATAATATAATCTTTCTTTGGTTGCTTTTTAGGTAATAATTTTAGCATCTTAGATGCTCTTTTCAAGGCTGATACATATGGTGTTTTACTTTGAATGTTGATTGTATATTCTGTGGTGGAATATTTATATTGCTTTGATGGGTTATGCTTTATGATTTTACCCTCTATTCTTTCATTCTTCTGTATTCTTTCTGTCATTGTAAGTGTTTAATTTATTATATTATATGAATAGAATGAATTGTAATAAATAGATAGTTTGAATAATATTATTATATATATATAAATTCTGAATATGTATAATATTAATATAATATATTACTTCTGTCTCCTGTATATTTTGACTTTCTAAAGATTGTTTTGCAATTTTTTTTTTTGGCCTTTCTTCTCTCCCAATAATTTCCCACAAATGACTGTCCCTACCGAATGTATTTTATAGTCTCCAATTAGTTTCATTATGGCGGCGGTAAAGTTCAGATCAAAATCCAAAACAAAAATAAACCCCATTTTATCCTTCAGTTGAAAATTATTTGCCATACTTTTTTTTTTGTTTCCCTTATAGATGACTATAATTAAGTTGATAATATTCTAGAATCTTTCATTTTTTTTGTGTGTTCCCAAATATGTCAGAAGAAACTGTAAACACAATTTCAAACCCACCAGCAACTGCTAATTCTGATACCAATGTCAATAACAGTATTGTTACCGCTATAGGATCTCATCAAGAAGAAGAAAATGATAGTTTAATTACAAGTCCAATACCTGAACAAAAAATTCCAAATTCAACTACAGATGATAACATTAATAGTAGATTATCAAATGAATTCAAGACTATAATTGAGGAGAAATCTAAAGAATTGAGTACTTTATTATACAATATTTCTAAAGAAATAAATAAAGAAGATATCAAAGATTTGAAATTAACTTCACTTAATGATGATGTTAACAATAATAATCATTTCAATTGGGAAAAGATTGTAGAAGTTTCAGAAATGGTATTCAATGAATATTCCAAAGATATGGAATTAGTTACTAAAGAATTAGATGAATTAAATAAGGTAATAATATATTTAAAATCTTGATGAAAATAATTTATAAAATATTAACTAACAATTGTGTTCCAATTCATTATAGGAATTTTTAATTTGGCAAGAAAGTACTTATATCTTAGATAGTGAAAAAATTAGTAAAAGATTGAATGGATCTGAAAATTGGATTAATAAAAAGGAAAATTATTTAAATTATTTAAAAAATGAATTGACAAATTCTGCTGAATTGATTAATGATGCATTGAAAAAATTGGATAATAATAATAATAACAATAATAACAATAATTAATCAAACTTATTCAAACTATAATTTTGGTCAATATTGAGTAAACGGTTTTACAATATTTGATTGACGTCAAGCGGAATAATAAGTATGTTGTGTCTAAGGGAAGTTGAATTATATCACTTTCATTTTCAATTCGTTATCTATTTATATAAATCTATATATATATTTAATTGGGTTTTATAATTGTTCTAAATATTTATAAATTTTTAAATCTAAATATCTTAAATTTTTAATATAATACCAAATATTAGAATCAATTTCATTCCAATTTTCTGAAATTTCTAAAATTGGATCATACCTCTCTTCAAACATTTGAGTTTTTAATAATTGTTTTAATTCTTCAATATCATCAATTCCTTCTAAAGGTGATTTAATTTGATTGATTTTATATAAATTATTTTGTAAAGTTTGTAATTTTGTTAAAGATTGACGTTGATTTATAATAAAAGGTCTTTGATTTTCATTAGAATTTATTAAATTTCTAATTTTATTCAATTTTTTAATGATTTCAATTTGGGATGATACTAAATTTAAATTTGATAAAATTTCATCAATTGATTTAGAATTATCTTTAAAATTTAAACCAAAATAATCATTTTGTAAATTAAGATTATAAATTCCTAAAAAAATTGATAATTGATTGTTTAAATTTATTAAATAATTTTCTTTAATTGAAGATTCAAAATTTATAAACAATAAATTCCTAAATTTATCATTTTTAATTAAATTTTTAATTGCATCAAGATCATAATTATTTTCAAACAATAAATTTGATAAAATATTCCGATGTTTAAATTTTAAAATATCTTCATTATTAACAATTCTATGATCGTTATAATTTATAGCTGAAATTGTTGATAATGGATGAGGAAATATTATAATATTTAAATGATTTTTTTGTTGAAAATTTTTAGGAATATTGTTTAAAATTTCTATTGAAATTTCTTTAAATTTCAGCATTTTGAAAAAAATGGGGTAATTTCCCAATAAAAATTGATTGTTTAATTCAATTAAATCGATTGAAGAATCTGGTGTTAATTTATCAGGGAATTTCCCCCATTGGGAAGTTTTTTTTTGTTGTTGTTGTTGATGTTGATAATTTTGTTTAATTTTTAATAATTTTTGTAAATTTGTCAAGGTTGGTAAGGGGATCAATTGATCAATTTCTGATAAATTAGGTGATATTAATGATTTAATTATACTTAATATTTCATTTATAAAATAATGATCAGCTATTGAAATCATATCGATCAAATTCAATTTATTAGAAAATTGTTGAAATTTTAAATATTTTAAATGATTGATTAAAATTGTGGGGATTTTATCGAATAAATTTTTAAAATTATTTGAATTTGTAAAATTTGATATAGAATTTAAAGAATAATTCAATATTAAATCATTTAAATAATCATCTTGATAAATTTGAATTTGTTCTTTATTTTTAATATTTTTAATCAAATTTTTTAAAGATTTATAATCCGATGATAATAAATTAAATTCATCAAACATTATAAATTTATTCGATTGAATAATTGAATTGATAATTTGGGATAATTTATTATCAATATTTGTGAAAAATCTTGTATAATCCATTAAAATCCCAATTTCATTATCATTATTATTATTTTGATCCATTTTATAATCCCAACCTAATAATTTTAAATAATTTTCATTGATTTGATCCTTTTTATTCAATAATAAACCATTTTGATCAAAAAATTTAAAATCTAAATGGTTTAAACTATCATTATAATGTATAATTTGTAAATTAAATCCTAAAGATTGATGCCAATTAATCCAATATCGTAACATTAATTTATGAAATGATTGTTCTTCTAAAGATTTTTTTTGTAATTTATCATCGTTAAAAAATGTATATAGAGTTAAAGTTTTTTTTTGATCTCTATTATTGATGTTATTGATCAATTTTATCAATTGATCATCGTTATTGATTAAATTTTGAGATAATTGATTGAAATTTGAAATTTTTTTTTTCGAATCTATATTTTGATTGGAATTATCTCTATTAAATGTTCTTGGATTATACGTATTTGATACATTATATTGTAAATCTGAATTTAATGATATATATAAAAGACCTATAATTGAAAAAATTCCAATTAAGGTGAATAAAACTATAAGTCTTATTCTTTTTTTCTTTTGATTATAATTTCTCAAAAACATATATATATATAAATTTATATATATTTGAAATGATTATAAAGTTATTATAATTGAAGAATGATTTTGAATATGCGATAAGAGAGTTATATATAAAAATTTTTTTTTGATCAATTGAATATATGCTAAATGAATTGTAATAATAAATGCTAATAAGAAATGCAATTTGAAAATTTTGTTTTGGTTGAAAGAAGAAATATATATGGATTATTGAAATAATGATTATGGATTACACTAATTTAATATTTACCTATTTTTTTTCTCTGTCTCTTCGTGGAAATTTTTAAAAAAAAAAAAAAAGAGAGATCTTAATTGAGAAGTCAAAAGAACAACAACAACAAAAATTTTCCAATCAAAATATGAATTTAATATAAAATATATAAAATTAAAATGTATCCAAACTAAATCCAGTTATATGTGTGGTCTTGGTTTTCTTAATATCTACTGATTTGATTTATTATTGTGTTTTTGCTAAAAAAATTCTACCTTCATTTCAAACATTTGTTCATGTCTATCATTTATGTATCATCATGTACGTTGGAAGGTTGGTGACCCATTCAAATCTTACTGAATCTTACCATAATTTTTTATATAAAAGAGTTTTTAAAGGCTTAGTAGTTAGGGTCGAGGGAGGACAGAAGCTAGGTCTCGGTGAGGGGGGGGGGGCTGCAATATTCTGGACACGTAGATAGTAGATCCTGAAAGAGAAAACTACCTTGGTACAAGGTTTGTATTAAAAAAAAAGTGATATTTTTCACATGCATCAATTAGCATAACAAATCTGCGTTTATACCGCAAATTGCGAGACGTATATATATATATATATAATTTATTGACAACAACATAAAAAAAAAAATTGGATTATACAAATTGAGATCTGGTCCAAACCTTTTTAATTGACCATTTGTTAATTAACTATAATAACCTAGTTATGATCTAATATAAACTTTTATATTGATACTTGAACTAGACTTTTACCCAATCTGTCTTTGGTGTTTTATGTTGGATGTTTCGGTGATCCAAAAAAGAAAAATTAACAAAAATTAACAAAAAATTAACAAAAAAATTAAATTACCAATTAAAGTAATTTACTTAATATTGATAATTTATATATAATTTATATAATATATTTTCATCAATTGAAAATATTAATAGATGATATATAATTTAATATAAAAGAGTTTATAATGGAATATATTGTACTGTCCATGTAAGATTGATATTATATTTCTTAATGATTAAAAAGATAATATTAGTTTCAGGGTTAGGAAACCCATACCCATATTTACAAACAAGACATAATATGGGCCATCTTATACTTGATCAATTAATCAATAATAAAAATAATAACACTAATATTCAACAATCATTTCAAGAAATTCCAAATTTTAACAATGTATCAATCAATATTAATAAACAATTATATTCCAATGTGATTTTTTTAAAAAATCTTAATTTTATGAATATATCAGGTAATGCATTAATACCAGTTTGGAATTCAATTATTAATAAATATAAGAATAATACTGATCAAAGTATAAATTATAAAGTTGAAATTTTAGTAATTTATGATGAATTGGAAAAAGAAGTTGGTAAATATCAATTAAGATTTGGCAAAGTTAGTAGTAGAGGTCATAATGGACTTAAAAGTATAGTTAATGGATTTGGTAATGAATTTTATAGATTAGGTGTAGGTATAGGTAGACCTAATAGATTGAATAATCAAAATTATAAATCAATTGCAAATTATGTACTTGATAAAATACCTGAAAATGATTGGGAAAAGATTCAATACGATGTTATACCTAAAATTGAAGAAATTATTGATGAATTAAGAAGTTGAATGTATATGTCATATATAAGAAAAATATATAAATATAAATATCAATCAACTAGTGAATACATTTTAATTAGGTTATTTAAAAATAATATCATCATGATGATCTCTATTAATTCTTATATGCATTGATCAACCTAAAAGATGATCGAGAAATATTACCTCCCTTCTAAGCAATTGGTGTCTATTTTTTTTATGTCTTTTTTTTTAGTTGAATTAAAACAAAATTAAAGCTTTTAAGCAGCTTGTTTGTATGGGGGGCTGTAACTAAAGACTTGGTTAATACACGGGGAAGGGGGGGTTCTTAGTTTCAGCCTTACGAGTGTGTTTTTTTTTTTTTGCTTTGCTTTAATTTAGTCAGAACCAAAAAAAATCAAAAACAAAAAACATAAACAAAAAAACTGCATATTGCAGAATTTAATGTTATATAGAATTATTATATTATAGAAGTTTATCAAATTGACAACTTTTCAATTAATTTGATGCAAAAACTTTACTTAAATCATTATCAAGACTTATAATAATTCAATCCAATATATCTTCATAATCTTATAGTTTAAATTTGAATTTTCTTTTATTCAATTGACAAAGGCTGGTCCTTAATTATTCATAATCAATTACATCTATTTTTGGGTTTTAAATTATGTCTGATTTAGTAGAAGATAATGCTTTTGAAAAATTGAAAAAATTGTTTATTAAACCCAAATTACTCAAAGAACGTACAATATTCTTTAATCAATCACTTCCAAAAGAATTTATCGATTCTAAAACTGGGAAACCATTGAATAATTATGATAAAAATGATATTAGAACTACAAAATATACCCCATTTTCATTTATTCCCAAAAATTTAATCTATCAATTTTCTAATATAGCCAATATTTATTTTTTAATATTGATTATATTAGGTGCATTTCAAATATTTGGAGTTCAATCTCCAGGTTTAGCAGCTGTTCCATTGATTGTTATTGTAATATTAACTGCTATTAAAGATGCATTTGAAGATTCAAGAAGAACTATTAGTGATTTAGAATTGAATAATAATCCAATTTCAATATTAATTGGTATAAATAATTCAAATGTTGATGATAGTAACAAATCATTCCATTCAAAATTCAATGAATTTAATTCAACTTTATTTGTTAATATTGTCAATTTCTTTAGGAAAATTTTTGGGAAAAATTCTAAACTTGTTGAAAATATTCAAAATTTAAGAAATTCATTTGAAACTATTAATTCTCAATTAGAACAAACCACCAATAATGATCATAATGTTGGTTGGAATTTGAAATTTTCTAAACATAGTTGGAAAGATGTTAAAGTTGGAGATATTGTTAGAATTCATAACAATGAAGAAGCACCAGCAGATTTAATAATATTGGCTACTTCAGATGAAGATGGTAAATGTTTTGTTGAAACCAAGAATTTAGATGGTGAAACTAATTTAAAACCTAGAAAATCATTAGAACTAACAAATCATATAAAGAGATCAAAAGATTTTGAATCGACAAAATTTAAAATTAGATCTGAAGCACCTAATTTAGATATGTATAACTATAGAGGTTCATTAACTTTACAATCAAATAATAATCATGAAGATGAAGAAGAGCCAATCAATATTGAAAATTTAATTTTAAGAGGATCTTCATTGAAAAATACTAAATGGGTTATTGGAATTGCATTGTTTACAGGTCATGAAAGTAAAATTATGTTAAATTTAGGTATGACTCCATCGAAAAAATCTAGAATTTCTAAAGAATTAAATCTATCGGTCATTTTAAATTTCTGTTTTTTATTTATTCTTTGCTTTATTTCAGGTTTATTAAATGGATTATTTTATAGAAAAAAAGATACATCGTTTACATTTTTTGAATATAAATCATATGGAGGTACACCGGTGGGGAATGGTATACTTTCATTTTTTGTTGCAATGATTTTATATCAAGCTTTAGTTCCTATTTCACTTTATATTTCAGTGGAAATTATTAAAACTTGTCAAGCTTATTTTATATATTCAGATGTTGAAATGTATTATGATGTTTTAGATTATCCATGTACTCCTAAAACATGGAATATTTCAGATGATTTAGGACAAATTGAATATATATTCAGTGATAAAACTGGTACATTAACTCAAAACATTATGGAATTTAAAAAAACTACAATTAATGGTAAAAAATATGGATTAGCTTATACAGAAGCTCAATCAGGTGTTGATAAAAGAAGAGGTATAAATACTCAAGAAGAAAGTATTAAATGGGGGAAACTTATTTCTGATGATAAAGTTGAAATGATTAAATTGCTCAAGAGAAATGATCAATTTGATGCTGATAAATTGACTTTTATCTCTTCAGAATTTATAAAAGATTTGAATTCCAATGATGAACAAAGTGATTGTAATAAACAGTTCATGCTCTATCTTTCATTATGTCATACTGTTTTAACTGAACCATCGGAAGAAAATCCAAATAAACTTGAATTTAGAGCTGAATCTCCTGATGAAGCTGCTTTAGTTCAAGTGGCAAGTGATATTGGTTGTTCATTTAAAAAGAGAACAAGATCTGGTTGTATCGTTAATGTTTTTGGTGAAGATTTAGAATTTGAAATTTTGAAAACTTTAGAATTTAATTCTACTAGAAAAAGAATGAGTGTAATTGGTAAAATTGATGATAAACTAATTTTGATTACAAAAGGTGCCGATTCAATAATTTATCAAAGATTATCTCAAACTGCCAACAATCGATCATTATTAGAAACTACAGCAAATCATTTAGAAGATTTTGCCAATGAAGGATTGAGAACTTTATGTATTGCTGGACGTGAAATTTCAAATGACGAATGGGAAGATTGGTCTAGCAAATATAACAAAGCATCCGCATCGCTTGAAAATAGGGAAGAACAAATGGAAGAATTGGCTGCTCAGTTAGAAACAAATTTGATATTATATGGTGGTACAGCAATTGAAGATCGTTTACAAATTGGTGTACCTGAATCAATTGAAAAATTGAGTCATGCTGGTATAAAATTATGGATCTTGACTGGTGATAAAGTTGAAACTGCTATCAATATTGGGTTCTCTTGTAACTTATTAGGAAATGATATGGAATTATTAGTATTGAAGGAAGGTAATGAGAATATTGATGGAACATTGACTGAATATTTAGCTAAATTCAATCTTAAAGGTGATCATCAGGATTTATTAGATGCTCAAAAGGATCACTCCATTCCAAAGGAAAACTCAGCAATGATTATCGATGGTGCCACCTTGACTAAAGTCTTTGAGAATGAAGCTCTTAAGATTAAATTCTTAATTCTTGGTAAACAATGTAAATCAGTCATTTGTTGCCGTGTTTCCCCATCTCAAAAGGCTCAAGTTGTAAAATTGGTCAAAAATTCATTAAAAGTCATGACTTTATCTATTGGTGATGGTGCAAATGATGTTGCAATGATCCAAACTGCCAATGTTGGTGTTGGTATTATTGGTGAAGAGGGAAGACAAGCAGCTATGAGTTCAGATTATGCGATAGGTCAATTTAGATTTTTACAAAGATTATTATTAGTTCATGGTCGTTGGGATTATAAAAGATTGGCGGAAATGATTCCATCGTTTTTCTATAAGAATGTCTGTTTCACTTTGACATTGTTCTGGTACGGTATTTATAACAATTTTGATGGTTCTTATTTACTGGAATATACTATGATTTTGTTTTATAATTTAGCATATACTTCATTACCAGTTATATTTTTGGGTATTTTTGATCAAGATGTTTCAGATTCGGTTAGTTTAAGATTTCCACAACTATATAAGACTGGTATTTTAAGACAAGAATGGTCACAATATAAATTTATTTATTATATGATTGATGGGTTATATCAATCTGTTTTAACATTTTATTTACCATTTTTGATTTTTAATCAAGGAATATTTGCAACTTATAATGGGTTAAATATTGATCATAGATTTTGGATAGGTACTTTTGTCACTCATATCTCGGTCACTTCATCTGATATATATATTTTACTAAGGCAGTATAGATGGGATTGGCTGTCATTATTGATAGATGCATTGTCCATATTAGTTGTGTTCTTTTGGTGTGGTATTTGGTCATCGTCATTAGCATCTGGAGAATTTTACAAAAATGCGGCACAAGTTTATGGATCGCTATCATTTTGGGTATGTTTCCCTGTTGGTGTTATACTTAATATCATGCCTAGATTTGTTTATAACACTTGGAAAACATTTTATAAACCAAGAGATATTGATATCATTAGAGAATGTGTTGCCATAGGAACTATCGATAAAAATGTTTCTGAATCTGAGACTGGTTCATCTATTGGTGTTGATGAAGAAAAACTCAATGATGAAATATTTGAAACTCCTGTCAATATCTCACGCTTCAGTAATGAAAGATTGAGAACATCATTAGATTTACCTGAATTATCTCAAGCTCAATCTTTAGTTAAAAGTTTTACACATGGTTCAAATGTTATAAATAATAAATAAGTTCTTAAATTTCAAGACTAAAAAAATTAAGGTTCTACTTACATTATAAATCAATTTTACAGCTTCGTATAACCTTTTGTTTTATATCATGACTTTCGTTTTGAAATATTGTATATTTGTCAATCGATACTGCATGAATACCCGGGAGTTTGAGATTGTTGAGTATATTAACCATCTATATTTGAAATCAAACGTATGCTTTTTTTGGATCTCTTGACGAGCTAACTATCTTCAGAGAGCGGACCAAGAGACCTTAAGTTCTACAGGCTCTAATCCATCTATAGCAATTTTAACAACTTATAACTTATAAGGTTGTCATTACCACGTTATTTTTATTTGCCTTTGTACTAAATTAGGCGATAACACCCCCGGGTCAATTTTTTCGATCAAGTTCGATGAATATGGTTTAAAATCAAGTTTTAAGAATATTCAACCATTTATGTGAGAAATTTTATCTTATTTGCACACTGCAGGTGGATCAATCGGAAGGACATTAAAACATTCCACCCCAAATAAAAACACACAGCTATGCGCGCAGCGCAACAATAGATTTAACGGTTAGATTTACGAAATAACAAGGTACAACGATATGAAAATATTGTACCAATAAGGTTCGTCTAGTAATTCAACCCCTATATCATAATTACGACTTCAATTATCATTTACGTGGCAGTAAGTGCATTCTGCCGGCTAATCATTTCTGAAAAGAGATCCTATTCCCTTTGGGGACGTGGGTTACAATTTACAAATATGCGTGGGGTTCGTTGTAACTTGTACGGAACTGTATATGTCCAATGTACACTATTATTATTAGTTCAATTTATTGCTACTGGTTGAATTATTGTTATTGATAGAGCAAACAATAACCGATTGATCTCAAACGAAACGATTTAATAGGATTACTCATGCGTTGAGAGATTTGACAGGGGGGATACTTTTATACGCATCATCAACTGACACATGAAGTTTCGGACAACAATAAAACTCCGGGGTTGTCCCCATTATACATAAAAACACTTGCAATTTGCAATTTAAAAAAACTTTGAAATATTCATTTATATTGTCAATAATATAATACAATAGAGTTCAATCTTAACAATTCAATTCAATTGGAAAATATAATGGTTAAAGAATTTCAAATTAAAACCCCAGTTTTAACCGCACTGGAAGGCTTAACTTTAGCGAACCCATCAGTAACATTAATTAAAGAAGATAAAATTATCTTCAGAAAGGCCGATTCCAATAAAATTGCTCTTGTTTCAGGTGGGGGTGCTGGTCATGAACCTACTCATGCTGGATTTGTTGGAAAAGGTGCCTTGACTGCCGCGATTAGTGGTGAACTGTTCGCATCACCATCAACAAAGCAAATTTTAAATGGTATTAAAGTTGTGGGTAAAAACTCAAAAGGTGTGTTGGTCATTGTCAAAAATTATACTGGTGATGTTTTACATTTTGGATTATCGGGTGAAAGAGCAAGAGCCCTAGGTTACGACACGGAAGTTGTCGTTATTGGTGATGATGTTTCGGTTGGTCGTTCCAAAGGTGGTTTGGTTGGAAGAAGAGCCTTAGCTGGCACATTGTTTGTTCATAAAGCTGTTGGCGCATTTGCAGAATATTATGATCATACTTTAGATCAAGCTGCTAATTTAGCAAGAGCTATAAATGATAATATTGTTACAATCGGTGCCTCATTAGATCATGCAAAAGTTCCAGGTCGTCCATTTGAGAGCAACTTAACCGATAATGAATTAGAATTAGGTATGGGTATCCACAATGAGCCTGGCGTACAAAAATTGTCCCCAATTCCCGATGTTGAAAATTTAGTTAAAATTCATTTATTACCAAAGCTTTTAGATCCAAATGACAAAGATCGTTCATTTGTTCCATTCGATGTAAACGATGAAGTTGTTTTGTTAATTAATAACTTGGGTGGTGTTTCGAATTTAATCTTAAGCGGTATTACTCAAATTACTACTCAACTATTAAGATCAGAATACAATATTAAACCTGTGAGAGTTTATCAAGGTACTTTAATGACTGCATCGAATGGTGAAGGGTTCTCTATAACACTCTTCAATGTTACAAAAACTGAATCAAAACTCTCAAATTATGGATTCGAATCTGTTTTAAATTTATTGGATGCACCAACTGATGCACCAGGTTGGCCAGTTCATAAATATTCAGAAGATGCACCAAGTTTTGATCCATCCGATCTAGCTGAAAGAGATGAAGATTTCCCAAAAATCGGTTTATTTGATTTTGAATATTTCCAAAAAATTTTGAAATCAGGGGTTGACGAATTGATAAAACAAGAACCACATATAACAAAATTAGATACATTAGTTGGTGATGGTGATTGTGGTACAACTTTGGTTTCAGGTGGTTCAGGTATCGTGGAGAATTTCAAATCAATCCCATCAAGTTCAGTTTCAGAGGCATTGCATAAAATTTCAGAAATTGTTGAAGATAAAATGGGTGGGACTTCAGGTGGTTTGTACTCAATTTTTCTTTCAGGCTTATCACATGGTATTATTAATAATGGCTCATCCGATCAAAATATCGATAATGAAATCTTAGCTAAATCTTTAAAAGTCGCTCAAGATACTCTATATAAATATACTAGCGCGCGTGTTGGTGATTCAACTGTTATCGATGCTTTAGAGCCATTTATTACGGAATTCAACAAATCATTGGATTTCAGTAAAGCTGTTGAAGCTGCTGACAAAGGTGCGAGATCTACAGGAGATTTTGAAGCTAAATTCGGTAGAGCATCTTATGTCGAAAACTCTAGCAATATTGCTGATCCAGGTGCTATCGGTTTAGTTGCGTTCTTAAGAGGTGTCCAACGTGCATTATGAGAGTGAGAAAAAAGAAACCTAGATTCAATCTTTATTTACAAAGTAATTATAACACTCTCAACTAAAGTTATTATAATAAACAAAGATCCATGAATTGATTGGAAATGTAAGCTTTAGTTTATTATCTAGTAGTGGATTATGTCTTGTATGGTCAAATCCTATAATCCGAGGCCTGAAGTGCAAGCATTTGGGTCGGATTTCTCATTTTTGCTTTGATTTTTCGTTCGCGATTTTATAAAAACTTAATTATCAAAAACGCGTCTTTTATAAATTATTCAAGTATGCAAATAAATTTTAAGGCGTTCTAAGACCAGATCAACCATTAGTTAGATAATTAATTTAACAACAAATTGATTCAAGTCCTCAAAGATGTCCAATTTAGATTTTGAAAGAATTTATCTTAATCAAAGTAAAGCACACGGTCGTTTCCGTCTTGCAGCTTCAGGTCTAGGGTGGAAGGCCGCCAACGTCGGTGGTTCAGCAATTAAAACACAACCTTTTTTATTATCTTCAGATGAATTATCATCAGCACAATGGAGTAGAGGTTCTAGAGGTTACGAATTAAGAATACAAACCAAAAATAAGGGTGTCGTTGGACTAGATGGTTTTGATCAACAAGATTTTAATCAATTGAAAAATGAATTACAAAGAAGCTTCAACATTCAGTTGGACCATAAAGAACATTCGATGAGAGGCTGGAATTGGGGTAATACTGATTTGGCTAGAAATGAAGTTATTTTTCAAGTCAATGGTAAACCATCATTTGAAATCCCATATGCACAAATCAACAATTCAAATCTAGTGGGTAAGAATGAAGTTGCTCTTGAACTAAATTTGTTGGAAAATAAGAGTCAAGATACTGCAGGTGATGAATTAGTCGAAGTTAGATTTTACATTCCGGGTAGTATCGAAACAACCACAGAGAGTAAGAAAGTAAAGACTGAAGATGGGGAAGAACAAGAAGAAAATGAAGTTGTAGAAGAACAGACTAAAGCTTCTATATTTTATGAACAATTGAAAGAAAAAGCCGATATTGGTCAAGTTTCTGGTGAAGCTATTGCTTCATTTACTGATATTTTATTCTTAACTCCTCGTGGTCGTTATGATGTTGATTTATATCCAACCTCTTTAAGATTAAGAGGTAAAACTTATGATCATAAAATCCAATATCAACAAATCGAACGAATCTTTTCCTTACCAAAACCTGATGATATGCATCACTTAATGGTTTTACAAATTAATCCACCATTGAGACAAGGTCAAACTCCATATCAATTTTTGGTTTTACAGTTGACTAAAGATGAAGAATTAGAGATTGAAATCAATTTGACAGAAGAACAATTTGAGAATCAATACAAGGATAAATTAAGAAGAAAATATGATCAACAAGCTCATGTTGTCTTAAGTCATGTACTAAGAGGCTTAACTGATCGTCGTATTATAGTTCCTGGCTCATTCCAATCGAAACATGGTCAAGCTGCTGTCTCATGTTCTTTAAAAGTCAACGAAGGTTACCTATATTTATTGGAGAAAAACTTCTTATTTGTAACAAAACCGACTGTTTTTATACCTTATTCGGATGTTTCATACGTTTCAATTTCCAGAGCTGGTGAAACTTTAACCTCAAACCGTACATTTGATTTAGAAATTAATTTAAGAAACCAAGTAACAAAACATATTTTTGCCAATATTTCAAGAGATGAACAAAATTCAATTGAAGCTTTTTTGAAAGAAAAAGGTATCAAAGTTAGAAATGAAGAAGCTGAAGAACAAGCAAGAATTACAGCAGCATTGGGCCAAGAAGCTGATGATAGTGATGATGAAGATGTCAATATGGGTTCAGCTGGTGAGGACAGTGATGAAAGTCCAGATGAAGATTTCCAAGGTAGTGATAGTGATAGTGATGTAGCTGAAGAATTTGATAGTGATGCTTCTATAAGTGATGATAATGAAGATCAACCACCGGCAAAGAAGGTTAAAAAGGAAGATTAGAATAGAAAGAATCAAATTATGCGCTGTATATTAATGAATTAAAAGCTTCAAAAAAGTTGAAAAGTTTCTTACAACATATTGTAGATTTAACAAAGACCGACCTTGATGTGTGTCCCCTTACCGATAATGTGATATGTCGTATAAATCTAACTAGATAATAATATTTGATGTATATCGTTAAATAATCTCCCACAGTTTACCAATTATTTTAATCACAAACAATATTTTCAACATTCACACCTACAATTGAATAACTAAGACTAACATATCGCTTACATCCGTTATTTTTTTTCCAAATTTCAAATAGTATGTCCACTAATATATCTAATTTTTTTTCTTCTTCTCGTCAATACTTTGTTGTGGGGGCTTCATCAAATCCTTCAAAATTTGGCTATAAAGTATTAAAATGGTATTCTGATCGTTCTTTACCTGTTGTACCAATTAATCCAACCAGTTCTCAAATTTTAGGGATTTCCACTTCCAAAGACATCAATGAGGCTTTTGAAAAATTGGAAGAGGGGAACCAAGGTGTTAGTGTTAGTTTCATAACCCCACCAAACGTCACTAATTCTGTATTGAATTCGATCAAGGATGAATTTAAAAAAACACTCAAAGGTGTTTGGTTCCAACCTGGTACATTTGACGAAAATACAATATCAAAAAGTCAAGAACTAGGAATTGAAACAATAGTAGCTTTTGGGGATTGTATACTTGTTCTTGGTGATTCTTATATTGATACCGGAAATAAATTATAGATATAATTATGATTATAAGATCGAATTTGGCTATAAATCTTCAGTGTGGAAAAAATAAAAAAACAAAGAAATCATCATTACTTCAATATTTTCTTGATGAATGATTTCCAATCTATATCATTTGAATTATGGTTTTTTTCCCCTGAATCAACTTTGAATGATAGATTAAAATTAAATGGTAATATATTCAAATTTGTCAAATTTGGAATATGTTCTTTATTTTGAATACACCATTCATTTATAACATCTAAATTTCTTTCGAATTCTTCAATTATAAAAGATTCATCATCGTTTAATATATTGACTTCTATTAAAAATTGTTCAAAAAGATTTATATTTTGAGATAATTCCAAATTTTCTGTAGAATTTGATGTACTTGTATTATCATTGAAAAAATTAGACCATGTAGAAATCTTGGAAGCTATACTATTTGAATTGTTTTTCAATTCCCAAAAGCTAATAGACAGTTCACCTTTATCATTCAAATTTTTAGACTCTATTACTTCTTTTATTACCTCATCTATATCATAATTCAATTTCTTCAATTCTTCATTCCCATCATCAAAAGTTAAACAAGGATATGAAACGTTCAAAAATTGAGAGACTTGTGGTGTAATCGATCCATATGATCTTTGGAAAAATATGAATTGAAGTAACGAGTTGAGATATTCCGAGATATTACTTCTATCAGAATGTATAATGATCTTCAATTGTTTCATTGGAATCTAAAGGATATATTTAGATAATTGAGTGTTTTTTGGAATAGTTTATTATAAAAGGTTATGTTTTTATATAAGGTAATATACGATAGATTATAAAATATTTGAGGGAATCCCCCGAACTTTTTTTGAATTTTGAACATTATACGCGCGCAAGATGATGAGAGAGAATTTGATCAAAATCAAAGGTTCCAGCTTGTTTTTTTTGTGTCATTTTAATGGAAGAACAATGATCAGTTATACAATTCTTTGACTTAACTTTGAAGTTTATATATTTGAAGTTTCTAAATTAGAATAAGTCGTTTCATCATAATGATCAATATCTATTATCTTTTTTCTTCAATTAAACTAGCTATTACCCCACCAACAAGATTCGAATTCTCTATAAATTTTAATTCAAATCCATAATTCTCCATTAATTTTTGTAAATATTGACAATTTTGCAAAAACGAACCAATATAATTAATTTTAATAGGTTTAAATTTTTTATCTTGATTCAACAAAGAATCTAAGGCTAATAGAGAATTTTGTAAATATATTGATGATCTAACAAGTACAATTTCTATTACTTTTTTAATGGTTTGAATTTGTAAAGATGATAGAGTCGATAATTGATTGAATTTTTTGATTAATTCCTGTCTAATCGTTAATTCATCTTTGTGGTTATGAAACAAAGTGATGAATTCGCCATGTAATTCATATTCTTTACCTAAATTTAAACCCATTTCTTCATTCAAAATGATTCTAATAAGTTCAGTAATATAACGTGATCCACATAAAAATTCCAATGGCATAAACAACGAATTTCCACCATCGACAGATCTATTCTTTTGAAATTTCCAATTAAAACTGGAATACCCTTGTAATGAAAACCTTGAATCCAATTTAATATCATAATTGGAAGGATTTAATAATTCACCAAAAAATCCTAATTCTACATTATAGAGTTGATCATGATATTGTATACAACTATTCAAACCAGTTCCTAAAATCAATGAAATTGTGGAATCTTGATTTCCATTATCTGTTAAAAATGTCGTTAAATTTACAGCTATGGAATCATTAATAACTGAATTAACATTGATAACTTTACCTTGATTTTGGAAACTAATTTGTAATAATTCAGTTATTGGAATTGATGAAACTTCAGAATCAATTTTAAAACCTTTCCCCATTGTTTTAATTCTATTACAATTATCAAGTGGAAAACTCCAAACTAATCCACAAGATACATCATTATAATTTTGTAAAACTTCAATTGCCCTTTCAGATAATTTTTCGAAAAACTTTAAATCTATCAATTTATCAGATTCATTTAAAATCCATTGTTTATATCTTATAATTTCATAATTATTATTATCATGATTATTACTATTGGTTGGAGAGAGAAATTTAATCAAACAAATTCTAATAGTTGATCCACCTATATCAATACTTAAATATTTGGTATCCTTTAGGTTATTATCAAATATTTGGAAATTTTGAGGAAATTTAAATATTGGAATCATGGAAATTTTATTATTGTCATGATTATGATCTTTATTCATCAAGGATTTTGTAAAATTTGATAAAAAATTTTGATATATTTTATTCGAATCAATTTCATTGATTTGAAATTGTTTGGATAAATCATTTATAAATGAAGGGTATTCTAAATTTTCTTCTTCTTCTTCTTCTTGTACGGTAACAGTCTCTGTTGTTTTACCATTGGATAAATTTAATAGTTCAAATTTCTGGGACGGTATCAATGCTTCTTGCACTAACTCAAATGTAGACATTATATACAATAAAACTTTATTTGAAAATATTTTCTTCTTATGACTAATTAAACAACTCTTCATCAAATATATAACATATATGTTTGAGTTACTTCCTCTCTCTCTATTTTTAGAAATCCGAACTATGGAGAATTCATTAGTATGGAGAAGTAAAAAAAAAAAAGCACTCGCCAAATTTATAAGTTAAGAACAATATATAATATTAGGATTATGGTAAGATCTGGATCACATATAATTAAAATCTATCATATCTCTAAGATAGAAAAAGAAAACTACATAGCAAGTTTCAAAAAAAAAAACGCTATTCATATTGTATTAATTGTATAATTATATATAGTTTTACATATAGACCTATAAGATTTATATATAAGATATAAGATCTATTGGTATAGAATCATTTCTTTTTACCAAATAATCCTCTTTTCTTCTTTTTTTGATCGGTATCTGCTTTTTGTGGAGCTTGATAAACCCCTTGTTCAAATGCATCTTGATCACCAGAAAATGAATGAGTTGGAGCTTGGTTATAATTTCCAGGTTGTTGTTGTTGTTGTTGCTGTTGGGAATATGGATTACCATTTCCAAATTTTGGGAAATCAGGTCTTGGTCTAAATCCAAATTGATCTGTTTCTAAACGATCTCTAAAACTTAAATCACCAGTAATAGCATATTCAAATGATCTAATTGTATCCAAAGGTCTTTCATCTCTTGATCTAGTTGGATTTGAAATATCAGGTTTAGTGATTGGATTCCCAAATACATCTTGTAATTTACCATTGGTTGCTAAAACTTGATAACTCAATCTTGAATTCCCATTATTAGCTTGTGGTATACCATTTTCTGAAACTTGTTGATTTTCAAATGAAGTTTCAGCTTCTTCAAAAGGTTGAGCTTCATTAACAGCTTGAAGAATTGGATCATGAACAGATCCAGTTCTAATTTTATAATTTTGAGCATCTTCTTTTGTTAGACGAACTTTTCGATCATCCCCACCTGAATTTTGTGATGATGTACTATTTTTTCTAAAAATCCCCATTCTGATCAGTTAAACTATATATATTCTTTTTTTTTGGTTTTGAATTTTGTTTTTGTTTTGATCTCTTTATGCTTTTATAAAAAGTTATTATTAGCTTGATATTGATTATTGAAATCTTTTAATGAGTTAATGAGCAAGAATTAAGGTAATAATGGGTATCTGTTTCTTGATTAATAGTATTTATTATTCACTAATATATATTTAATGAATGTTTGTTCTATATCGAGAGTACGTACTATATTAATTTCATATTGTTTTGTTATTTTGTTGTTTTTAATATAATATTCAGCTTGTAGACTGATGAGGATTCAAGCTGAGTAGGCGCAGGCGCATGGTAGCTAATGGTAAATATTATTATATAATTACTGCGCCTAAGCTTCTAAGGACGTACACAACATTATCATGGCCTTAACCGTCAAATTTAGCTTGTCTCTAGGTTCACTCTAGCAAGCTGCAAGGCTAGTCATGTTAAAGTGGCCCCCTGGCTACGTACAATAATATTGTTTAATATGAGCTTATTCAGGTTGCTGCAAAAATTGGAGAGCACCTAGCTAGATAATCCCTACTAAATAGTAGCAGTTAGTATGTAGAAATAGCTTAATTAATATTTAGCTAGTTGCAGCCTACTCTGCGCCGCGGCGGCCGCCGCGGGACTTCCTTGTTCTATTACATAATTAATTATGTAAAATGCTTATGTAATATTATGATGTTGAATTACGCGAAACTAAAATGATTTGTATTAATTTTAATTTTTTTACAAGATACATTTTTAAATTTTAACTTAACAAAATTTAAAAAATTGAATTTATAAAATTGGGCGCGCCGCACGCGCTTGAGCAGGTCGCGCTAATTAGTCGGCCCGGAAGACGTAGCTGGCCGCGCAGGTCAAATTAATTTGTTTTTATTAGAACTTTTTAATTTTACGTCAGTTTATAAGAAAGAGAAATTCAACTGGTATAATATGATCTAAAGATATAACAATTTGATTTCCATTTATTCATCCTAAATAATTCATATTATAATTGGCTACATAGTAGTACAGCTTTACATATTGTAATTCTTCTAAGTTGCGCTTGGTCGAACTAATTGCTGCTTGCCGCCCGCGCACTCAAGTTGTGTCTTACATAACCAACTCTTATATTCTAATTATAAATATAGGGGAAACTTATGTAAGCTATATATTATTCGGATCAGCTGTACTACATTTATAGGTAACCGAGCAGCTGAGGGTGAAATATATTATATATATCGAAGGTTTAAAAGATCGTCCTGGTTCCATCCACAAACATCTATAATCAGCTAAAGAATTGTTATTGATTATCTATTTATATTCAATTTCATACTATAAATTTTGATCAAAAAGTGGATTATTTGTTTTATATTAAGAACCGTTCTTTCAATTATAGTTTTAGTTCATTTTTCGCTCGAGTAAAAGGAGAAAAAAATTAAAAAAAAAAAATATTCAGAAAAACACAACGAATTCAAAACAAAGTTATCTTATATTTATAATTTAATATATTATAATTCAATTAATTAGTTAACATAAAAATATAACTATACCAATAAAATATATCGATAAAGTATTGTATTATAACAATAAATAAAAATAAAGGGCAAATAATTTGAATTTGTTTATGGGGATATTATTATCAATAAACACGAACCATCAATCATTAAATAAATATTAAGCCAGATAAAATCAAGAAGCAACAATAGTATTACATATATATATTAGTCAATTATTATAATGGCTACAAACATAACAGTTCCTGAAGCTCTTGCAAATTCAGCGCGTCAAGTTTCAATATATTTCCATAAATTTGTTGAACTTATTGAATTAATTCCAGGTGGTGCCATAATTATAAGATATATAAAATCATCGCATAAAGATGATCCTTTTAGAACTGTATTAGAATTGGCATTATTTATATTTGCAATAAGATATTTCACAACGAAAAGATACGAATCTAAGAAAAAAGGTCAAATAAAATTATCTGAAAGAGAAATTAATGAATTGGTTGAAGAATGGGAACCTGAACCTTTAGTATTACCTGTCAAGGATCAAGAACGTTGGAAATTGGAAAAAATTGATATAATTACTAAACCAGGTTATGATTCTCATATCAATACTACTAAATTCCCAAATTTAATCAATTTAGCAAGTTTAAATTTTTTAAATCTTTCACATCATCCAAAAATAATCTCTGAAGCTAAAAGAATTATTTCTCAAAATGGGGTTGGTGCTTGTGGTCCTCCAAATTTTTATGGGAATCAAGATATTCATATCAATTTAGAACAATCAATCTGTGAATTTTTTAAAGTTGATGGATGTGTATTATATGGTCAAGATTTCGCCACTGCTCAATCAGTTTTACCATCTTTTTTGAAAAGAGGAGATTATGTTCTTGTTGATTCTAAATGTAATCTTTCCATTCAAAAGGCATTGTTGTTATCAAGAGCAACAGTAACATATTTTAACCATAATGATACAGAACATTTAGAAAACATTTTGACTGAATTTCAAGATGAAGTATTTAAATATGAAAAATCTGGTGAAATTTCAAGAAAATTCATTATAACTGAAGGTTTATTTGCCAATTCAGGTGATTTACCAAACTTACCTAAATTGATTGAATTGAAAAAAAGATTTAAATTTAGATTATTTATAGATGAATCACTTTCTATAGGTGTATTAGGTAAATCTGGTAGAGGATTAACTGAACATTATTCAATTCCAATTACTGATGTTGATATTATAATGGGATCATTATCAAATGCTTTGAATGGAACTGGTGGGTTTTGTATTGGAGATAAAGTTATGAGTTATCATCAAAGAATTGGTTCATTAGCTTATTGTTTTAGTGCTTCATTACCTGCATATGTTACAAAAGTTGCATCAACTACTTTAAATTTAATAGATCAAGAGAAAAATTCTCAAGGAGAATCTAAAATTGTTAAACTTTTACAAGATAATATCAAATTTATATACAATAAATTTGTTAAAGATTCTAAATTGTTGGAATTTATTGAAATTCAATCATCTCCAGAATCTTCAATTTTACAATTTCAACTATCAAAATCAATTAGAAATGTTTTTGAATTTGATAAAATTAAATATACTGGTATAAATTCTGAAATTGGAATTCGAAATAAAAAGGGTCAATCCGATAAATTTATTGAAAAATATAACGAAGAAGAACAAATTTTACAAAAAATTGTTGATAATTGTAAAGAAAATGGAGTTTTAATTACAAAATCAACATTTTCATTGGCACAAGAAGCTTTAAATATTATTCCAACTTTAAAAATTTGTATCAATAAAGATTTAACTCATGATGAATTGAATAAATCATTTGAAATTTTGAAAAAATCAATATTATTAGAATTGGATCAATAATTCAATCAAGAGAGGGAATTTTCCTTCTTCTTCTTCACCAGCCCATTAACATATAAATTCCTTTTGACAACTATACAATTCTAACCATGACAATAATAACTATCACATATATAACTAGAGAGAATTGCTATTAAATAAATAATTAATTAAATATCATTAATAATAACGTTAATAATTAAATATCATTAATAATAACGTTAATAATTAAATAATTAATTAAATATCTTGAACAATAACGTCTGATTCATAAAATTAATAATATATACTATCAAAATTTCGTATATAAACTATGTATATATATTATTAGTAGGTGATTACACTTGATACTTATTTATGTGCATTACGTAATATATATTTTATAAAAATATTATATATTATTTATATCCATATCGGGAAGTTTCCTGTATACGTATGTAAATTATTCATTGAATTGAATTTTGATTATATAATTATTTTAAAAACTATGGTAATAATTAATTATTATAAAATTGTTATTTTAGCAATTGTTCTATTCGCTTATTTCAAATATTGAGAAGATTTTGTGGGGGGTCGTATAACAATAAATTAATCAGTCTTACTAGAAATTTTGAGAGGGCCGGGAGGCGGATTATGATTAAACCAAGGCTGAACATTTGGGAGATCTTGTACCAAGCTGGTAGCTGGTACTAGGCAGCAGCGCACCGTGGAAATGGGGAAGAGAGAAGGCCGGGAAGAGATTCGATAGTGCGAGTAGTCTAATATTTACCGAGAATTAATAGGCACTCAAAGCATGCAGGAGGGAAGGTGGGGTTATGATTTTAGTTCCAACTACCTAGCTAGGTAGGCCGTACCTAGGTAAATTATAATAGAGTTTTATTTTCATGGGGGATCAAGGGGAACTTACTCGCTGTCCGAGCAATAATAATACTGCTGTTGGTAGGTGCTCATAACTATACTTTATTACGAACAAATTCATTCACAGAGGAAAGAAAGAAAGAAAGAAGAAAAAAAAAAATTAACTTTTTATTTAGTATGCACTGAAATTTTGATGATATTTACTAATAAACATTTTATATTCAAAAGTATCTAATAAAGACACAAAGGAAATAGTATTAATATATATATATATCTATAAAGAACAATGTCTTCAGCTTTCCAAAGATTCTTAAGATCAGAAACAGGTCCATTAACAGTTCATTTCTGGGTAAGTTAAGTTTGTGTATTTTAGACATGAGAGACTGAGTGAAGAGGGGGGTAACTATATATATATAATATAAATACATATATATTCAAAATTTGAATATATGATATAGATATATGATCAGTATATTGGTCAATTAGTCAATGAAGTTGAAAATTGATTTAATATAGAACAATTGAAGAATATATATAAATCTCATCTCCTTTAGAATTTTTTTTTTGATTTCATATCTAATTCAACATTCGTTATAATTACAATATATATTATACCAGGAAATTCAAACTAATCTATATTTTCAAACATACATTCTCTTGTCAAATTCATTCAAAAAAAAAAACCCAAACAGTTACTAACAAGTGTTTTTTTTTCAACAGGCACCAGTCTTAAAATGGGGTTTAGTTATTGCAGGTATCAATGATATGAATAGACCAGTTGAAAAAGTTAGTGGGGTTCAAAATCTATCATTATTAGCAACAGGTACCATATGGACTCGTTGGTCATTTGTTATTAAACCAAAAAATTATCTTTTAGCATCTGTTAATTTTTTCCTTTCATTAACTGCTGGATATCAATTAGGTAGAATTATTAAATATAGACATGAACAAGGTGATTCTGCTGGTCAAGTTGTCGATTATATTATTAACGGTGATAAATTAAAATCTAAAGCCAATGAAATAGATGAACAAACTCAAAAAGTTGCCGCTGCAGTTGCCAATTAAAGATACAATTAGATTAAACTTGTCAAGTTTTAATATATAAAGATATATGCTTTTTCATATATTAGAAGCGAAAAAAGAGTTGAAATCATTTATGATTATAATTATAATTACAATTCTTATAAATATTCATTTTTTTATTAAAATATTAAAAATATTCCAAAATGTAAAAAATTATATATTATATATTATGCGATTGATTAAAATTTTGAATTTTTTTATTCAAACTTTTCAAATCTTGTTCAATAAATTTTTGTAAATTTGAATCAATTTCTTTAAAACTTTCAAAATCTTTCTTTGAACTATATAATTTAGGTAATAATATCTTTTCATTATTAAAATTTAATTTTGATCTTTTAATTTTTTCAACTTTTAATATATCTAAAATTTGAGATTTTGATAATTCATTTAAATTTATAATATTATCTTGATCTATTACAATAGGTTTTAAATTCCCCACATTTTTACTCAATTTCTTCAATTCTAATTCTTTTAAAAATTCATCAAATGATTTTTCAAAATTAACAGATATTTTATTCAATGATCCATTATCTAAACCTTGAGTTTCTCTCAATTTAGAAAGATATAAATCTTGATAAGATTTATCAGTTTTATTTAATTCAACTAATTCTATGGATAATTTATCATAATTTTCGTTGAAAAATTCTTCAAGTTCAGAATAAACATTTTCAAAAGTTTTAATATGATTTGAAAGTTCAAAATTTGAATCTATTAAAGATTTTAATCCATAAAATTTTTGAATCAATTGAATTAATCGTTGAAATAAGGGGAAAAGTGTATCTAAATGATCTGCTTGTTCAGAAATTATTTCTAAATGTTCGGTAGCTGATGATCCAACAACTTGAATAGGTTCATTTCCTGTCATTTCTTTATTTATTTATTGATTATTTAGTATTATTTAGGTGTATATAATTATTATGTTCTTACATCAAATAACTTGTAATTTTATATGAAATCATAGGCTCTTTTTTTTTCTTTGGGAAAGATTTAATATTGTGAAAAAAGATATAAAAATCACTTTGTGCGAAAGAAGAAGGTTAATAAAAACACAACAATGGAAAAAACTTGTCCCGCCCAATAATTGATGGTAAAAAGATCTATTTTAATCTAAAAATGAATCAATCCTTGGAATTGGATCATTTAAAATTTCAATTGAGAGAAGCTACAGAACTATTAGGATCATTAGGGTTATATCAAGGTTCTAAATGGTGTGCTGAAGCTCTTAATGGAATAATATCAAATGACTTATCCAAAAATTTATCATCTGATAAAAAATCTGATTCTGATGAAACTTTATCAATATATGATCTTGAAGATAATGAATATGATAATAATGAAACAACACCTGTCAATGATCCATTGTATAATGTAATCTTTAAATTCCCCAAAGTTCAATCAAAAATTAATGATAAATATCAATTTGCTAAAAGTTTATTCGATTGTAAAGAATTTGATAGATGTTCTCAAACTTTAAATGGATTGAAATCATCAAAATGTATATTTTTAAGATTATATTCCAAATTCTTGAGTCATGAAAAGAAAAAAGAGGAGGAAACCGAAGGAGTTCTTGGACAAAATGATAACTATAATTCAACTAATCCTTCAATACCGTTAATATTGAAGGAATTGGATCAATTATTCGATGAGAATAATAATCATAAATTTGAGAATTATTCAGAAAACCCATTCTTATTGTATTTAAAAGGTATACTTCTTTTGAGGCAAAAATTTAATTCATTGGCTCAACAAACATTGATAAAATCACTTAAAATTTATCCATTCAATTGGAGTTGTTGGGTTGAATTGATATCAAGTTTAAACAATTTAGATCAATCTTTACAAATTTTAAAAGATTTTGAATCTTTTTTTGAAATTAAATTTCTCAATAAATCAAATTTCAATAACAATCAAATTCATCCAATACAAATAATTGTTAAAATAGTTAAAATAGTCATTAATCAAGAATTTTTCCAACAATCAATGGAATTATACGATGATTTAAATTATTTATTGCAAATATTCCCCAATTTTTCATACCTTAAAACTCAAAAGGCATTAATATCATACCATTCAATGGATTATCAAGAAGCTGAGGATCTATTCGATGATATATTAACGAATGATCCATTAAGATTAGATGATATGGATATATATTCCAATATTCTTTATGTGATGGAAAAAAAATCAAAATTATCATATTTGGCACAATTTGCTAGTTCTATTGATAGATTTAGATCAGAAACTTGTTGTATTGTGGCAAATTATTATTCTTTAAAATTTGAACATGAAAAGGCGATAATGTACTATAGAAGGGCATTAACTTTGAATAGAAATTGTTTATCTGCATGGACTTTGATGGGTCATGAATTTGTTGAATTGAAAAATTCACATGCAGCTATTGAAAGTTATAGAAGAGCTGTTGATACAAATATAAAGGATTTTAAAGCTTGGTATGGATTAGGTCAAGCTTATGAAGTTTTAGATATGCATTTATATTCTTTATATTATTATCAAAGAGCATGTACTTTAAAACCATTGGATAAAAGAATTTGGCAAGCTTTAGGAAATTGTTATGAAAAATTGAATAAATTTAAAGATTCAATTAAATCTTATAAAAAAGTTTTAAATTTAAATGAAGTTGAAAATTTTGATAATTCAAGTATATTTTTCAAATTGGCTTTATTATATGAAAAACTTTTAAATTCTGATAAAGTTTATGAATTTATGAAATTATGTTATAATGAAGAAATTAATTTGAATGTTAAAAATGATGAAACAGCTAAGGCAAGATTATGGTTATCTAAATTTGAAATTAAAAATAAAAATTTTGAATTGGCTTATAATTATGCTTCAGATTTTAACCATGGGACTTCCCAAGAAATTGAAGAAGCTAGATCTATTGCAAGAGAGGCAAGAAATAGAATTAATAGCAAATTACCAAACCTATAATGAATATAGTTATTTTTTTATACCTTGCATTAGAATACAACGATGTATATTTTCCATTTGCTGTTATTGTTTTTTTGTAGTTTCAATCGTTAAGGGAAATAGAATATCTAAGGTATTGTGCAGCTATGTTTCAATGCTTGAATTTCTTTTTTGGGATTTTAGCCCTGTCAAATTATAAAGACATAACATTAATCAGAGATAATTGTTAATTTTTAATACACCATGGTGTTTAATTACTCGGATCATAATAATATTGTAGATATAATCATCGCCAATTTGTTTTCATTTTCATTTACAAATTATAAAGAACTTGACTATATATTATTATCTATACATATTTTTTTTCGTATTGTTAGACTTGAAGAGAGATATAACTTTTAAAAACTTCATCCACCATCTATTAATGTGGAGAGAAACTAGTGAAAAACTCATATATAAAAAATAAAATAAGGGGGGATAAACAAAAACAGCCCTTTCCCTTCTAAAAATCTGAGAACTCGGACGTGCGATGGATATGGATGATTCCTGCAGTGCAGTTGTGGGAATCGGGTGGGACCAGAAAAGAGAGAGAGAGAGGAGGGATTCTGGGGGAGGGGGGGGGGGAACAAAAAAAGTAGAGCCTTCGTTTTGTCCTGATCTGACGTTTGGATATCTGTATTTTAAATTATTTTGGATGAACATTTAAAATACTTAAGTAATAACTTTCAGTTATAAAACAATGATATCAAACTTTAAATTCTATATGTAAGAAAATATTGTAGCTAATACAAATTTTAATATATTTATTCACTAGTAATGCTCAAATTCGATATATTTTTTCATTCCTAACGAGAGGTAAATGGTGCACCCCAAAAATTGGGGAGGGAAAAGAGCAGACAGAGCAGAGCGCGGGATAAAAAAAAACCTGTCTTTTTTTTTTCTCATGTAAACCTTGAAAACCCTGGATCTTGAAAACACCGGGGGTTTTTTTAGATCCATAAGGAAGTTTCAGGCATTTAAAACAAATGTTTTGATACGACGATTTATATAGATCAGATAAGAATGTATAAAACAATTTATAGACTTTGGGGGGAAATTAAAATCTCTACATATTATGGTAATATAATTATTGATATAGCTTTGGGGGATAATATCTCCTATAATAAAAATCATCTATATGGCATCATTATGTGCCCGAGGCTTTCTGTGGGTCCCAGAAAAAAAAAAAAAAAAAAAATTAAAAAATAGCTAGTACCGAAAAATGAAAATAATAAAAGAAAGTAGTAATCGATATAGATATCCTTTTCATTAATTAATATATTCCATTAATTAAATTTCTAATTCAACAATTAGTTGGGAGTTTTAAAGGAGTCATTTGTTTTGAATTTTTATTTATTTGTTTTTTTTCCTTTTTATGATCTTTTTAACTCTATAATTACTTTTTGAAAGATCAACTATTAAAGAACAATTCTTATTTTATAAACTCCCTTTAAAGCACATAATCAGAGAATAGTATAAATCAAATATAAGAAATGGGTTTACCTCCACCACCAGGATTTCAACCCCCTCCTCCTCCGCCACCTCCATCAGGGAAAAGACCACCACCTCCACCTCCACCATCATCATCTAAAAGATTTCCACCACCACCTCCCCCTTCACCACCTTCTTTAGAGAATAATAAACCAGCACCATTGCCATCTGGATCAAGATTTAATAAACAAGAATTGGATATAAAGAAAAAGAAATGGTTACAATTGCAGAAAAACAGATACTCTGAAATACGATCAAAAGTAGGTACATTTGTTCATTCCCAAAAAGTTGATATGCCACCTGAACATTTACGGAAAATAATAATGGATCATGGTGATATGTCATCGAGAAGATTTCAGCAAGATAAAAGAAGTTATTTGGGTTCGTTGAAATATATGCCCCATGCAGTATTGAAATTGTTGGAAAATATGCCACAACCTTGGGAACAGATTAAAGAAGTTAAAGTTTTATACCATACATCAGGTGCTATCACTTTTGTCAATGAAATTCCAAGAGTTATAGAACCAATTTATAAAGCTCAATGGTCTACAATGTGGACTGCAATGAGAAGAGAAAAGAGAGATCGTCGTCATTTTAAAAGAATGAGATTCCCCCCATTTGATGATGAAGAGCCACCTTTATCATGGTTAGAAAATTTGAATGATTTGGATCCATTAGATTCAATACAATTAGAATTGGATGAAGTTGATCATGAACATGTAATTGATTGGTTATATGATGGGTCAAGACCTCTTTATGATGATTTACAAATAGTAAATGGTGAATCTTATAGAAATTGGAAGTTACCTTTGGAAATTATGAGTAATTTATATAAATTATCAAATCCATTAATTTCGGAAATTTATAACAAAAATTATTTTTATCTCTTTGATAAAAAATCATTCTTCACTGCAAAGGCTTTAAATAATGGTATTCCAGGTGGACCAAAATTTGAACCACTTTATAAAGATATTGAAGAAGAAGATTATAGTGAATTTAATTCAGTTGATAGAATAATTTTTAGAAGAATAATTAGAACTGAATATAAAGTTGCTTATCCACATTTATATAATTCATTACCAAGATCAGTGGAAATTTCATGGTATTCTGAACCAATCAATGTTTTCATCAAATCAGAAACTTTGGATGAAGATGAACCTACTTTTAGATATGATGAAAGTTTGAATCCTATTCCACCTAGATCATTCACTGATTTAAAGAATTATGACTACGATGATGATGATGATTTAGATGATGATGATTTCGAATTGCCGAAAATTGATCCATTTTTAGAAAATGAAGAATTGGAACCAGAAAATTCTAATGTCGCCATTGAATTATGGTGGGCCCCATATCCTTTCAATCGTCGTTCTGGGAAAACGGTAAGAGCTCAGGATGTTGCATTGATAAAAAGTTGGTACACACAAAGACCTTCTAGAGAATATCCAGTTAAAACCCGAGTTTCTCATCAAAAATTGTTAAAAACTTTTGTATTGAATGAATTACATAAACCTAAACCATCAAATATTAAAAAAGTTCAGTTATTGAAAAGTTTGAAAAATACCAAATTTTTCCAAACAACCACGATAGATTGGGTAGAAGCTGGATTACAAGTTTGTCGTCAAGGGTTCAACATGCTGAATTTGTTGATTCACAGAAAAGGTTTGACTTATTTACATCTTGATTACAATTTTAATTTGAAACCAACAAAGACATTAACTACTAAAGAGCGTAAGAAATCGAGATTTGGTAATGCATTCCATTTAATGAGGGAAATTCTTAAAGTTGTTAAATTATTGGTTGATGCTCAAGTTCAATTCCGTTTAGGTAATGTCGATGCATTCCAATTGGCTGATGGTATTTACTATATTTTGAACCATCTTGGTCAGTTAACTGGTATTTATCGTTACAAGTACAAAGTGATGCATCAGATACGTGCTTGTAAAGATTTGAAACATATTGTTTACTATAGATTCAATAACATAATAGGTAAAGGCCCAGGTTGTGGGTTCTGGCAACCAGCTTGGAGGGTCTGGATTTTTTTTCTCAGGGGTATTATTCCATTGTTGGAAAGATGGCTAGGAAATTTATTATCTAGACAATTTGAGGGTCGTTCAAATGAGGTTGCTAAAGTGGTTACAAAACAAAGAACAGATGCTTATTATGACATTGAATTGAGAACTTCTGTTTTGAATGATATATTGGATATGATACCTGAAGGTATTAAGCAAAATAAATCAAAAACTATTTTGCAACATTTAACGGAGGCTTGGAGATGTTGGAAAGCAAACATACCTTGGAAAGTACCTGGATTACCTGAACCAATAGAAAAGATTATTGAACGTTATGTCAAGGCTAAGGCTGATGGATGGGTTTCTGCTGCTCATCACAACAGAGAACGTATTATGAAAGGTACAACAGTTGAAAAAACTGTTGCTAGAAAAAACTTGGGTAGATTAACCAGGTTATGGATGAAGAGTGAACAAGAACGTCAACAATCCATTGAAAATGACGGACCTGAAATTTCGCCAACAGAGGCCACCACTATTTTCAAGACAGTTGTTGATTGGTTTGAAAGTCGAAGTTTTTCTCCTATCCCATTCCCTCCATTAACCTACAAGCATGATACTAAACTATTAATTTTAGCTTTAGAAAATTTGAAAGGGTCTTATAACTCCAAAGGGCGTTTGAACGGAAGTCAGCGTGAAGAATTGGCTTTGATAGAACAAGCTTATGACAATCCACACGAATGTTTGAGTAGGGTTAAAAAATATATTCTTACTCAAAGAGTATTCAAAGAAGTGGGGTTGGAGATGTTAGACAAATATGTTGAATTAACCCCAGTTTATGATGTTGATCCCTTGGAAAAGATCACTGATGCCTATTTAGATCAATACCTATGGTATGAAGGTGATAAGAGAGGCTTATTCCCTAATTGGGTCAAGCCTAGTGATTCAGAGATTCCTCCATTACTAGTTTATAAATGGTGTCAAGGTATCAATAACTTGAATGAAGTCTGGGACACTTCTAAAGGTCAGTGTAACGTTATGTTACAAACCACTTTAAACAAGGTTGCGGAAAAGATTGACTTTACTTTGTTAAATCGTTTATTAAGATTGATAATGGACCAAAATATTGCGGATTATATAACTGCGAAAAATAATATCGGTATTACATTCAAAGATATGAGCCATATCAATAAGTATGGATTGATTAGAGGTTTACAATTCTCATCTTTTGTTTTTCAATATTATGGTTTAGTTTTAGATTTGCTAATTTTAGGTCTAGATAGAGCAAATGAACTTGCTGGTCCATCAAATATACCGAATGAATTTTTACAATTCAAATCGCTAGAACAAGAGACTTCAAGCCCAATAAGATTATATTCCCGTTATATTGATAAAATCCATATTTTTTTCAGATTTGAAGAGGAAGAAGCTCAAGATCTAGTCCAAGAATTTTTATCAGAGAATCCAGATCCAAATTTCGAAAATATTATTGGATATAATAACCGTCGCTGCTGGCCAAAGGATAGTCGTATGAGACTGATGCGTCAAGATGTTAATCTTGGCAGAGCTGTCTTCTGGGAGATACAAGGTCGTGTTCCAAGAGCCTTAGCTAGAATTGAATGGGAAGAAACTTTATCGTCCGTTTACAGTAAAGACAACCCAAACTTATTGTTTACAATGTGTGGCTTTGAAATCAGAATTCTACCAAAGAGTAGAATGAGCGAAGTTACATCATCAACAGAAGGTATATGGGATTTGGTGGATAATGATACCAAGCAGCGTACAGCCAAAGCATTTTTGCAAGTTACCGAAGAAGAAGTCGAGAAATTCGAAAGCAGAATCCGTCAAATATTAATGTCATCAGGTTCAACTACGTTCACAAAAATTACTAGCAAATGGAATACAGCTTTAATGTCACTATTTACTTATTTCAGGGAAGCTGCTGTTTCTACCGAAGCATTGCTAGATGTTTTGGTAAAATGTGAAACCAAAATTCAAAATCGTGTCAAAGCTGGTTTAAATTCGAAAATGCCAACCAGATTCCCTCCAGCAGTTTTCTATACTCCTAAAGAATTAGGTGGTTTAGGTATGCTAAGTGCCTCTCATATTTTGATTCCAGCTTCTGATTTATCCTGGTCAAAACAGACAGATACAGGTATCACGCATTTCAGGTCCGGAATGCAGCTTTCTGAAGAAAAGATGATTCCAACAATCTTCAGGTATATCACTAGTTGGGAGAACGAATTTCTGGACTCTCAAAGAGTATGGGCTGATTATGCCATCAAAAGGCAAACTGCTTTAGAGCAAAATCGTCGTTTAGCTTTTGAGGAATTGGAGGGATCATGGGATAGAGGTATCCCTAGGATAAGCACTTTGTTTCAAAAAGACCGTCATACTTTGGCCTATGACAAAGGCCACAGAATCCGTCGTGAATTTAAACAGTACTCTTTGAGTCGTTACAATCCATTCTGGTGGACTTCGAATCATCATGATGGTAAATTATGGAACTTGAACGCTTACAGAACTGATGTCATACAGGCCTTAGGTGGTATTGAAACTATTTTAGAACACACACTATTCAAAGCTACTGGATTCGATTCTTGGGAAGGTCTTTTTTGGGAAAAGGCTTCTGGTTTCGAAGATTCGTTGAAATTCAAAAAATTGACTAATGCACAGAGATCTGGTTTAAGTCAGATTCCTAACAGAAGATTTACACTATGGTGGTCACCTACTATTAATAGGGCTAACGTGTATGTTGGTTTCTTAGTTCAATTGGATTTAACGGGTATTTTTCTACATGGGAAAATTCCAACTTTAAAAATCTCATTAATTCAAATCTTCAGAGCTCACTTATGGCAAAAAATTCACGAAAGTGTTGTAGTTGATTTGTGTCAGGTCCTGGATGGTGAGATGGATACGTTACAAGTTGAAAGTGTCCAAAAGGAATCAATCCATCCTAGAAAATCATATAAAATGAATTCATCAACTGCTGATATTACGTTAAACGGTTCATATAGATGGGGATGCAGTACCCCTTCATTATTACACGATAGCAATGATTCTTTTGAGGCTACCAAGAGTGATAAATTCTGGATTGATGTCCAATTGCGTTATGGTGATTATGATTCACATGATATTTCCCGTTATGTTCGTGCTAAATTCTTAGATTACACATCAGATGACTTATATCCATCTCCTACAGGTGTGTTGATTGGTATAGATTTAGCCTATAACATGTATGATGCTTATGGTACTTGGTTCCCAAACTTCAAGCCATTGATGCAAAATGCCATGAAGACTATTATGAAAGCAAATCCATCGTTATATGTTCTCAGAGAACGTATCCGTAAAGGTTTACAGTTATATCAAGCTCAACCACAGCAAGCGTTCTTGAATTCAAGTAATTATGCTGAATTATTCAGTAATGACACTCAACTATTCATCGATGATACTAACGTTTATCGAGTTACTGTTCATAGAACAGCTGAAGGAAATTTGAGTACTAAACCAATCAATGGTTGTATTTTCATCTTGAACCCAAAGAATGGTCAATTATTTTTAAAAATCATTCATACATCAGTTTGGGCAGGTCAAAAACGTTTAAGTCAATTGTCGAAATGGAAGGCGGCCGAAGAGGTCGCTGCATTAGTCCGTTCATTACCGAAAGAAGAACAACCAAAACAATTGATTATCACAAGAAGAGCTATTTTAGACCCGTTGGAAGTTCATATGCTAGATTTCCCAAATATATCAATTAGACCAGCCGAATTGAGATTACCATTTGCTGCTGCTATAAAGGTTGATAAATTACAAAATGAGGTTCTCAGTGCGACTGAGCCTAAAATGTTACTCTTTGACTTGTACGATGATTGGTTGGAAACCATTTCAAATCACACTGCATTTTCAAGATTAATTTTATTATTCAGAGCTTTAAGTTTGAATGAAGAGCGTACAAAACTAATTTTAAGACCTGACGGTTCTGTCATAACTAAAGAAAATCATATCTGGCCGTCATTCAGTCCAGAGCAATGGGTCGAGGTGGAATCTCAATTGCGTGATTTAATCTTGAATGATTATGGTAAAAAGCACAACATCAATGTAAATTCCCTAACTCAAAGCGAAATTAGAGATTTGATTTTGGGTCAAGATATTAAAGCTCCTTCAGCTCAGAGACAAGAAATTGCTAAGGTTGAAGAGCAAAGAAGTGAAGAAGCTGCCAACACAGGTATGAAAGTTAAGACTAGAAACGCACATGGTGAAGAGATCATTACCCATGTCTCTAGTAATTACGAACAGGCATCATTCACATCTAAAACAGAATGGAGAAAACTGGCAATTCAAGCATCATTATTACACCTACGTGCAAAGAATATATATGTCTCTACAGAAGATTTTGTTGAGGAAAAAACAACATATATTATGCCACAGAATATTTTGAAAAGATTTATAAGCATTTCAGATACCAGATCTCAGATTGGTGGTTATGTTTACGGAAAGTCACCATCTGATAACCAGCAAATTAAAGAGATCAAAACTATTGTCATTCCTCCACAGCAAGGTGCATTAAACTCATTGTCTTTATCAAATATCCCAGATTCAAATTCAACTGAACTATTAGAAGGGCTAGAACTATTAGGATGGATCCATACTCAATCGCTTGAATCTCAATTTATGAGTGCATCTGATGTAAGAACTCATTCCCAACTATTCAGTGATCATGATTCAGAAAAAGTCAATTTTGTTGTTAGTTTGACTACTGGCTCAATCTCATTAAGTTGCTTTACTTTGAATGAAAAAGGTTACAGATGGGGTCAAACAAATAAGCAATATGATCTAGTCAAGCCTGAAGGATTTAAAATAACATTTGGTGAAGTAGGACAAATGATTCTATCAAACAACATATTGGGTAGCTTTTTGGTTCCATCCACAGATATTTGGAATTTTGCATTCATGGGAATGAGATATAACAAAGACTTAGAATATGATTTGAAATTAGATATTCCGTTAGAGTTCTACCATGAATTACATCGTCCGGGACACTTCATTGCATTCAATGAAATTGAAGCTGATATCAATTTAGAAGCTGAACAGGAAGATCTTTTCGCCTGAGAGACTATGATGAGTAATTTTTAATGAAATATAGGTAATAAACTTCAAAATGTATTGATACCTACTAATGAGACGAAGTATATTTTTAACTTGTATAATTAAATACATAAATTAATTATGAATTACCAACTGAGTGGAAAAAAATATTTATTTATTTAGGTCTGAGCTTTCTGTTCAACAGAAACATAGTTTTGAGGAAAAATCCCTATTTCGCCATTAAGCTCTCCTCTCCACCAATTTTCATTGGAGACTTTATCTAAAATTCTTATTCTATCCCCTTTTTCGAAACTCAAGTCACCTTCTTGCTCTTTGTAATATGAATATAATGCAGTACAAAAGGAGCAATTGTCTTCTGAAATATCTTGTTCGATAGAAGTGAATAATGAAGATATTTCCTCATTAATTTCCCTCTCTTTCTGAAGATATTTAAGCTCGGATTTGGATTTTATAATCTTTAGATCCTTCAAAATAACATTGGACAAATCATGTGTTTTATGGAAAGAGTTTATCAATGATTTGAAGTAATCACTTGAATTTTGTTTGATGCTGCTTTCACTCATCTCAAAATTCTCAAAATCAAGTTTGTATATACTGAATAGGTCATAACTGAACGATAATTGAAGAAAGTAGAATATTTTATGTATTGATACCACAAACATCGACACTTGCTTGAAAAAAGCTGGTAAATCCCTTTTAAAACAATTGTTGATTTGCTCATATTTCAAAACCGATAAATGCAAGTCTTTTTCATATCTAATCATGTTCTGCTCTTGTTTCAAGCTTAAAGTATCATTTTTGAACTTCATCTGTAAAGATTCCAAGCTATTCATAAACTTATTAACATCCAAAATTGCAAATTCTCTCTCTTTGATGTTTTGGGTAATCTTATGAGAGACTTCGAGCAATCTTGAAATAGGTTCTTTAACGTTGTCAATAATCATATTCAATATTTGGGCAGACTTAACTTTAGCTTCCTCAACTTTATGACAGTATTCGGAAGCCAAGCAATGTCGCTTATAATTATAATCTAAACAGAACCTTTGATGAACAAATTGAAACTTTTCATTAGCTGAATTTTCAATATTTTGACAAAAAGTGATTTCGTTAGCCATTTGATTTAATAGTTTTGGATCCAATATTTTTTGAAATGCTTTACCCAAATTTAAAGCATGATCTAAGAACATTCTAATTTGGTTATTGTAAAGTATAATTTGAGTTTCTAGATCTTGAAGATTTTCACTAACAAATTTAAATTTCAGAAAAAAGTTTTGAAACTCTTCATCTACTTCCAACTGATTTCCAAAATTAATCTTTTGCTTGAAAATTTGAGGGACTCTGACTATTGATTTTTTGAAATTAATCCACTCCTTGTCATTGACAAACCCATGAACTTTGCATTGAATCTTATCATCTAAATTTTCAGATTTCTCCATTCTATGGATTGAAGATTATATCAATAAAAGTGAACTATCCATCTTTCATTATTAAAAGATTTCAAAACTGATTTACAGGTTAAAATTCTTTTGTTCGAATTGTTTAATTCGAAAATCTTGTACTCAAATTTTGTTTTTGTGTCAAAACCAATTTCCGGAACATTAAATCTTGTCTGATCTAACATTAAAAATGGTATTATTAACGAACAACTTACAAATAACTATGGAAGTTCTTTGAAGATATTCATCCTTTGATATACAGATATTATCATCAAATGTTTTTGATATTGTTCAGACAATATACACATGAAGAAAATCCAGATTAAAGGATGATAAACGGTAAACCCCACATTTCAAACTTTTGAATCATGATTATCGTACTTAAAACTTAAAAGAAACAATGTTCTATGTTCTTGTGTTTTTTTGATTGAAAAAATAACGTATCAGATTTTTTTTCATTCTCATCTTTCATATGATCGTTTCAACTTGTTATAGTATGTAAGTTGAAGAAACTATAACTATATATTATTAAGCTTACCAGTAAATTCAAAATATAGATTAAATGGTCTTTTTTTTTGATACCTTTTATCTTTGACAAATTCAAAAATCCCAGAATCAACTTTTATCTCTAAATTCCGCAATATATTTTGATGATATAGTAACTAATTGCTCACCTAATTAAACACTAACTTTAGCTATGTTTTTTTAAGTTCATCCTTCTCTTTTTTTCTTGATTTCTCTTTGAATGAATATTTGAAGTTAAGTGACAAGCATATATCATGATATAAGAAATTAAAATGAACACAGGAGCAAATAACCATGGGCTTTATCGTTAAACCTATGCTAATTATATCGTGATTGTGCAGTGGAGAGAATCAACCAAACATATATTATAATATCGGGAATTATAATAACGTCGACATTTGTATCGATGAGCAAGCTCTTACACTGTAGGTTTTCGCAATGTAAATTAATGGTTGTTCAGTTTTTGTTTAAAGTTAAAAATGAATTGTGAAAGTATCATTCTTTTGAAGTAACTCGAGATCTTCTATAATATTTCAGCTGTACTTATAAAATAATCAAATTTATTATCGTCCTCAAAAGAAAATAAAAGAGAAAAAAAATTACACACACATCTTTCAGTACAATTGTTAAAAAACGTATAATATAAACATATGGAGAAACTTTATAATCTATATATGAGAGAATTTTGAAGTTTTTAATCTAAGAAAAATAGAAGAGCTTCCATGTAAGCTGGTATTAAGATATTATCATTCAAATCCGAGTTACCTTCTAAAATTCCACTCAAAACACAAGTCAACAACAATGAATGGAATGATTTGTCATTGAAAAACCACCCCAATATTTTTAAAAGAGCACAAACACCATAAGATGTAACAATAAATGTTAAAGTACCTTCGATAGTTTTTTTTGATCCACTCCAATATAATAATCCAAAATTTGAACCAACAATGGAAGCTAATGAATCACCCACACCTAATGCAACTAAACCAACAACAGAATTTTCAAACAAAATAGGAATTGAAATACCAATAAAAAGATATATATATGAAAATATAATTGGTCCTCTTTCATCTCTAAAATCAGCGAAAATTCTTAAATTAGAATCTAAGAAATCACCAAATGGAGCCAATCTTAAAAATCTTAATTGTTCAACTAATAAAAATAAAATTAACGAACCTGAAAGTGCAACTTTAACAAATTCAGGATCAATATGTAAAGGATAAACAATCAACCCAAGGATTAAAAAATGCCAAATCTTTCTTCTAAAATTTGGAGATAATTTTACTTTATAGTTGAAAATAGTTGGAATTAATAATAATAACGATCCAAACCAAACAATAAGGATGTTTTGTCTAGTAGGAGTAACAGTAGCAAATTCCACTATCCATTTGATTGAATTTTCTCCCAATATATCATTCAATTGATATAATGTTGTATATATGAATGAAGTTGCCCAAGTAATAAGTATCAATAAAGTTCTATAAATGTTATTTTGAGGAATTAAAATCGTAAAGGTAAAAGTTACACCACAACCAACACCAAATGCAATAAATAATTTTTGTAAAATTATGACATACAAGGATTGTGATTTTATTAAATATAAATCACTTAACAAGATACTAAACAAATTAACTTCAACTCTATCCAAACTTTTCAACTGAGTAATTTGTCTTAAAAAAAAATTGATGGCTAAATGAATAGTTGAAGCTTTAACATTAAATAATACATCATTTGTTTCAGAATTTGAAGATATCAATGCTGTTTGTGTTAAAATTTGACCAATATAAGGTAATTCCAATACAGTAGATGCAAATGCAATGTTATAAAGTAATAAATTTTTATCAAGTGCATAAGCTAAGATAGAGGGAATGAAAATTAAATAAATTGAATTCCATGGTGGTAATGTAACAGGTGCCTTTAACCCATATTTTATATTGCTATTAGATTTAACTTTGAATGAAATATATATAGCAGATAAAAATGCAATCAAACCACAACTTGCACTTATTAATAGATTTAATTCTTGATCTGTAGGTTTTTCAATTTCATTGAATTTGACATATGCTTGTAAAATGATAAATGAAAGACATCCCAGTTGAATGATTCTACTTGAACTTAAATGTTCAATTGCAAATCTCCCAAGAAATCTTATTAATTCTTCTTGTGGTATAGAAGTTTTCAAAGTATTATTGGTTTGTAAAATTTCCCCATTGTCATTATCATTTGGATTCTCTTCTTCTTTAATTAAAGATTTGCTTTTCCTTTCCCTTTGAGACAATATAGGTCCAGATAACTTTGCCTTAGCCATAATATAAGATTCTTTCTAAAATCAAACCAAATTGATCTCTCGAATAATATTGTTTTTCTGATATGTTAAAATCATTTACAAATATATATAAATTATAATATTCTTTTTAAAAATTATTGTCTTTCTTCTCATATTTAATCTCTGCGCGCGCGCACTTAAAAACAAAAAGAGAAAAGGATTTATCAAATCTTGAACTTTTAATTAAAGATTAAAGATATGTTTAAAGCTGATGGAAACTATAAATATATATCAAGTTATCATTTTCATTCGTATCATTTCATTGAAATGATTGTTAAGTCATATATTTATATTCTTTATTGTATCAAAAAGGAAATTAGTATTTATATATATATGTAAAAGTTATAATTTATAATGCATCTAAGCCAAATCATTTATAAATTATGGGGAAAACGAAGGGAAATATTTTAAAAAACACATCAAATGAAATTGATTTGATTCGATCTATTTGGAATCATCTGGAACTTTACTCAAAAGACTAAGTCTTTCAGTGCTACTATTACTATTATTGCTACTTGAAATATTTTCTGGGTCATCCCCTTGTTCATTTGGGATAGTTTGATAATCTTGAGAAGTTGATTCTAAAGTTTCATTTGTAATTGATTTAATCAAATCTTTATTATCAGGAATTGAATAACCAATTTCTAAAATATTTTGTAACATTTCATCATGAACTTTTTCTGAAAGAGGTGTAATATCATCTTTTGTTAAACCTTCTGTTGGAACTGGATCTAAAACTCTAATTATAATTTCTCCAGATTCAAAAGTTAAAGTATCATAGTGATAAACAGTTGATAAATTGGAGGCAACAATAGGAATTATTGGAATTCCAACTTGTTGAGCCATATGAAATGCACCTTTTTTCAATGGTAATAATGTTGGTTCAATTGCATAGGTTCTTTTACCTTCGGCAAATAAAAAAATTGCTCTTTTTTTATCTTTAATATTCTTTAAACCAGCATTCAATACATTCTTTGCAGATTCTGTATTTTTACGATCGATGAAAAATGCCCCACTTAAACTCATAAACCAACCTAAAAATGGAACATATTTTAACGATTTTTTAGAAGTGACAGAACATCCTTTAGGGAAAATTCTACCTAAAATTAAGATATCTAAAACTGATTGATGATTACCAATAATGATAGCTGGTAATTTATCCAAAGTTTCACCGTTAATAAGTTTGATTCTAATACCTAAAAGAGTACTGAATGAATAATAAAATGCTCTAGCTGTAGCCCATTGACTTAAATGGCTCTTCCCAACAAGACTAAGGACAACCGAGCAAAGAAATCCATAGACTGCACATCCACCTAACACACTGAACGCAAGAGTTGCCTTGGAATAGAATTTGATGCGTCTTAATAAAGAAGCCATTGTTTAAAAAGGTTTAACGAAAGTCAATTTTTGATAAATTAATGGTATAAAAGGGAGACAATGGTAAGATATAATGTTAATTTTTATTATTATTGTCCTGAATGCACAACAATTTTTTTTTTTTTTTTTTTCTTTTCTTTCTCGCTAAAAAAAAATATCTCTGTGATCAGCTGCTATAAAATTTATTGCTCAACGCTTTAAAACTTAGCTTTTGGCACAATTCGAAATTTAGCAGAAGAAAAAAAAAATTGATGGATTCTATTGTCACGTGCAAAAATATAGGGTCAAGAGAAAAAAAACAGAGTGAAAGACAAAAATTCCTGAGTCACCTGATAAGTATTGGGGCTAAATTAGTTTTGTATTTCTTTTTTTTGCTCCTTATTTTTTGGCTCTTTGCACGCGATGGCAAAATATCCCAGAGGGCGAAAAAGAATTCAGCAATGGAGATCCAGATATATATGCCATATTAATCATGGGTATGTTGACTCCAACTAAAATATTTATAATATATTCAATAATATTCCATTGATTTTAATCTTAACAACTATTCCAATCATAAAAGAATTGTTATAAAGAATTGTATTAATCTTACCAAATCAAGTGCGTAATTTTCCATCAAGTGTTAAGATTTATAACCATCTTTTAACAAAGACCTGAAGGTCAAGTGAATTTTTTTTTTTCTTTTTTAAATAATCTCCCCAAACCCAATCAATTCTTTTCAATAATGACAAGAGACAATATCTCTGCTCCAATCCCATTGAGAAATAAAGCAATCATCAATAATTCTGTAGCTAATGAAATAATTGGTTCGAGATTAGAAAGACCTAGTACTTCTATAGATTCTTTGGTAAGTCCTAAAAGGGCTAAATTTGATGAACTCAATGGGAGATCAAAAACTCCAGATTTTGGACATTTAAAGGATAAGAAAGTTGAAGAAGAAGATTTGTTAATTAAAGAAAGATTAAAAAGTTATAAATTAGACTATCCTCAAAATTATGATCAATATTTAAAAGATATAGTGGATAAAGATTCGAAATATTTTTCTCGTGAAAAATTAAGAAAATTGAATTTAGCTTCTAATTTACCATATAATACAGAATCTCATATAGATCAAGCAAGATATTTACAACATATTTTGGTTCATTTATATATCGCAATCAAATCTTTAGATCTTGAAGGTTTAGTTAGTATTTCCACCAAGGATTTAGCGGCAATTAAAAGTGATATCTCATTGACTTTAGATACCGATTTTTTCAACGTTGATTTGTCTTTTGATTATGAAAATGGAAATGAAGATGATGATGAAGAAGGTGATGAAGAAGATGATGAAATTAAATCATCTGGTGTTATTGGTAAAGTATTACCAAGATCAGCAACTGTGGTTAGTGTCAATCATTGGACAAATGAATTAAAAACTTGCTTAAAGATGAAGTATGATTTACCACTTACTTTGAGAGCAGCATTGGCAAAAGTTTATTATACTTTGGCCCTATCAACTGGTCAAAGTACTCTATATACTTCATATGTTGATGTCTTTGTTACTTTGACTTATAAATATAGAAAATTGTTAACAGAAAATAATTTGTTGATTTTGAACCATCAAACATTGTTAGATTATTTTGTTCAATTTTTCCCCGGTCCAGATGCAAGTTATAACGTTTATTCTCCAATGTCAGATGATCATGATAAAGAAATCTTTGGGAAAGTGACTAGATTAGCATTAAATTCAAATTATTTTTTCGCATCTCATTCAATGAGAGAAATTTTTGATTGGTCACTTGAAAGGTTTTCTCCATCGACATCATCATTAGCAACCGCTGTATTGTCTAATTCATTACCGTTATTTGTTTTGGAAAATGAATCTGTAACAGATTATATCCCTACTTTATTCCATTTTTGGTCAACTGCTACAAGTAAATCATTTGAAAATCATATTTTTGAACTTCTTGGAAGAATAACTACCAAGTTATACTATAAAATAGCTGAAGGTGATACAAATGTTAAACAAGAAAAGTTTTTAATTTTCACAGAAACTCAAATGAATTTTCTTTTGAATAAGATTCAAAATAATTTGAGAAATGATCAACGAAGTGGAAGTTTTTATGGTATTGCCAAACTATTGGTTTATACTTTAACACATGATAATGCGAAAGATTACAATGAAAAGCTAACAACATTATTGCATTCTCTAGAAACATTTGTTCATCCTTCAAATAGTGGTTCATGGTCAAAACTCATTGCTAGATTTTGTCATAGATTTATCACAAGATATCACAAAAGATATAGAGAACAACAAGATGATAAAGATTTAAAATTACCGGAGAATTTAAAGATTACTGAAGATCTGAACAAATTAATAATTGATGGTTTCTTGGAATTGGTTTTATTGGGTTCTCAAGCTAAAAAGGATACTGATGCAAATTATTATGTTGGTTCAGTTTGTTATTTAGCAGATTTAAAGGCACCTAATCAACATGTGATTTTGAACAGGATCTTAATCGATCTGTATCAGTCATTGACTGATCAATTTGTTAATTCAAACCATCGTATTACAGTTGCTTTAAAACAATTTACTGAAGTATCCAGATTTATGATTAATGATCATATTTATAGGGTACATATTACCAACTTGTTAACTCTTTTACTTAATAAGATTGGTTCAAATGATTTAAATTTGACTAATACCATTTTTAATGTCATTGTTACTATATTTTCATCGATTCAACTTAAAGATTTATCAAAAGAAAATGATTATATTTCATTTGAATCAACCACAGCTGGTTTCATCAATGATCACTTATATTTTTTAAAAGAACATCCCGATGAAAAGTTTCTGCCTGATACAGAGTATCTAAATCAAGCATTTGTTGCTTCAACCAAGGCATTCAAAGATATTATTAGACTATATATTGATAAATTAATTGTTTTATTTGAAGCTGATTTGACTGAGACATTTGTCTTCAAAATCACTCAGACTATTTTGATTACAACAGAATCACTTTCTGATGAGCTATTTGAATTCTATGGTGATTTGGTGAAACAAAAACTACTTTCTGGTGATATACCATCATATGAGGAAAATGAATCAATTATTGCAAATTTAATCGGTTCTGTAGTCAAGCATGACAATTCCAAGACTACTGAATATTTCCATATTGTGGATAAATTGATCAGATATGAAATTGAGCAAGGTGCAGGAACAACAAGAAATATGAGCGCAAAGGTGTTGGGCGGAGACAAGAATTTAGCTTTACAGCTAACCGTAATGAGTGAAATTTTAGGTGTGTCTAATGGTGAGGTATTGAAAATCCGTAAAGAGATTGTATCACTTATTAAATTTATTTATAATTCAGTGAAAAATCCACCATTAGTCAGTCTATGCTGTTATGTCGTTCATAAACTGTTGAAAAATTTGACCAATATCAAGTTGAGAGAAAATAGACTATTTCAAAAAGAACCTGAAAACGATGATTATGACTCTCGTTGGGGTGTCAATCAATTCAGTGAGAGTAGATTTGATCAGCAAAATTTAAAATTTGATTGGTATTCACCAGGAATTGAAGAAATTTCATTTTCTGTGGAAATTTTCGAAGGCATTGTTATTGAATCATTGAGCAAATTGGACGAGTTCACAAAAGTTACAGGTGGAAACAATAAAGATCTTTCATTCAGTGATGAATTTTACAAGAATTTACTCTTTTTAGCCAATTCATTGTCTGGTGCCAGTATTCTATTTGACCCAGATTATAGTAATGAGCAAACTGAGGAGGATTTCAATAAGACCACTCTAGAAAAAAAATTAAGAATTTTGAAATCTTTAAGGTCTTCTGCACAGGATGATAGTGAACTGAACATTGATATCGAGCAAATCACTAAAGTTGATCACGATCTGGGTTCAGAATCCATAACTCCTGAATTAGCGGATGTTCACGAATCAGATGAATTGAATGTCGAGAAAGGGAGCCATATCGATAGCGAAGATTTAATTTTGAGTGCTAATGCCGGTTTGGATGAAACTGCACCGGCTTCAAGATTGTTAACTCCAACCGTTCCACACGAAAGCGATTTGAATTCAGTAATGAATCCAGCAATTGCTTTCAGAGAACGGAAAATCTATACTTCGAACTATTTTTTTGGCTCAACATCAGCTGAAAAGAAGAAATATTTCGATTATAGTCATATTCACTCACTAAGATCTCTAATCGGTCAAGGATTGCATAAGGTCTACCTTTATGCTATTACCCACCAAGCGGAAAATACTTTCTTATTTCAAAATTTGTTGCATACAATGAGATCGTATTTTTGTGATGTTGGAAAAGAGTCTACATTTGATGTGGAAGATCAATTATTTATCGATTATACGTTCTTGAAAAAAGTTCAATCAATAGGCAATTATAAGAAACCATTTAGTAGAACTTTGCTTGCCGCAAGATCTGAAAAGTACCATAGACAAAGAATAATTTTACACTCAACTAATAGGTTTAAGACCAAATTGGATAAAATTTTATTGAAAGATGTTGTAAATTTGGCTACCTCCGCCTATTCTACGATCTACCAGCCTGCCCAGATCGTTATGATAGAAAGTTTAAAGAAGTTGATTGGTTCATATAGTTTTGTTTTACAGTTGATTCTTCAAGATTTAGATCAATTTGTCAAAGACAAAGATTATAAAAGAATAGAAGCAGGTTTGCGTGTGCTTAGATTGCGTAAAATCAATAAGAAAATTGTTCAGGATTACGGAAACATGGGTGACATTATTAAGTTATTAGACCAGTGCTTGAAACTTGATAACGACGAAGTTCATGAGGTAGCTCAGAAATGTTACAACGACTTTTGTGCACTCAAAGTACCATCTGCAGTTGCTTTATTTGATATTTCTGAGATAGAGAATTCCATCAGACCGCCAGATAGGTGTATTGATTTGGAGGTTAATACAGTTAAAACTGCGAAGGACCGTAAAAGGGTTGAGTATATAGATATTCTGGAAGCGATTCAAGATCAAATTATCCAAGAAGAAAATAACAACTCTCATTGGAAGCTATCTGTTCTTCATATAAAGCTTCTTGGTTATTTACAAGGTTTTTATGAGCTTCAAACAAAATCCGAGGTTTTAAGATTAGTGATTAATAAATCACAGACTCATCATCCAACGCTTTTAAAGGTTTGTATCAAGACTTTTTCAAAAATATTTGAAAAAATTGTTGATTTTGCTCGATATGATTACAGTCTAGAAAATTCATTTGATACCAAGTATTCTAGTAATGATCTGGTGTCTATTAATACATCCCATAACTTCAATGAAGAGTATGACTTAGAAATGGAGAATTACAATGATCCTAAATTTTTTATTGATGGTGCAAGCTACAAAGGTTGGGTTACATGGGGTAAGGAATTGGTTGGTGTTTCCTCAAAGAAAGTCAGATTGACTGAAATTTTGAGAGAGTCCGATAAAGAAATTTTAACTTCAATAAGTGAACTTATATCAAAGGAATGGTTAGAATTGATCTTTAAAACATTATCTCAGGAGAATGAATCTAAAGGTATGTTTCAAGGTTTAGATGTTCGCTTTATCTCTGCTATTATTCAATTGAATGAGTCTGAGTTTTCCAAAATTACCTACGAAGAAATCGTCAAATTAATCCATTCAAACTACGATAAAGATGATAAAGCGTCAGTCATTGTATGCGCAGAAATAATTTGTGGCGTATTGACAGGAACTAAGTACACATCCGAAAAGAATATTCAATATAGAGATCAGTTTTTGAAAGATTTCTTTAAGAAAGCTCTAGAGAAAGATTTGACTCCCGAGACTGTCAATGTTTGGACTATAATGTTCTGGTGGATCCCGTCTAGAATTGATTTCCGTCGGGTTCCAATTTTAGCTTCGTTGATTAATGAGTTGGTCTCAAACAACTCCGATTCCGATTTAGCATTCGCTGACGCTGCTAGATTAGGCTTTGCCACTGCTTATGTTTCTTCACTCTCATGGAAATTTCATAAACCTGAAAGTCTTTTCGAAAAGTTGCCAGCGAATCACCCTTACCAGTTAGTTCGTGACCAAGTTGGTAGATCAATGAATGTTCTAACCTCTCTGATGTTTAAAAATCGCTTCAACAGTTCTCAAGAGCTAATGATTGCCCAAGGTGGAAAGGATCTCGGCTTCAGATTGTCGATTGCATCAAAGGGATATCAAGAGCAAATTATTGAATTATTCAAGCTAGCTGAAGAATCGAGAATTTCTAGCCAAGACTTGAGCGTTCAAGATATGCTTCATTCTGATTACTATTACAGAGCCTCGACTCTTTTAGACTGGTTGAATGGGATGGCCACGTTCGCAAGATTAGTAGCCCCACTTATTAGAGAGCAAATTTCACCATTTTTGATGAATTTGGAAAACAATAGAGAGTTATGTAAATTAGGAAATCTTCATCCAAAGTTTGCATATGATCGGTTAGCAAAGGGAAACTATAGACCAGATGATTTTCCTGATATTCTTGCTATTGTTGAGGAAGAGAAATCTTCTGTTCATCAGATCTTATTACAATTGGCTTTTATTGAGGTGTTCTTTTCGCGTCAATTACTGCAATTGACCCTGGAACAGAAGGATATAATCTTAAAACGTGTTGATCGACTTTTATTCCATTCATCACTTGAGATCAGAACTAAAGCAGCGAGCGTTTTATCAGGTATTATTCACAATACGAAGGATTTATCAGCCGTTGAAAAATATTTGAGTGGTTACCAAAACGCTATATCAAAAGTTAAGGCCAAAAAGCGTTATTCAAATGAACAAACTATCAGACTACATGGTTCCACAATTGGTATTGGAGCTTTAATATCAGCATTCCCATATGTGTCTCCACCTCCATCATGGCTACCAGATCAAATCTACAGATTATCTAGAGTTTCATCTGTTTCCGGAATTGTTGGGAAATCAGCAAAAGATATTTTGAGTAATTTCAAAAAACTTAGAGCTGAAACATGGCATATTGACCGTGAAGCATTCACAGAAGAACAATTGGAAGGATTGGAAGGTGTTTTATGGAGAAGTTATTTTGCATAGATTACTGTGCCACTTCATGATTTTTTTTGTAGTTTATGAATTAATGAAAAATTTTACATATTAAAACTATTTGTCAATATACAATTATTTAACTTAACTCTAATTCAATTAAGCACGAGTTGTTCTTCTTTTTGTTTTGTCCATACCATTTAAAGCACCAGAAATACTACCAGGCGCACTAGATAAAGCACCTGTGACTGGGGCAAATTTGAAATTTGAGTTTTTGTTCTGGCGATTTTGACGTTGAGAGTTGTTACCTGAGTTATAGTTATTAGAGTTATTTTGTTGTTGTTGAGCACCGGCAAGACGTTCGTTACGTTCTGACAATGAGACTGATTTATCGGCAAGAGCTAGGGCTAATTCCTGTAGTTTGGTCAATTCAACACCTTTGGTGAAAATAATAGTATTTGAAATTTGATCTAAACCAGCTGCTAATTCTTCATTGAAAATCATCTTTGAAACAACAGCTGAGACTTTTGATTCTGGCAATTCAAAGATTTGGGTTAATTTTTTGATAGAAAGTTTTGAATAAAAAGCTTTAAACTGGAACAAATAAGTTCTTAAACCTTCAACTTGTAATTTTTCTTTGATCAATTCTTTCAATTTATCAGACTCTTGGTATAAATCCCAGACTTTTATTGAAGTTAATAAAGCAGCTGATTTTTTCCAGTCACCACTTTGTAATGCTTTAGCGGCATGTAGAATATGATCTTTGATGCTTTCTGGAGGACCTTGGAAATAATGTTTTTCATAACCTTCCAAGTATTTTCTAAAGGTTTTACCTTGTTTTTGTTGTTTAGATTCATCTTGAGCACCACGAGCTGCTAATTGTGGGATTTCGATCAATAAGGCACTAGTTAGATAAACTGCCTCTAATAATTCTAGGTTGATATGAGTGTGGAATGGTAATTGACGTTGTCTATCAACAACAGTGTTTTGTTGTGAGTATCTTTGGAAATTTTGTCCCAATAACTCTTTCGTCTTTTGTGAGGTGGTAATTTCGAAAAGGTTTTGATGAGCATCTTCAATTAATCCATTTCTAAAAGCACATAAACCTAATTGAACTAAAGCTCTGTTGAATAAGATTTGTAAAGATGGTTCTGAGGTATGAATAGTTGATTGTAAATGTGACATCAAAAACATATCCCTTGCCTTGTAATATTTGTTGTTGAATGCATAATAATAAATATGAGATAACATTGCACGCTTACGGTAGATACCATTTGACTGCTTGTATAAGACAGATGATAAGTTATCCAATAAAGAGTCGGTGTAATCTTTTGAATCAGAAAAGTTGGCAACGTATGATTTTTGGTTGATGGATGATAAACTTTCCCAAGCTTGCTTTTCGCTCAATACTATCAAACTTGTTTGTTTGAAATATATATGTTCAATTCTTCTAGCAATAATTCTGGCCAATGGGTCTGATGAAGGTAGGGCAATGTCTGATTCTGGGGTAAAAGATTCGGAATATAGTTGAGCTCTAAGGATGGTACTATAGATTAATTGTTCATCTCTTAAACGATCAACGTATTCAGTTGTATGTGGATCAATGACTTGTAATGAACGTGAAAATTCATCATCTAATCTTTCAACAAATGAAACAACTGAACCTAAGATTTCACGGACACCATTTTTATTTGGAGTTGGTTCGATTTCAATATCATCTGATGGTTCAGCAGATTCCAAAACAGCATAAGTTGATCTGTTTTTTTCTAGAATTTCAAATAATGTGTTAATATCCTTTGCAGTTTTAATCCATTCTTCGTTTGATAAATTGGTATTTGCTGAAGTTACATCAAATCTTAATGGAATTAACATTAAGTATAAGACAATAGATTGATATGGCGTTAAAGAGTCTTCGACAGCTGATTCTAATTGTTTGATTTGTTCACGAACATCGACATTTTTCTTACCTCTTGATTCAATAATTGAACGCAAAGTTTTGAAAATAGTACCACCAGTGATTGATTTTCCTGATTTACCAACAGTAACAAACCCATCTTCAACAGCTGGTATTGATGGGATTGAAGTTGGGGTTTCTAAACTTGAACCATCATCTTTTTCAAAAGCATCTGGGTTTGATTTGAATGCTTCAACTAACTTAGATTGTTCACGGATTGATTTTTTAACTCTTTGTTTAACTGTATTGAAAGCTTTTGAAACTAAAGCATTCAATTTTTTTTTGTTTGAATCTGCTGATACGTTATTGATTGTTTCTTCTAACCCAAGTAATGATTTAATATAAGAGTTTGGAGTTGGGATTCTTTGTTGTTCAGCACGGATTAAGAAACGATTTAATTTATCAAATTCTGATAAAACAACAACCCAATCATTAATTTCTTTGGATGAATCAATAATTGTGATTGCATTTCTAATTTCATCGAGTAATTTATCTTTAGCACTTCTAACAACTTTTTTATCGTCATCACTTTCATCATCACTTTCATCTTTAACAAATGATTTTTTCAAGAAATAAGATGGACCTCTTGCATCATCATCATCTGAGTCACTATCTGATTCATCATTATTAGCAAATTCTGAATCATCACTTAAATCATCATCATCTTGTTGTTCTTCTTCGCTTGAGTTTAATTCTTCTTCGTCAGAGGAACTTAACAATTCTTCCTCTGATGAGGAATAGTCAGAATCTGATAAACCACCTTGAAAGAAACGTGACATCTTCAATGGAAAATATCTATAGGATATAAGTAATTAAAAATTTAACTTTCAATTGATGTTAAATCGTTCCTCCCTTTTTAACTTTAACTCAATTTTCACTTTTTTTTTTCCTTCCTTTCTTTCTTTCCCACATCAACGAAAATTTTCGAATAAGAGAAAAAAAAAAAAAAAGTATTCGCGACCTCAGTGTAAATGTCAGAACATATTGTAGAGACTTGTATTGGGTAAATATGAGCATAGATCTGGATATATCAGTAAGATATCAAAATTATAAATATCTAAGAATTATAGGTGTATCTTAATGAATCTTAGACTAAGGTCTAATGATAAACTTTATTTTAAAGATTGATAATATTTCATAGTGATTGAAGAATTTGTAATATCTGTATATATCTAAATTTATTGATGTTTATTTTTGCAATAGTGCTACCAATACAATTAATTAATTTAAACCAGATTTCAAGAGTCAACACGTTGATCAAATTAATTGAAGTATAATTTTACAACAATAATGGAGAGAATAGAGAAGTTGATTCTATATCATTTTGACAATATAATAATCCATAAATTTACTCTCTATTACATGTAACTTGTAAGTTATATAATTACAATTATCGTCCTACACTGGAGTTAGTAATTCAACTAAGTAGTGTTCGTACCATAACATATACATTATTTGATAGAAGGGGATCAAAAGAAAAAAAAGAAAAAAAAATTTGATTTTAATCAGAGATGAGTTAAAGAAATCCAAATTATCCCTTAATACTTTTGTTATATCCAAAGAGGTCATATATTCTTTGAATTTTATTCAATAATACATTTTAATATATTACGAATATGGTTGAAAATTTTGTCAAGCCCAAAATATCACAACTTTGTGAACAATGTCATTCAAGAAAGGCCCAAGTTAAGAGACCTAAAAATTTACAAAAAATTTGTAAAGAATGTTTTTATGATGTATTTGAAACTGAAATTCATAATACTATAGTAAACAATAAACTATTTTATCCTGGAGAAAGAGTAGCTGTCGGAGCATCTGGTGGTAAAGATTCAACTGTTTTGGCATATATTTTAAAGCTATTAAACGAACGTTATAATTATGGGATTGAAATAGTTCTTTTAAGTATAGATGAAGGTATCATCGGTTATAGAGACGATTCTTTAGCTACTGTTAAACGTAATCAACAACAATATCAATTACCTCTAGAAATTGTTTCGTATAAAGAATTATATAATTGGACGATGGATGAAATTGTTAGTTGTGCCGGAATTAGAAATAGTTGTACATATTGTGGGGTTTTCAGAAGACAAGCTTTAGATAGAGGAGCTGCAAAATTAGAAATCAATCATGTTGTTACAGGTCATAATGCAGATGATATGGCTGAAACAGTTTTAATGAATTTATTAAGAGGGGATGTTGCAAGATTAGAAAAATCAACAACTATAATGACTTCAAGTGCAGGTTCACCTATTAAAAGATCAAAACCTTTCAAATATTCATATCAAAAGGAAATTGTTTTATATGCACACTATAAAAAACTTGATTATTTTTCAACTGAATGTTCATATGCACCAGAAGCATTTAGAGGAACAGCTAGAGAATTGATGAAAAATTTAGAGGCAATTAGACCAAGTTGTATAATTGATATTATTCATTCAGGTGAAAATTTGGTATTGAAAGAAAAGAAAATAAAGCAACAATTCAGGAAAACATCTCCTAAAAAAGTCATTAATAACGAGAATGATAAGCATCATGATAATAAACACAATGAAATTGAAATAAGACCTGATGGTTCAGTTTCTTTAAATAAAGGTGGATTTATTGATGGTAACAGATGTGAAAGATGTGGTTATCTATCGAGTAATAAAATTTGTAAAGCATGTATATTGTTAGAAGGTTTAGAAGCAAATAGAGCTAAAATAAGGTTAGATAACGATACATCTTCAGATGGTGCTGCAAAATTGACAAGAACTTTAGAACAATTAAGTTTTTAATCGATTATGTATAGATTTATACATATATATGATCTCTCTATATTTATTTAATAATGAATTAATGGAATATCCCCTTTTCGATATATCTGTATTTAGACCCATCTATCGATAAGAATGACTTGGATTTTAGAAATAAACTAACCATTTGGTTATATCATCAATCATTTCTTCATTAACAACATGACCAGCTGGATAATGAATAGCTTGGAATTTTTCATTGACATCTAAAAGAGATCTATCTTTTGGTAATTGATTAATTTTATCCAAGAATGGAATGGAATGATCCAATGTCACAACTTTATCAGTTTTACCAAACAATGCTAATGTTTTCAATTTATTGATGTCATAATTATGATAAACAAAGGAATCATCTTTAGCTGATTTTAAAAACAAAGCCTCTGGATAATATTTTATATCGAGAAGTTTGTCTTTGATATCCTTATATGAGGAGTTATATATCTGAGTTTCCCCAAGTGGTTGTAATCTATTGATATATAATGATGTTAAATCAAAGGATCCAACGATTGGGATTGCACCATCAAAAACACCAGGATATGCAGTAACAAATCTGATAACACTATGACCTCCTAATGAAACACCCCCAAGTATTTTAGTCAATTTAAAATTTGATAACAATGGAATATAACCAGGTAAGAAATCAATAATATTCTTCAAATCATGTGTGGCTGCATCTATATATGAAAGCATATCAGCAGAATGATAGTCATTCCCACCTTTATAATTTAAATTTCTACTTGAATCTTGTAACCTTGCACCATGATTTCTATGATCGAACGAAAATATGATTAATGGTTCAATATTATCTGATGAAACTTCTGCCACCAATGGATAATAATGATGGAGAATGGTTTTACCTATTTCTTCTTGTGTATCGGAAGATCGAGAAAGACCATGTAACAAAAACAGAACCTTTAATGATTCAGCTTCTGCAAAAGTAGATTCATCAAATGGATTAGCTAATGCACTATTATAATATGCATGAACAGGAATTCCACCTATAAGAGTGGTTTTTTTGGCAAATTTTGATGGTTCCTTAACTTCAAAGATATTAGACATGATTGAATTATAAATGAGTTATATTAATGAATCACGTCCTCTATCTCGAAACTATTATAAATCTATTAAATAATCTCCTAATTCAAAGACTTTGAAAGTTACAACTAGAAACCTTTGATGTCCTTCGCTCATATATAATAGATAACTAAAATAATCAAGTAATTCAAACGAATTTTAGCGTCCTAGACTGTAAAAATTCTTATATCCGAAATAATGATGACATCAGCAAGCGCAGAGGCATGATAAAATAATATGTAGCTACTAATGAAATAAAATAGTTGATGAATTATGATATATTACTAGTAATATACTTCAAGATTTTGATATAACCAATTTTTTTGTTAGTTGAAGACTATATAGAATATCATTCTTATTCCATTCATATTATATCAAGTGATATGTCGATTGAAGTAATAATATAACAATGACTACATTATTCAAAAGTGCCAAGGTTAAATTGGATACGCTAATATCTTTTGAGGAATTGATATTGAAAAATAACCCATCCATTTGCCTATACAGAAGGTTTTATAGATTAACTAAATTCATAAAATCAAAACAAAGAAGAAAAATATTTATTTATTTAATTAGACAACGGTTTAACCAAGACTATAATGAACGATGTGAGAAAGTAATACAATGTTCTAGATCATACACTAAAGATGATATTCTTCATAAAAGTGTCAATACTTTAAATTATTTGAATAAAGCTTTAAGTTATACCGATAAATCCAGTAAATCATTATTGATGAATTTATTAGATGTTGAAATTTCCAAAAAAAAATATTTTAAAAGTGAATTGAGGAAAGATATATTGATAAAAGAAAAATTTGAAAAATTTGACATCCATGATATATCCAAACAAAAAGATTCTAAAGCTCTTTCTTTAACAAGTTATAGAGATTTCGAAAGAACTTTAATGATGTTGAATGAATCCTCAAACCTATGTTTATAAAATATGAAATTTCTTATTATCAACTAATTAATGAATCATGAATTATGAACAGTTTATTAATATCTACATATATTTATACAAATCCTTTAATCCAAGGTTTATCGGCCCCTTCTGTCTTATAAGTTAAGAAATCTGTAGCAGCATCCCCCCATTTCGGTCTATTTTTATAGATACCTAAAATTTCTTGCATACCATTAATACCACCAACTAATTGATCACCTAATCCTTCATCTCTTATGTCTCTTAAAGAAGTTAAATAGGCTCTAATTGTAAATATCATTGCTTTTGATCTATGTAATTTAGTTAAAGTCTGTCTTTCACTTCTGAAAAATACTTCTCTACCAAAATCTAAGTCATTTGAATTGACTGATTTAGTAGCTTCTCCCTCTTTACCCTTTGATCCTGATAAGATTAATAATCTGTTATCTGTTTGTATTGACCAATTATGTCTTCTAACTAATACACCTGGTTTAACTTTTTCGAAAAATTTGTTCATTTGAGATTTTAATTTTGTTCTATAATCAGGAACTGGACGATGAAGGTTACTTAATGGGGTATTAAAAACCGTGGTTGGATCAAACCCTGCAGCAAAAGTAAAACATGCCCCTTTTAAGATATATTCATCGGTATCATAATTTTCAGGATCTGGAAATAAAATAACTACATCTTCTTCTAATAGTTGAGTTAAATTTGTCATTAATCTTTTGACAGGTTTGACATCCTCTGGATTAAGTTCAATATAATCATCTCTAATCAAGTTATGAATATATTGAATATTATCTTCTTTAGTTTCAATTTGGAAATATTGAGGATATCTTTTTAACATGAATTGGGTGGAAGCTTCATAAAATTCCTTAGCGGCATCTATACAATCATCATTTAAATAGATTACATGATCTACTATATTTGGATCTTTAACATAACCATTTTTTATGTTGGTATAATCTAAATAAGTATTTTCCACCATTAACCATTCATCCAATGGGATGTTTTGAATCCCCATGACTAATTTATATTCACCATTTTTAAATGGTCTATATTTGAAAGGAGGAGTATCTTGCCATTTGAATGATGAATCCACAGGATTAACGTTCATTTTTGAGTAATCATAATTTAATGATGATTTTTCTTCATCTGATTCCAATATTTTTTTCTTTTTGGATGATGACAATGATGAGGAGTTATTATTTAAAGTGGATTTAGGTTTTGAGTCATCTTTAAATAAAAGGTAAGAAACATATGCTAACAATGGTAAAGTGAAAGATTTTGACAATAAGATCTGTAGATCTGATAGCTTAGGAGAACCTGTGAAAAAACTCGACATTAAACTTTGGGTTTTCTTTGGGGAACGTCTTATTGTTAACCTATGAGAGACTGGTCCAATTGCATAATTTAGGTTCGAAGGTTAACGGTTTTCCAAGATCATTGATTGAAATTTCAGCACCAACATGTTAAGTTCAATTGTACAATGATACAGCGATATAGCTACATGAGCTCAATTCGGCAGTTGGCTGAACGTCTTTTAGAATTCAGATTCCACCGGAACCGGTCAAATATTTT
>JAKTTK010000159.1:0-149746 GCA_030581415.1 Waltiozyma mucosa
TTAAAATATTCAGTTTCTGATTCATCTTCTTCAAAACTTTCAATAACTTCCAAAGACTCAATCAAATCTATTTCTTCGTTATATAACCCTTCAAAATGATTTTGAAATAGAGGTAAGAATTCAATTTGCATGAATTCATGGAAAAATTTATCACCATCTTCAGTTTCAAATAAAGAATTTAACCCTTGAATGAATAATAAAAAAGGTTCAAGTATAAATCTCATGTTGATGACATCTGAAGAAATAAGTTTAGAATTTTTCAAAAATTTAAAATCTTCAAGATAGGGTGATTCAATTTTATAAAGATTTTGTGAATTTTGGAAATTTGGGAATAAATTTGCCAATGCAGATTTCAATTTCACAGTATTTTCCCTTTTATAATCAACGGAAATAAATTGAAATAATTTTGTGTCTTGTTGTACGACTGGTGATTGATTTTGAGTGTTTGTAATTGTTAGTTTTAAATCATCATCTTGACCAATGTATGTTTTGATTAAACTTCTAATTTCAATTTTTAAAAGATCCCAAATTTTAGAAGGAATTAAAATTTTATTTGGATTTGTAGATATTTTGTCATTAATTTTAACAATTATATTTATAGATTGTAATAAGAATAACGATTTCTTGAAAAAATTTGTAAAGAGATCTGATATAATCTTAGAATTATCTTCTTCTTCCTTGATCTTTGGATATTTCAGCTTTATATCTTCCACAATACGATTAATTAATTGATTCAATTCTGTTGTGAACCTTTGACCTATAATCTCTAATGATGTTTGTAGTTTACCAATTTTGTTTATGATTTTCAAAATCTTCAACAATTGAGAGAATGGTTGGGATGATGAGAACTTAATAAATTGGTCATCAACCTCATCATTTAAATTTGATAGGGAAAGTTGAGCCAATGAATTAATGAATGATGTATATTCTGAATGTATTGTTTTGGAAGGTTCAGAGATATCGATATTTATACCATCTATTATTACTTTTTCAACGTTTGAATAGGTAGAATCTTCTAGTTTATTAAAATTGTCCAGTAAGGCAAATTCTCTCTTGGAATAAATAATTGTATGAATTTCTTCAATCAAAGTCTCAAATAATTGATTTTCTTGTAATTGATAATAAGATTTCAAATTATTTAATGAAGGTAATTCCCATAAGTTATATTGATCAGCATTTTCGTTGACTTTTGCCAAAATGGTTTGAGCTTTAGAATAATTTTTTTCATTAATATAAGATTCCAATTCTGTCGGAATGTTTTGTAACCATTCAATTATATTTAAAATGTTAATCATATCATTATAATTTTTCAAAGTTTCATTTGATTTCCCTAAATCATCATTATTTGTTGATTCTATTAAATCATTCACGGAATTGTTTATAGTGTTTTCAATCTTAGCTATATTTTGTTTTGAATCAGCAATATTTTGAACAACCGATCTATAAGAACCAATACTATCGTTGAAAGCTTGATAATGAACCACAACAGCTTGTTGTAGTCCATCAGAGATCCGTTCTTTTAATTCTATAAATTCATCTAACCTATGGGCCAAACCTACAGAAGTGTTATCCAGCAACGGTAATGCAATATCTAGTGGGTTGGCATTTGGTTCAGTTGTTTGTTTCCAATCAAATTGAACTTGCTGCAATAATGATTGTAAATTATCAAGGGATTTCTCCATTTGAAACTTTTGTTGATCTGTCGCTTTGCTAGTTGATAAGGCTCTAGATCTCTTCCCTCTTCCCACAGTATTAGGGTTTGAATCAACATTGAGATAATCCATCAGTGGGGGTTTCTTTTCTTTAAAATAATCAAAGATACCTGGTATGGCAGTTTTGAATGTTGAAAGTTTGTTTACTTCAATACGTATAGATATTAAATTAATACCATGAAATGATATTGGAAACTAAGAATTCTGCGCTCCTAACCAATATCGTCTCCTTCGGCCGATTTGGGGATTTCCAGCGTTCCAGCATATTTATCAAAAGATTTTAAAAACAGATATATTAGTTTAATATTGAATGTTTATCATTTATGTTCATCATTACAATTATGTTTATCTAAAATACTCAACTGAAGAAATACTAGAAGTCATCATCCCATTTTTTTTTTTTGGTGTTTTCATTTTTTTCTTTAATCTATGTATGTGACTTATATTATTATTTAATCGCATTTTGATCTTTTTTTTGTTCAGTCTAAGTGCATAATTAACCATACCACTAACTACTTGAAAGAAATTCATTTCTCAAGACTTATTTAAAAGCTGAAAAAAAAATCTCCACTGTTATGAATGTGTGTGTATATGTATTCTAACTGATGTGTTGAACATATTTGATCTATAGAGAAGATGACTGAGATCATTGATATACAGGGGATAGAAGCTTATCCTCAACAGCTATCAACAGTGTTAACTGTGGCTGGATCAGATTCTTCAGGTGGAGCAGGTATTGAAGCAGATATAAAATCAATTACAGCTAATGGTGGTTATGCCCTAACTACTATAACTGCACTTACTGCTCAGAATACATATGGTGTTGATGGTATCAAATATACTGATGCTGATACCTTAAAGACCATATCCGAAGCAATTTTTAAAGATATTAGAATTGATGCCATTAAGACAGGTTTATTGACACCTGATTCCATTGATGTTTTATCAACCTCATTAGAAAAATTCCAAATTAAAGTTCCATTGGTAATTGATCCAGTTATGATTTCATCATCAGGATTTGATTTAACCTCATCTGATATTTTAGAATCACTGATACAAAAATTGGGGAAATTTTGCACTTTATTAACACCAAATTACATTGAAGCACAAAACATTTTAAAAATTTATGGAATTGAAACGAAGAAAGTGGAAAATTATCATGAATTACAAAAATTAGCTAAATTAATTAGTGAAAAGACCAAAATTTCAAACATTTTGTTAAAAGGTGGTCATTCACCTTGGGATTCATCATATGTAACAGATATTTTGTATTTGGGACAAACAGATGAATTCAAAGTCTTTAGATCAAACTATTTGACTATTCCAAATACTCATGGAACTGGTTGTACACTAGCATCAACAATTGCCACAAAATTAGCACAGGGGTATTCATTAACCAAATCAGTTCAATTGGGTATCTCTTATGTTCAAAATGCAATTCAATCTTCAAGTAAGGTAACACTATTTCATGATGAAAATGGGCCATTAAATCATATTTATAACGTGTCTAAAAGAGTCAAATCATTCGCTGATTATCTAATTACACACCCAAAAGTTGCCAAAAATTGGTCAAATTATATCAATCATGATTTTGTATCCTTATTAGCTCATGATAAATTAAAACCTGAACAATTTCATCATTTTGTAAAGCAAGATTTTAAATATTTGGAAAATTATGCCAGAATTCATTCAATTGCATTGAGTAAAGCCCCAGATTTCAACTGTATTTATGGAGAAGTTGAAATATTAAATTCTATTCATACCGAAATGAATAAACATTCGTCCAAATTTGATAAAACTAAAATAGTTGAATTGAGTGAGGCATGTCAAAATTATGTCGATTATCTTTTCAAAGTTGCAGCAACTGGTTCATTCCTTGAGATCCAAGTTGCATTATCTCCATGTCTATTTGGCTATTATTATGCAGCCATTCCTTTCAAAACTTCTAAAACCACTCAAAACGATCATTATATCGATTGGTTGGATACATACACTTCAGATAACTTTAAACGTGCCGTTGAAACAGGAAAGGAATTGTTGGATGCACATTCGAAAGAATTAAATTCAGAACAACTTAATAAATTAGTGGATATCTTTAACAATGTGTGTTCATTAGAAGAAAAATTTTGGGATGAAGCTTTACAACAATAGATCATGAAGATGGCGTATATTTGTTTCTTTAAATAAAATAATGACATGTTTTCACAATTGAAACGGAATACAGTTAAAATTATAAATGAGTAGTTAGAAAAGAAATATTCTTACAAGTAAAAATTAACTAGTATGATCTATCTACTATTATCTATCAATATATTGACTCATTAATCAAGGTCCAAAGATCTGGAACCAGGTATGTTTTTATAAATTGTAATTTGAAAAAGAAATGTTAACAATTCTCGGAAGCATAGAGACTTCATAATTATATAGCTTCACAACGTACGTTCAAACTGTGAAGTTTAGAGTCGGTATATTCTAAACGACTTTGTTCTAAATAATATCAATATAAATTATATACTAAGAATTTATATTTATAAAACTATACAAATCGTTATATTTTCTCTCAAGTGGAAAGTTTGCTGAAATAATCGAAGGTAGGTCAGATTGATGCGATGTCAGATAAACTTGGTTCGATCATGACACTTGGCCAGGCCGGCCGGGTGATCCTGATTGATCTCGAATCATTGGTTCGATTCCCATGGATGCGTCTATGTTTACCTGTATACAGAAGGACAAATTTCTATTGTCAAATTTAAACAGGTGGGAAATTCGGTGGAATACGTTGTCTACTTTACTTTCTCTTGAGGGAATCCTGACACGGAATGTGTTTGGGTAAAGTCATAAGAAACTTCTAGCACGCTTTTGCATTCTCCTTCTGGGAGGAGGCAGGGGCTCCATGCTAATGGGAGACTTTACAGACAATTGGTTTTATCTAGGGGGGTATTTAAATATCTCTTGGGTAGAGCTGTTTAGTGCAATACATAGACCATTGCACAGGGGAATTACAGTACAGAGAAACACACTAAAGTTTGTGTGTAGGCATGGGCCTACAAATCGGATCTGTGGAAACACATCTCCGTGTAGGCAAGGAAAAACCGCACCTCGTTAGCGAGGTTGAGAAGGGGATTCTTTTAAAAAAAATGCTCCTCTTGAAAGAAAGCAAGTTTTGTTTACTGTTAATGAGGTACTCTTTGTTTCTCCCCATTTATGTGCAATTGGAACCCGATACCGATCATGCTCGATGGGAATTCTTCGAGCTAACCAATGGTTTAATTCAATTTTTTTTTTCTCTTAAACAAGAGAATAATTAATACCATATAAGCTCAACTCGATGTTAAAGAGTTTGAGTAATAGTGAAGAAAGTAATCAATTTATTGAACTGTTTTACCACTTGGAAAGGAACCCTTTCTCCGATGTCGTTTTTAGTGTTCCAATCTACTGCAAAAAGAGAGCTGGTTGACACATAATTCGGTAAGATCGAATCGATTGAATTCAACATTGTTGTTAAAACTTAATATCAAATCATAGATATTTTAATTCACACAAGATAATCTGTTGTAAAGAAACCCTTTGTGCTCTTCTATATTCTAAGTTATAAATCAATCTATAGACGTTCGGTATGCTCGCTTACTGGAAACCTGGATTAGGGTGACAATTAGTATGACGTTCCGAAACTCTTCCGTCTCCACATTTCCCCTGAATTTTGTAGGTCTCTTTCCAAATACAGCTGTAAATAAAGAACAAATAAAAAAAATACTCATCACTTAATTCCCATTTCCCACCCCCTCTCACTTATAATTATATCCAACGAAAGATCAAAAAATGACGCTATCCTGGAAAGAATTTAGATCATTAGTTTAAATCGGAATACTCTTTTGAAAGCTTTCCGATAATTATGACAGACAAGAACCTATTGGCGCAACAATTATACTTTAAATTATAAAATTTAAACATTGAGGGTTTCTTAATTCATTCCTTTAGCTATATAAGAAGCTTGATATCTTTCCATCTTCAAGGGAAATAACAGAATGATTTTGAGTATTGTAAATCATATCAAATCAAAATTGATAACCAAATACAATCAAATTTATATAATTTAAACAAATCATTATGAGCAAACAAGTTTTAGCAGTTTTATTCAAAGGTGGTGAATATAACACTCCTAAATTATTAGGTTCTGCAGAAAATGCACTTGGATTAAGATCATTTATTGAATCCAATGGTCGTTCATTATTTTCAACTTCAGAAAAGGAATCATCAATTGATGATAAAATTAGAGACGCTGAAGTTATCATTTCTACCCCATTCAATCCTGTTTATATTTCTAAAGAACGTATTCAATCAGCTAAAAATTTAAAATTATTGGTTACTGCTGGGGTTGGTTCAGATCATATCGATTTGGATTATATTCGTGAAAGTGGTCGTAAAATTTCTGTTTTAGAAGTCACTGGTTCAAATACTTCATCTGTTGCTGAACATGCCGTCTTAACAATTTTAGCATTGGTTAAAAATTTTATTCCAGCTCATAAAGTTGCTGTTGAAGAAAAAGGTTGGGATATTGCCAAGATTTCTCAAGATGCTTATGATTTAGAAGGTAAAACTGTTGCTACAATTGGTGCTGGTCGTATTGGTTATAAAGTCTTGGAAAGATTAGCCCCATTCAAACCTGGTGAATTATTATATTACGATTATCAAGGATTATCTCCAGAATTAGAAGCTAAAGTTGGTGCTAAAAGAATTGGTTCCATTGAAGAGTTGGTTTCTAAAGCTGATATTGTCACTGTTAATGCTCCATTACATGCTGGTACAAAAGGTTTGATTAACAAAGAATTGTTATCAAAATTTAAACCAGGTGCATTATTAGTTAATACAGCCCGTGGTGCAATCACTGTTGCTCAAGATGTTGCCGATGCTGTCAAATCAGGTCAATTAGGTGGTTACGGTGGTGATGTCTGGTTTCCACAGCCTCCACCAATTGATCATCCATGGAGATCATTTACTAATAAATTTGGTGGTGGTAATGCCTTAACTCCTCATGTTTCAGGTGCTAATTTAGATGCTCAAGCTAGATATGCATTAGGTGTTAAAAACATTTTAACTAGTTATTTCTCTGGTAAAAAAGATTATAGACCACAAGATATTATTTTATTAGATGGTGAATATCAAACCAAGAGTTATGGATCTGATAAAGTTTCAAAATGAGTCAGTCAAATATTATTGGTTCTTTAAACGGTAAACCCAAAACTTGTATTGGCTATAGCCTATAATATTTATTTACTTGATTTTCTGATCATTTTTTATGTATAAATGAATTTATATCTTCTTTTTTCAATTTAAAAGAATTGTGATCGTAATACTTTGAGCTTTCGAAAATTATTCATTTAAAAATCAGATCATTACTTATTCCTTTTCAACTAGGTCAAGACTCGAAAGTAAGTTAAGAGCTACCGTCAAATATTATCCTTTCTTTCTTTTTGACACAGTTCTTAAATTCCGAGGAAACATTCACCTGATAATTTGTAAGGAGATCCGAGAAAGAAAATTTTTGAGATGAGCTCTAATTTCCAAAGGAAAAAAAAAATAAAAATAAAAATATAATAGGATAGAAGTATAAAGCATAGATGTTAATATAATTGTTTACAGATACCTAAGATATATTTTAATACATAAAGACATAATGATTAGAAGACAGGCACGTGAAAGAAGGGAATATTTATATAAAAAAGCCCTTGAATTACAAGAGGCACAATTACAACAAAAGAGAGCAGTTATAAAACAATCATTAGCAAATGGTAAGGCACTTCCAAAGGAATTATCAGAGGATTCAAAATTACAAAAAGATTATATCTATGATGAATCCATTCAAGAATCAATAGATGATGAATATTCTGCATTAAGTGGATTACAAGATCCAAAGATATTGGTTACCACATCTAGAGATCCAAGCTCAAGATTGTTACAATTTTGTAAAGAAATAAAATTAATTTTCCCAAATTCAATACGTTTAAATCGTGGTAATTATATCATGTCAAATTTAGTTTCTGCTGCAACTGGATCAAATACCACTGATTTAGTTGTTTTACATGAACATCGTGGTGTTCCAACTTCATTAACGATATCACATTTCCCTCATGGTCCAACTGCATTTTTCACTTTACATAACGTTGTATTAAGACATGATATTTTAAATAGATCAAATCAAATTGAATCTTATCCACATTTAATATTTGAAAATTTCACATCTAAATTGGGGAAAAGAATAGAAACAATTTTAAAGAATTTATTTCCACCAGGTCCAAAAGTTGATTCTGCAAGAGTTATAACTTTTAAAAATGAAGATGATTTTATATCAGTTAGACAACATATTTATGTTAAAACAAAAGATTCTGTAGAAATTTCTGAAATAGGTCCAAGATTTGAAATGAAACTTTATGAATTAAGATTAGGTACTTTAGAAAATAAAGATGCTGATATTGAATGGCAATTAAGAAGGTTTGTTAGAACTGGTAATAGAAAAAATTATTTATCAGAAGAATGATTATTTAAAATTATAACAATATAAGATTAATTTTTTTTAAAACAGAATAAGAGTAGATTTTTCCACTTGAAAAAAAATTACGAAATAACAACATAATTAAATTCATATATTTATAAAATAGAAATAACCAGAGTAATAAACAACCAACATAAGTAAAACACAACAGTAAAGACTAAAGGGAAAAATAATAATGAAATGGGAAGGGTAAAAATAAATAAATGTTTAAAAAAAAACAAAACCAGTTCAGAACCATAATTACTGTAGAGATAAATCCAAACAGTAAAATAACACACATACATACACTCACTCACACTCACTCACTCACTCACTCACTCAGATAAAGATTGAAGAAATATGGAAAAGTTAGCCCAACTTTAACAAATAACCGGAAAGATAAAAAAAAATTGAAAAAAAAAATAAAAATTAAAACAGGAAACAAAACAAGCACAAACTAAAAGCCTTTCCAAAAAACTAATTGTCAAAAATTGAAAATTTGAAAATAGCCCTGGAAAATAATCAAATAATTATACTGTTATGTCTCGATCTATTAATTCCTTCTTTATTTCTTCTCAATTGATCACCAACACTACTAATTACAAATTCACCTTCTTCACCTTCTCTAAATGAATTTCTTGAATTCAATCTATTGATTGAAGATCTCGATTGAAGAGAATTTTTACGCGATGAAGGAGAAGGTCTATATTGACTTGGAGAATAATCATATTCAGAATCTGAAGAATTTGGAGAAGTTGATTCCAACTGAAATCCCTTTTTAACAATTGGAGTTCTCTGTGATTGATATTGAGGTTGAGGTTGTTGAAATAATGGGATTCTCTGTTGTTGTTGTGATGGTGAATTTATTGAATTTGATCTGATAAAACTTGAATTTAAACTATGACTTATAGAAGGACTTCTTGGAGTTCCTTCATTGTTAATAACATCTGCATAACTATAAAAACTTAACATTTGAGGTCTTTCACCCATAATTGGAGAATTTGGTTCTTTAATATTGGCAAAAGATTGGGATCTTGAAGTAGATGGTCTTTGGAATGGACTATCAATTATTGATTTTGAACGATTCAATTGTGATAATAAAATTGTTGATGGACGTCTTGAATAAACCATTTCAACATTATCCAAATCTGTGTTTTCATTGGTTAAAATTTCAGCTGTAGCATCAAGACATGGTGAAACATAATTCTCCATTGAAAAATGTGATGGTAAATTATTTATGGAATGATGACGACATCTTGTCAAATTGTTATTGTTATTGTTATTATCATTGGTATTATCGTTATGATTGAGAGTGGTATTAGTATTATTATTTGTTGTATATGCATTATTATTACTATGACTATTATTATTAGATTGTGAACATCTTGGACATTTTGTAGGAAGGTTTGGATCTTCAACATTTCTTTCAAATATTAAAGATGCTTCTGATTGTTGATCAAAATCTAAACCATCATTATTTGGAGATGAACAATAAGATTCAGGTGGAAATGAATCATCACTTGCATTTGTATCAATTCTTAAACCAACAGATTCATTTGGTGAAGTTCCTGATGAATTATTAAATCTAAATGAATTCAATCGAGAAGTTTCAAAAATATTATTGGAATTATTACGAGTTGTTCTGTTCATTATGTATTTTGGTAGTTTATTATTTTTGTTTAAACCTTTGAATTCTTAATTCATTTATTGTAAATTTATTAAAAATATTTTCAAGTATTTTTTCTTTTTGATAATTATTAATATATCTAAAATCAATATCAATATTGTTCGTTGTTTTGAACAAGTCTCTTTGATTTCTTCTTAGTTATATATTATGTATATGACAATTGATTGAGATCTTTTAAAAGTTTGTATTGATTAAAAATCCAAAAAAAATACAGTATGTAAAAACTAAATCGGTATTAATATCTTGAGAGAATGCAATTGAAACAAGCTTATTTTTTTTTATTTTATTTTTGGAGGGAAAACAATATACTTCCAATTTAATTATATAATGGAGATAATATTATAAATATGATCTTTTTTTGTTTTTGAATACAATGGGTGTTTAATAGATATGAAACACAGTTGATTAGAGAAAAAAGAGCTCCAGTATGAGTTGATATTTTGGGATGCTTCCAAAATTATATATATAAGCTTGAGCTGAGGGACATTATTATTATTATTGTTATTTGATGGGGCAAAAATAAAAAAAAAAAAAAAAAAAATTAAATTACAAAAAAGGAGGAGAAGCGCTGTTCTCTTGGTAAGGACACTCTGACCAATGAGATGCTGCAGCATTGATGGTTACGAAGCATTGGGGCCAAATGGGCCAACCGTCGTCTGGTTAATCATCGCGGTACATATATACAAAATAATAATATGTCGATCAAAATAAAGCAGCTAATGAATAAATAACATTTATGAATATAATATATAATTACTAATTATCTTGAATTAGTCTAATTTATCTGTAACCAGATTTATGGGTAGCTTTTGGTTTTAATTGTCTGATCTCGAACCGAATCTAATTATAGTGGAAGGCATTTGACAGCATTTATTTTCCGGGTTTAAAGTGGTACCGAATCCACATAATAATTATATAGTGGCAAATTTGGATTGCCTCTAGAAAAAAAAAAGAGGCTGTACAAAGCTATATTAATCGGGATATACTGAACGTCCTGTTAGGATTGTAGACAGCTCTAAGTACTGATCTAGCTGAGGGGGAAAGGTATATTTCAAACGTTTGACTTTCTCACTGGAGTTTAGACAACTAGCATAAATTAATCTTAGTGCCGTACCGGAGTTATAGAGAATTGAGATTCCGGAAAGACGTTGACAGATGAAACATATTAATTGACAATTATTGTAGTTCTTGTCAAAAGGGAGAGCCTAGAGCCTAGAGTCTAGAGCCTAGAGTCTAGAGCCCGAAGAAACTGTAGGTTTTGAAAAGAGGTGTTAACTACCCGTTTGGTGAGTACCCTTGCCAGTACCGACTTCCGTATACTCAGTTGTGGGCAGTTGGTCAGTGGGCAAAAAAAAAAGGCTTCGGTAATTAAAACGTAAATTATACCGATAATTACAGGTATTAAAAATAAAGTTTATAATTAATATATGGTTAATTAGTGCTTTATAAGTACTAACCAATATTGATCCACTTCTACATATACGCTTTTGTGTATAATAAATATAGATAATATTAGTTGTGAAATATATATTAATTATCGATGTTTAAATTAATTTTACAAATTATCTAAATTTTATATCAAAAATCAATTCCGATTGTGTATAATATATTCTATTACACATGACACAAATAATGATTTTTTTTTCATTCCATCAATTGATTAAATCAATATTTATTTATTGTGGTTTTTTATAAACATGAGATGCACTAGCTTGATCACTTGGGAAAACTAATAATTCAGCTAATACAGTATTTTGTTTTCTTGAAGTGGAAAATACAATCAATTCAGCAATATCTTCAGCAATTAATGGTTCTCTACCTTCATAAACTTTATCAGCTTTAGATTTATCCCCATAATTTCTAACAATTGAAAATTCAGTTTCAACTGCACCAGGTTGAACTTCAATAACTCTAATTTTTGTATTAATTAATTCCTTTCTTAAAGATTCAGTAAATGCTCTAAGTGCAAATTTTGAAGCACAATAAATTGAACCACCTGGATAAGGATCTTTACCTGCAATTGAACCTAAATTGACAATATCACCGGCATTTTTAGCCTTAAATATTGGTAATATAGCTTGAGTAATTGAAATCAATCCAATAACATTAGTTTGGAAAATTTCATCGATATCTTTTGTTTCGATTGAACCAACTTGTGCATTACCTAATGCTTTACCTGCATTGTTAACTAAAATATCGATATCTTTAAATTCTTCAGGAATAGTTTTCAAAAATGGGGTGATTGAATCCTTTTGTGAAACATCTAATTTCCCAATAAATGTTTTGATTGAAGGATATTTTGAATTCAATTCATCTTGTAAATCTTTTAAATTTTCAACTCTTCTTGCTGATAAAATCAATTTAATTTGACCTTCAGTAGCATGAGCATATTCCCAAGCAGTTGCACGACCAATACCTGCACTTGCACCGGTAATAAATACAGTTTTATTTGCTAATCTAGTTAAAGCTGATCTACCGTAAGACATCTTTGGGTGTTACAATATATAGATAATTATTATTTAAAGTAATTGAAGAAATTGAAATCTAAAAGGAAAAAAAATATATAAAATTAATATAAAATTGTTGTCAATTAATATTGTTAATATCCCACAGAATTAAGCCATAGTTTGTGTGTTTTTTTTGAAATTGCTAATTAGTACTCAAAACGTCATTAATCAAAACGTGATCTTTACTATTCTATTGGACCCTCGGATATTGTACTATGGTTTCGGATCTCATAACGTCGACTTTAATCTTTTTGATTTCAATAAGATTTTACAATTCAACAGATTTATATACGAAAGAATATGATTAAAAATTGTATTAATACTAGGGTAACATGAGATAAATTATAAACATTTAAATATCATAAATAAATTAATACTAATATTAATACTAATTCATAGAATTAAAGATTATTTCACGACGTCGCGCGCGAATAAATTGATCACTATAAATTTTTAATTGGCTGATTTTTCACCTGATAATGATTTTAAACGGTATTATCCGATCAACATATCCAAATATTATAATTTAATACTCTTGAGTTTCATTATAATATTGATAAATATTAATCGAATAAAGTCAGTATATACTATATTTAACTATATAGTTATATATTAAAGAAATAATATATTGTTATAATATTGTAATTTTTTTTTAATATATAACCGAACTTCGGAACTTGAGTTAACTCTTGCTGGGGGTTTTTTTTTTCTTCTTTTCCCGCCTACATTGGAGATCTGGTGATTGCCAGCTCGGGAAGAATAAGAAAAGAATTAAAGAAACATAAATTTTTATTAACGTGTTTTTTAAATATAATAATTTTATTAATGAAATCCATCATACCTATAACTACTATAACAATAGAAAAACAGTTAATTCATGACAATTTTGATATAATAATAATTAGTGCCTTACATCTTCTTATCGGACGCGTATTAAATCTATGATCAGCTTGCTGTAGTGTTGCCATATTCGGATGCGTCATGAGTACTATCTGATACATGATTATATAATATGTCCCCGCTAATGTCTTCCCGATCGGTCAAATAACTTGGAATATCTTGAACTTGATTTTATTCTTTCAATACCAATTAATTTTTATTGATTAAATATTAGTAAAGAATTCCTCAAAACTGTATCTTTATACTGTGATCTATTTTTCTATATTTGGTTGTGTTTATTGCCTTTGAAGTTTTACCCAGACTTCGTTCCTTTTTCCCTCTTTAATTTTTTTTTTTTTTTTTTTCTTTTTTTCCCCTTCTGATTTAATCATCGTGCTTGAACGATCCCGGAATTTTCCCTATTGAAAAAAAATGTGTCATATCGAAAAGAAAAGAAAGAAGGGAAAAAAAAAAAGCAGGTGTCGATTTAAATATATTTAAATAGATTTAAATAATCTAAATTAAATTCATTATATTTCATTAGATTTAAATAATCTAAATTAAATTTATCAAATTTCATTAAATTAACTAAAGATATTATAGAAGTTTAGATATAAAACTATTCCATTCATTTATTTTTTTTCTAAAATTTTCATTTAAATATTCCATATTCATTAAACATAATTTTTATACAAAATGCAATTTAATCAACTACCCACAGAAATTCAATTACAAATTCTTTCACAAATTAATTCATTACCTCAAGAAAATATAACAACTGAAATTGATAAATTATCAAGTTATATAGTTGAAAAGAAAATTCAACATTATTTATCCAATAATGAAATTTCATTATCAATTTATTCAACAAATAATCAAGAAATTAATCAAAAATATCAATACAATTTAATCCCAAATAATAACAATGATATGAATTCAAATATTAATTTCAAATTAAAGGAATTAACATCCAAAAACCCAGTCATACCAATGTCATTAAACAATAATAAACCTTTATTTAAATCCAATGATATTTCTAAAAGTCATATGGATTTAATAGTTAATGAAGATCAATCATCGATTAAATTTTATTTAAATTTAATGATTAATGATAAAATTATATCTGAATTTCAAATGAAATCATCTATATATTTATCAAATCAATCAATTAATATCTCTAAAAATTCTAAATTGGATATCAATTTAATCAATATGGGAATATTAAAAGATGATAATGATGATGAATTATTATTGAATTCAAATAATTATAAATTTGAAGAGAGTTTTAAATATGAATTTTTAATTGATAATTTATCAATTAATAAACAATATTTGATTCAATTATTAGAATCTCAATTAGAAAGTTGTATTATAAGGTATTAAGTTAAATGATCAATGGAATTTATAGACAATAATATAATATATATATTCGTAATTTGCATAATAATATAATATAATATATTCGTAATTTGTATAATAATATAAGAAAGTAATCTTATTATACTAGTATTTATAAAATAGGATCCAACTATATAAAGGTGTACATTCTGTGTTTGCTAAGTCTGGCTTACTAAGCATCCAGGACATATATATATATATATATTCATGATGAATTATTACATAGAATATTAATAGATAGAATATATAGAATTTATATGCGAAATAGATCAGTTTCAGGTATGAAATAGGGGGATATTGAAATATGAATATCAGGTATAAATGAATATCTTTTATCATCGTACGATTTAATTAGGTGATCAGGTGCGAACTCTTTTTTTCGATATAATCAATACAATAACAACCCATCAAACATTCATGTTTTATAATAAACAAGATTAAAGAATAAACGAGGTGAATTAACGATTGGGTTGGCAGGTATTGAATCAATTATAGTTATATTGTATAACTGTTAATTACGGTATAATTATATATTATATATGTTTAAACTTCATAGTGCGTAATATTTCTATACGATTTGAATTTTCACAAGTCCTAAACGAAACATTCTATTAAGATATATTATTCTTCTCGTTTAAGTATAACTTAATTCTTTTACACCTTATGGTGTTTTGTACTATCTTTAATATATCCCATATACGTCGTCTATGATTTTATTTATTGGTCAAGCCTTTAAAGTCGTTAATTATGCAAAAGTCCAAAAAAAAAAAAAAATAGTCCCACAAGTCAGGCCATAATTAGCAAAAAAAAAAAATTACTATACAAACACACAACAATACAGGATAATTTCATATACCATCGTAAGGATAAAATCAGATTAAACGAAGTTTATACATAATGATATAAATATTATAATATATCCAGATTCAATTAAATATGATAATAAATAATTGATCCTTAATTTCATCTCTTTTGAAATATTAATCTTTAATGACTTCAATATTTCTTAATTCAACAACAGCAGATTTAACTATTCCATCATCATATATAGATTCAATTTCTATAATATCATCATTAAATCCTCAATTATCATTGATAGAAAAATATTGGGCAGCATGGTATCATTATATGCAAAATGATATTTTAGCAACAGGTTTATTATTTTTTTGTCTTCATGAATTTATGTATTTTATAAGATGTTTACCATGGTTTTTAATAGATAAAATTTCATTTTTTAATAGATGGAAAATTCAACCAACTAAAATTCCATCAAATAAAGAACAATGGGAATGTTTTAAATCGGTATTAATTTCACATTTTTTAGTTGAAGCAATTCCAATTTGGACTTTCCATCCAATGTGTGAAAAATTAGGTATATCAATATCTGTACCATTTCCTTCAATTAAAACAATGATTTGGCAAATTTCTTTATTTTTTATATTGGAAGATATGTGGCATTATTGGGCTCATAGATTATTTCATTATGGAATTTTTTATAAATATATTCATAAACAACATCATCGTTATGCATCACCATTTGGATTAACTGCTGAATATGCTCATCCAATAGAAACAATGTCACTTGGATTTGGTACCGTTGGTTTCCCTATAATATTTGTTTATTTTACAGGAAATTTACATCTATTTACTCTATGTGTTTGGATTACTTTAAGATTATTTCAAGCAGTTGATAGCCATTCAGGTTATGAATTTCCTTGGTCATTGAACAATTTTTTACCATTTTGGTCAGGTGCAGAACATCATGATTTACATCATCATTATTTTATTGGGAATTATGCAAGTAGTTTTAGATGGTGGGATTATTTTTTAGATACTGAAGCTGGTCCTGAAGCTAAAATTCAAAGAGAAGAAAGAATGAGATTGAAAAATGAATTAAAACAAACTGCGAAAACGAAGAAGATAAATTGAAAAAAAAAAAAAACACATAACCACATTATACTAAATATATATGTATACTAAATATCATTGTATGTAGAGGTCGATATATATTGATTTACATTGTTTAAATTTTTTATCTTTGAATAAATATATAAAAGTTTACAACTTATTTTACCAACCTCTTGTATGGAAATCAGATTCAGTTTCCCAATCATCACCATTTAAATTTCTTCTTTTCATAATCTCATCTTTTGAACCATTAATTTTAAAAGTTTTCAATTTATCAACAACCATTTCATCTTTATAAATGTTTTTTCTTTCCCATAAAATTGATTTTCTTAAAGAATCTGATAATTCTGTAGCCAACATTTGTCTTCTTGTAGTCTTTGGTGATAATTTTCTAGAAATAGTTGAATCAGTAGGTTTCATAATGGTATTAACTATTAATCTTGGTTCAATTGATTCATTAATCTTATCTTCTTGATCATTAACTTCATCTTTTCCCTCTTCTTCTTCTTCTTCTTCTTCTTCTTCTTCTTCTTCTTCTTCTTCTTCTTCTTCTGCAAGTGAATTTTTCCTTTCAATTACCGAATTTAATTTAGATTTCTTAGCTCTTTGATGAGCATTAGGTAAAAACATATGAGTTGATAATGCAGTTGGTAATAATGTTGCAGCAGTAGGTGGTGCATTCGATTCATGTTTAAATTTAAATCTTGTACGATCAGAAGCAATTGAACTGAAAGAATTTTTCCTATTCGATTGGAAATAATTTGTTAAATTTAATGCCGATTTCGTCAATGCATTAGTAAATGAACTTGATAATTCCGGATGGTGTAATTTTTCTCTCAATTCATCATGATTAGAATGTAACAGTTGTGATGGTTCATTCAAAAATCCAGAAACATTTACATTTGAAGTTGAAACAACTGGTTGATTTGCAACTTCCTTTTTAGACAATTCTAAAGTTGATGAATCATGATGATTTGGATGTTTAATCATGAAATTTATTGAAGAAACAGATGTTGATAATTCAGATGATTTTGGTGATACAATATTTGAATCTTGTCTATTAAATTGTGGTCTTGAATCTCCTTGTTGCTGCTGTTGCTGCTGCTGCTGCTGCTGCTGTTGAAACTGTGTTAATTGAGGCTTATGTAAATTTGAATCGTTATTATCTTCATTATGCATTTCATTAAGAAATAATCCAGATAATAAAGATCTTTTAATTTCAGGTTTAGGTAATGGTTCACCTCTTTTAAATGTATTTCTTTTCCATTGTTCATTAACATTTAAAGAATCTTCTTCAAGTTCACTACCTTCACTATCACTCATTGATGACCAATCTGATTGATCTGATAAAGATTCATCATCTGAAGAAAATACAATTTTTTTATTAGTTGATTCAGATTCATTAAATAAGGATTTATTATTTGTTGAAGCTTGATTTTTCCCCCCATTATTATTTCTATTAAATAATGATGATGAAGATGATAATTTTTTGGGGTTTTCAATTTTATTAAATTGATCTAATTGATCATCTATAATTTTTTCAATCGATTCACTAGGGGAAGGTGAACTTTCAATGAAAAACATCTTTTTTGAATCAATTGATTTTTTGTTGTTTTGAGGTGATAATGATGAATTTTTAATTTGATTTAATGATGATAATGTAGTCATATTGAAATTGTTTAAAATATTTTGTCTTTTAATCTTAGGTTTTGGTTTTAAATCTGGAGAAACATTGACTTGATCAAATATTGGGGATTTTAAACGATTTGGATCATTAGTTTCATTATGATGATGATGATGGGTATGATGATGTTGTTTAATATGATTATGATTATGATCATGGTTATGATTATGATTATGCTGATGATGCTGATGATGATGATGTTCATTATTATTTTTATTTACCGCTGAGGATCCACTATTGTTATTATTATTATTAACATTGTTAACATTATTATTATTATTGTTAACATTATTAACATTAGTATTTTTATTATTGAATAATGAAGTTGATTTCAAAGGTGATTTAGTTTTTGATTGATTTAATAGAGAAGATTTTATATTATTATTAATATTATGATTATTATTATCAATATTATTATTGATGGGTTGTTGGGATTGAAATAATGAATTTACTTTGTTTGAACCATTGATCAATTCCGATTTATCATTATCATTAAAATTATCATTATCATTATCTTGATTATTTAAATCATCATCATTATTACTATCTTCATCATTATTGTCATTATAATGTCTTATTGATATTTGATTAGGTTCAAACCCTCGAATTATTGATGTTGAAGTATCGGTCCTTATTAACTTTGGCGCTTGAATATCTATTGTACTATTATTGATATTGATATTATTATCTTTATTTATAGTTGAATGATTACTTTTTATGCTATTGTCATTATTATTATCGTTATTATTATCGTTATTATTATCATTAACATTATCACTTTTATTATAGATATTGAATGCATATTTGGGATTGGGTTGATCGTATAAATCAGCATTATGTTCTAAATTTGATAATATATTACCCTTGGGTATTCCATATGAAGAATTTATCGATTCTTTAGATATAGATTTTATCAAACTATTATTTGATTTGATATTATTGGGGTTTTTCTTTATATCTTTCCTCTTAAAAATAGAATCATCATTTAATATTGATAATAAACTTAAAAAATCAGCATTATCCAATTGATTATTTTCTTTTTGCAACCATTTTTTATTGACAATTCTCCAACTTATATTTTCTAATCTTTTCCCATTTTTAATAATATTTGAACATTTTGTCAAAGTATGATAAACAGTTAAAACATTTTCAATATTCAAATTTTCAGATCTATTAAATTTTGTAATTGTATCTGATGATAATTCAAGAAATGGAGGTGCTTTAGAACTATTGGGCATTTCGAGTATAGATATATACTAGATATATCTATATTCCTTTGTTTGTTGTTATTTGTTTATTTGATTTGGCAGGAACTAATTTTATATATAAATAAACATTAGATTTAAAGGAGTTGAAGATGAATTTGAATATGGAATAATAGAAATAGGAATATAATATTTTTAAAATTATATTGATCCCTTCTTTTCTTAATCTGTTTTTATTTCTTTGGGGGGTGGCTAAACTCTCTCTCAAAACAGTAGTAATAGTAACACAATAAATATTAAAATGACGAGAAAATACTAAAGTTTTTGTGTTTTTTTTTGATAGCTCTCTTTAAATATAGATCAAATATCTGATCAAATTAATTGAAATCTAGAATTAATAATTGAAATCAAATATTATTATATATTATGATTTATATTATTTATACCATTACTATAATTATGCTGCTGCTTTTTTTTTTTTTTCCTACTATTTAATTTTTTTTTTTTTGTTATTTTTTTCCCTTACTACCTTTTCCCAACGGGTTTTTTTGATAAAAAACTCTCCTCCCCATTCACGTGAATATATTATAATATATTATAATATATAAATGTATAACTAATCTTATTATACCCATTTATTTGATATAATTAAAATTAAAACCATTGGTTGTTTGTTTTTTTGCTATTTCACCATGTTTGGTTTTCTTGAATTTAACCAAAGAAAAAAAGTGGTCATGCTTTCAGCATAAGGTGATTTTTTTTTAAACAAGGTCAAACATCAATATTATACCAATCACGATAATGATCACGTACGCCAGCGTAAAATGCCGCCGTATATTGATTATATAATCTTATTGGTTTTTAATATACGGCAATTATTATTAACCGCCAGCTGCCTGATTACAAAAGCATTGACACGAATATTACTGGAAATTTTTGATGGATTATATAATACATCACCCCCATTCCGAGATATTACGATAATGATCGTCTAACCTCTAATTGTTTTTATCTACATAACTATTAGATCAAAAGAATATTTTAAGATATATACCCTTTGTTCTTTTTTTTTTTAAAAATTATAATTTCTCATATATATTAAATATTGGCATATGTTTTTTTTTTTTTTTAATTTGTCTTGCTCAAACTATTGATATATAATTGATATTTATTCATTTATTTTTTATCTTTAATCCAGGATTGAACATCATCCAAACCTTTTTGAGATTCATCATGTAATTTATCCAATCCTTTCTTAGTTTTAGAAATTCCTTGATCTGCATTCGATAAAAGTTTATCAGATTGTTCATCTGACCATTTTTTTAAATTATTTTGAGCATGTTCAAATCTTTCTTTAGCTTCTTCATATTGTCTTTTATATTCTTCTTCAACTTCTTTAGATTTCTTATTACCCCAAGAATTCCAACGATTTGTATTTTCATCCAATTGTCTTTTAGCATCATGGAATGATTGTTGAGCATCACCAAAATATGCTTGTGCACCTTCTGCGGTTTCTTCATAACGTTTATTAAACCATTTACTCCACCCATCAACTTCTCTATTCAACGAAAGTTTCCCCTCTTCATATTTACGTTCAATTGGATATTTATAATCTCTTTGGGAATCAATCTTTGCTTGTTCAATTTCTTCTTTGGAAAATTGTTCGGCGGATTCACCCCAACCTCTCAATGCTCTATTAGCACGTCTTGCTAATTCTTCTTCTGTTAATTGAGTATTGAGTTTAACTTCATTATATTCATCCCGGATTTTATCGGTGAAATCTCTCTTCAATGGTTCATTTTGACCACCTCTCAACCAATTATAAAACCCAGAACCACCATTACCATTACCATTGACATTTTGTACTGAATTACTTAATGTTTGCTTGATATGTTGTTTCCAATCATCCAATCTTGAAGTTGCATAATCCAATTGCTTTTTAGCTTCATCTAGTTGAGTTTGAGCTTCTGAATGTAATTTTTTAGTTGCATCATCTGTAGATTTAAACCATGACGACTTGGTTTCGTTGAACTTTTTGGATGCATCGTCATAAACTTTCTTAGCATCATCATATGCTTTTTGATAATCATCTTGGGCAGAATTTTGCAAAGATTTAACCGACCCATTCAATGAATCATAATAGTCTCTTGCATTTTGTGAGGCAGTTTCACTCCATCCTTCCAAAGATTTGGTAGCTTCCCTAGCCAATTCACGTTCTTTATCTTTCCCACTATACCAAGTGCTTTTCACTGAATCTTTGGCATCAGCTGCCCTTTTGGAAACATCATCGCCTAAATTTTTCAATTCAGAAGTCACTTTAGAACTGGCGTCATTGACTGAACCTTTCACTGATTTATACCCATCTTCAACTGAACCTTTCACATTATCACGCCATTGAGTCACTCTTGATGGATCATCTTTATGCAATTCTTTGTACAATGCATCAGCCTTCTTTTGTGCCTCTTTGGAAGCAGAATCTAAAGAATCACCAGCTTCATGAGCTTTATTACTTGCCCATGTTGTCCATTTGGATTTCTCAGATTGTAAATCTTGATCAGCTTTGGTATGTAAATCTCTAATACGATCATTTGCAGCAATGACACTTTCATCAATTTTACGACCTGTTCTCTCACCTAAATGTTCCCTTTCAAGGGTAAGTTTAGTTGATTCAGCATTTGATTGATTTTGTTGATAAATATAATATGCACCTGCTAAAGCAGCACCTCCAATAATATATTTGGTTGACATGATTTGGGAATATAATAATTAGATATATTTAAATTTGATTTCAGATTGAATTGAAAAGATTGGGATTGTAAAACATATTTATATATATTTTTTCCCCTCCTCCTGAATATCTTCATTGTAAGATTTGGATCATTATATATAATTTGCAAAAGGTTGCTATAAAATTATTATTATTGTGTATATTATGCAGTCATATAAACAAAGAAAAAAATAATAACAACCTGTTTTCAATGTTTAATTGGGTTATCATTCTCTTTTGGGTTATTTTTTCTTTGTTTTTTTCTTATAATCTTCTAAGCAAATCCATAAGACGGTTAAACATGCCCGGACGTATCCATTGCCCCACACAGAGATAAACTAAAAGTATTTGTAATTTTACAATAAACTATTAAAAATTCGTGATTTCCAGTTAACAAATAATAATTCCTTAAAGCAATAACGCAATCGATCAATCAATCTCAATAAAGATTCATCAATAATATTTAACTTGTACTAACTAGTATCGAGCTATCAATGACATAAACTATTAGATCAACAATATTAATAAACACTTTTAATTTCATATGATTATATAATATTCTTTAAAGTTGCTTTATTTTACATAATCAACTTTTGACATAATTTCATGTGACGTCAGCAGTCAGGACTCAGTCAGGAACATAGTCTTTAAACTTGAAGAATGGGTAATCTAAATTATATAAGTTTGCAAAAGATCTGGGGTAAAACTTAATAAAGTAATCTCTATTTTCATTTTCCAGTTCAAAATGAAGCTTGTCTATCTATTTAACTTATTTATTTATTATATAAACATATTGATTTCGTCAGACATTTTTGCTCTAATTTTCGTAAATTTTATTATTTCAAGTCCGAGATCTGACAATTTTTCGGAATATTTTTGCAAGTTTTTTTTCATCTTTGTGCACTGTTTGTTAACATTTTTACTTGATTTTAAAATTTAATTGGATGGGTTTAATTCTTCGAAAATCTAAATCTTTAGATTATAATTTAAATATTTTATCTATAAAAAATTATACAATTTTATACAAATTTTATCAATTTTCCATAAATTATTTTGTTCAAATCTATAGAAACTCCAATTTTTGTTTTTCAATTCTGATGGAATTGTTTGGAAAAAATTTATTTTTCGCTTGTTAAAATTTTGTACAAAATTTATTTTTCGCACGCGTTGTTTTTTTCCCTCAATTTTTGCCACAAAAATAGAAAAAAGAGCAAAAAAATTAATGAAAATTTGGTCCAAAAGTAGAAAGGAAAAAGAATTTATTTTTCGCGCAAGAACCGTTTGGTAACTATATATATAATATCGTATATATATTCCTAATAAAACAAAACCACACAACCAAAAAGTATTGAACCAAATAATAAACCATTGTTAATTTTAAACCTTTTTATAGCAACATTTTGTTTCCTTCTATTCTTCCCTATCGATGTAGAGTTTTCAATTCCATTCTTTATTGTTGATCCATCTGGATAAAAATAGGTATAGTTATCCAATGGGGATGGAAATAACCCTTTGGCGGTTAATTCTTTAAAATCCCATTCAATTGCATTCTCAGTTTTATAATTCCAAAATATCCAACCTGCAGAATTTTTGGCATATTCAATCAATTGAATCTCAATAAATTTCCTGATTTTTTCTTTATGTTCAATGGGGAAATCATCATAATTTAAAAAGTTTGAACATGATCTACTCGAATCTTGATCTTTTATTATTGGTACAACACCTTTTTCCAAAGTTAAATTAAACCCGGGGATTTCAATTGTATCATTTGATCTTGTAAATTGGGATTCATTGAATGTATAATCATATCTTGCACCAGTACCTACCCCATTCAACCATTTAGCACAATCAGTAATTGCGCCTGACCATTCACCAACTAGTGAAGGATGATATTTTTGAATCTCATTTATACTTTCACTATATTCTATAATATCTTGAATTCTTTCTTGAAAAGTTTTGTTCAATTGATCATAGGTGAAAACTTCATAATGATGATGATCAAATATAATTCCTTGGAAATAATCATTTGAAATTTCTAAATTTGGAATTCTATCGCTGAATTTATTAGAAACATTTGTATAATCATTATTCAATTGATCATTCCACCAACCAATCGATTCAAATGCTTCTTGAACAACAAAATAATTGGTTGATTGATGAATTTCTCTATAATCATAGTATGAATTGTATATAAAATCTAATAAATCACTAATATTTAATTTGGGAGCAAGTGGTTCATTGGCAATTTCAATCCCAATTATAACATCTGTATAGTTACCCCCACCATATTTTGCAAATATATAGTTCAAAGTTTTAAAAGTTATATTCAAATTTTCTTCATTATCAAACCAACTAACATTCCCACGTTGACCAGAATTATCAAATCCATTTTGTGATCCTGGTAATCCATGTAAATCAATCCAAACTTTTAAATCTTGTAATCTTGCCCAATCTATAGCTCTATCTAAATATTTGATTTGTCCTTGAACATATGGATCATTATCTAATTTGAAAAAAGCCCAATAACCTATGGGGATTCTTATTGTATTAAATCCATAATTTTTAATATCGATGAAATCATCTTCTGTATAATATAAATCCCAATGGGATTCTAATTGTTTTAAACAATCTTCTTGACCTAATTTAGTACAAAAACTATATTCATCAACAGGTAATATAAAATCAGTATCATTTTGATCAAATTGTTCAAATAATGATGGAGTAATATAAGGTTCCAATACAAACCAACCTCCTAATGATATTCCCTTTATTGTATCTCCATTATAATCCCAAATTGTTTGCAAATCATCTGTTAAATTTGATGCCAATGTTAACTTATCAATTGATACTAAGATTATTGAGATGATCAAATTAGTTGTTAAAAGTTTCATAATTGTGTCAATATCTCTTGTTAATTTTAAATATAAAGTATAATTGAATATATAACAATTCAATCATTCACATTTTGAATAAAGTCTGATAAAATTTAATTTATAGCTACATTATATATATATAATAATATAACGTCACAAAAGAAAAAAAATAATAATAATAATTAATCGATATCATAAAAGTATGATATTCCAATGGTTTTAGAATAAAATATTAAAAAGAAAACATTGTATTACGTAATAATCATTTTGCTATTCGCACACGTGATTCTGGATTCAAGCTTATATATATGGATAGATCATAGATGTACAATATAAAACTATTATTTGATCTATAAAAGATTCTGTAATCTTTAAAAAGCAACGCTTATATGATCAATTGTAACAAAAAAATAACATTTATATGATTGAATAGAATCATATGAGTATTTTATAAATAATATATGATTGACTCCCATGAATAATTATTTTCCCAAGAATCATTTCTTTAAATTTAAATAGTTTCTGATTCTATAGTTTTTGATGTATCTGTACTACTTGTCGAAGTTGATCCTTGTCTTTTTTGTCTTTCAACATTTTTAACAAATAACATAACAATAGTCATTAAACCCATAGCTGCAATTGCAAGATAAAATACATCTCTAAATTTTTCATGTAATTCAACTTGTTGATCATAATTTGTAGCAACAATTAATTCTCCAGAAATTGAAGCTATAATTGCATTTCCAATACTAACACCAATTTGACCTGCAGTTTGTAAAATTCCTGCAATAAGTCCTTGTAAATGTAATGGAGTACCACTTAAAATTGCATTCCAATAAATTTGAAAATATTGATTCATTGTAATTCCTGCAAGAAATTGTGGAATAAATTCAAAAATCCAAAAAGAATTTGATTTTCTAAAATCTAATCTTGAAATCCAAACTATTAACCCAGTTGAAAATAATGGTGACATAATTAAAGATTTTTTCAATCCAATTTTATAAGTAATATTTTCTTTATAAATTATTGTATTGAAAACTAAACCTGCAGTAAATGGTAAAGTTTTGACACTTGCTAAAATTGGTGATTCACCTTCAACATAGATATGATAATTGATTAAATTTGCAAGGATTGAAATAAATGCAATATAAATTAAAAATGTTGATGAACAATAAACTAAAAAATTTGGAATTGATAAAATTTCCACGGGGAATAATAAATCTAAATTAACTCTCCAATCAACTTTATCTAATTTGATTGTTAATTCTTCTTCATTTCCAATTTCTTTCTTTTCCGATCCTTTCAAGGATTCCAAATTTTGAGTTTGTTCAATTATTTGATATTTATCTTTATAACGTTGAATATAAACCATTTCAAATATCATAACTCCAATACAAACTAATCCACCAACAATAATTGGAACATAAGCAACTGGTCTTTTCCAATTTTCACCCCCTTCAGTCAATCCAAGAATAACTAAAATTAATCCAATAACTAAAAAAATTGATCCACCATAATCAAGATTTTTCAATTTTAAATTTGAATGTTCTTGAGTCTTTTCCAATGGATCCATTGTGAAAAATAATATTAAAAATGAACTAAATCCAACTGCAAATGAAAAATAATATAAACCTTTATAACCAATATTTGATTCACTAAAAGCTCCACCTAATACTGTTCCAATACCTTGAGATACAACTAATGCAGTTATTAAAAATTTTGTAGCTAATTCCAATTCTTTTGGATCTTGAAAATATGTACTTGTTATAGCAAATGAACTTGGAATTAATACTGCTGAAAATATACCTTGAATTGCTCTAAATACAATCAATGCAATAATTTGTTTATCAATAACTGCAGTAATCAATGCAGATATTGAAAGTGCAAATAATCCAAATAAAAATACATTAGCAGCACCTAATACATCACAAAATTTCCCTGCAATTATAATAAATGCACCAATAGTCAATGCATAAGATGATAAAACCCAAGATACAACAGTAGTTGAAGCATTAAATGATTCAGCAATTGAAAAAACTGTAGTTATTGATCCTGAAACGTTTAAATTATCCAAAGTTAATCCAATTAATGCAACTCCATATACAAATATTCTATTTTTAAATTTTTCAGATACAAATGTAGATCTATTTTGGAAAAATGAATTTATTGAATTTATTAAATCTTTACTCATTATTTTGAAAATCTTTCAGTATATTTATATATTTATAAGTATTTTGGTAAAATATAATTGGAAAGATATATGGATTCTTGTATCTATATATATATCTGTATATTTTTTTTTGATTGAATTACTAATTTTACCTCCCATGCAGTTTAATATTATCTTATTTATATCTTTTAGATATTTATAAACTCTCACATGCATGATAATTTAATTATGTTTTTTTTTTTTTTTTTTTTGGATTAATACGCAATTGAATTAATAATTAATAACCCACTATATTAATAAACATTTCTATTAAATATATTAAATCTAATTTCATATTATTCAATAGAAGAAACTTATGGAAATCTAATTATTTCTTGTATCATCAATTCTTTAGTTCAGTGCTTGCAAAGCAAATTATTTTTGGTTGACAAATCATCTTGAACGGAATTCCGTAATTTTCAAAACAACAAAAAAAAAAAAAAAAAAAAATCTTGCTTTTCAGCGGTATAAATTCTATTCAAAGGCTATGTTGATTTCAAACATGTTATTATAGGAATAATATAATAACTAATCATAGACATATAAATATATTGTTGGTCTTTAATAATATCTGTTCTATAGACATATCTATACATAGTTATATCTCTGTTACACTTAGATTTATAAGATCTTGAGATCTAATCGAAGATCCAGCTATAATTCTAATTCTAAGACTTGAGACTATATTTTCTATTCTACAAAAGTCTCTGCATATTAATGTATCAATAATATTAACATCAGACCCATATGTTAACAAAATTAATGTATTTAATTAATCTTCAAACATTTGATAACCGATAGACAAGTAATAAGATATTATATCTAATCAGTTTATTGATTAATATTCAATATTAAATATAAAACTTATTGATAACATTTATTAGAATTGATATTGAATCACCATGATTTTGGTTATATAAATTATATGATTATTAATTTAAGGGTCCATCAAATGACACGGGGTCCGGCCGGAATCGGGATTCCGTAGAGCCAAAGCATTAAGCTATCAAATTAATTAGTTGGTACTCGCATCGAAATTCCAAATTTAGTAGTCTTAACTAGATCAAAGAAAAAAAAATTATATTATTTAGTTGATATAGATAACTTATAATAATAATTATTATACAATTATATTGATATAATATGAATAAATATTTATAGATAAATATTTAATAATATATTACCGATCGTTATTATTTTATCATAAACAAATATTTAATTATATATTTGCTAGCGAATAATATGATCGATCAAAAGAATCGAACGTGGAATGATTATGTAATCAAAAATATATTGAGCCCCAAAATAATATGTATTATATAATATATTACATAATTAAACATACATTGGCAAAAAATCATGGTGATCAAAATAATTTTTAATATAACTTTTGAACCTTGATAAATTGGTGAATATTGAACGAAGCTGCAGCTGGAGCTTAAATTAATAATATTATAAAAGAGCTGTAGTGGTTTTTAGTTCAAGAAGTGTTCTAATAAAAACCATAAGAAATTTGGTGATGTGCGTTTCAGATTATGAAAAAATACAAAGAGCAGCTTGGAAAAAAAATTGAAAATTTCAAATCTTATCTGTCTTGATACAAACAGCTACAATTATGTTAAAAAATTGAACGTTTCTTTTATGTAAAATAAGGCTCAAATCATAAAACTAGATATATAGTTTTCATAAAAAATTAGAAATTTATCAAAATAAAATTTTTCAAAAAAAAAAAAATTAAACAAAATAATAATAATAACAACGACAATGATAATAATAATAATAATAATAATAATAATAATAATAATAATAATAATAATAATAATAATAATAATAATAATAATAATAATAATAATAATAATAATAATAGTAAAATCCAAACTTTTTTTTTTTGTCATTTTCTCCTCTCCATAGATAGACTTCTAATTAGTAGCTTCTGCGAATTGAATTAAACGTTTTAATCCAGTACCCCAATGTGCAGTCTCATGAGTATGATTACTCATAACAGCAATATGTAATTGTAAAGCTTCTGGATAATTCTTAGATTCTAATAAATCAACAATTTGATGCAATTGAGTGATAACATCAGGGGTTAATAATTCTTCATTGTTCAAATGGTCATATAAAATATTTAATCTCTTTTCAGTGTCATTGATTTGTTTACTGAACTGAACTGGTACTTGAGGTCTAGCTTGATCCAAGATTGAACTGAAAGTTTTAAAAATTCTCAATTCACTTTCTGGTATATGTTCACGATCTCCAGGTGGGAATTTTGGTACAACTGGTTCTGGAGTAGCAGTAACAGCAGCAGCAGCAGTTATTTGTGATGCTTGTTCCAAATTACCCGGTTGTTGGGCTTGTTGAAGTGATCCTAATGCAGTTGGTGGGGCTGGAATAGGTGGAGCTGAATAATTCCTATTGATTCCTGAAGGTGGAATACCATATTGAGAATGTTGTGGTTGCTGTTGTTGTGGGGCATATGGGTTGGTTGGTGCTTGAGAAGGTGTAACAGATGGATTTTGTTGTTGTTGTGGGGCATATGGGTTGGTTGGTGCTTGAGAAGGTGTAACAGATGGATTTTGTTGTTGTTGTTGTTGTTGTGCTTGTGTTGGGGCATACGGATTAGCTGGCGCTTGAGTTTGGGTTTTTTGCACAACTGATGGTGGAGGACCAAATGAATTTACAGCATTTATTGGAGGTGGGAATGATGAAACTGGAGTAGGGAATGGTGATTGTTGTTGTTGTTGTAGCTGCTGTTGAGTTGGTGCATATGGATTTCTTGGAGCTGGTTGTGGTGGTGCACTGGAACTAGGAATAACATTACCTACTTCTGGAGATTGGGCTGGTGTATAGCGACTGTTAACTACTGGTGGTGCATTGACCGGCTCAGATTGCTGTTGTTCAGCAGATTTAGATGATCTTGAAACTGATCTTGGTGGAGGTGGAACTTGTGGTGGGTTAGCAAATGACGAATTTCTGCGAATTCCTTGTGGTGGAACTGGATTGTTATTTGGTAAAGTACCATTTGATGGTAATTGAGTTGAGCTCGAAGCAGAAGGAGTAGGACGACGTGCTGGAGCAGCCTGATGGAAATGTGATGGTAAATCATTCCAACCATCAGTTGTTCTTTTGACTGAGGATTTTGGTGGTCCTTGTGGTGGATGAGTAGCCTCTAATTGTTGTTGTTGTTGTTGTTGCGGAATTTCTTGTGGTTTGTATGGGTTCACTATAGCAGCTGGTTTATATGGATTGATTGATTGTTGTGAACCAAATTGATTGAGTGGAGGTTGCTGCTGTTGATGAGGTTGTTGCTGTGGAGCATATGGAGAACCTTGAGGTGGGATTTGTGGTAATGGTGGTTGACCAAACTGTTGAGTTGATGTGGCAACTGGGACATTAGCATTGGCAAAGTATGGATTGGTTGAAGCAGCTGGCTGACCTCTATTAATATTGACATTACCAGTAGTACTAGTAGTAACAGAATTGTTTGTGACATTGTTTGATAAACTACCATAACGTGATTTGGCAGCAGTACCATTACTACTAACATTAGTAGTTGGAATATTAGATTTAATACCTAAAGCTTTATCAATACGTTCTTTTTCCAATTTAACAGCAGGAATTGAATCTGGTAATAAACTTAAGAATTTTTTAGCCAATTCAAATTGACCAGATGTGGAAATTATTGAAGTATATTGTAAAATAATTGATAAAACTGGACTTGAATGTTCAATTGGTGAATCCAAATTTAAAATTGATCTATAAGCTGAGAATTTTTCCACAAATTCATTCAATGAATCAAAATGAGCATCATATAATGAACTTTTTGAATTAGTTTCAAGAATTTTAGATTCAATTGATTTCAATTCATCAACCCAAATATTTGCAACTTTATCCAATGATTTAGCATTGATATAAGTTAAAATTGCATCATTTCTATTTTTAATTGGATCTTTGGATAAGATTCTATCTCCTAATTTAACAAATTGAGCATTATAAACCTCAGTTGATGATGAATAAGTTTTAATGGCATTTCCAATTCTTTTCCAATCATCAATATCTCCATTTTCAACCAAATCTTCAACATTATCCAAAGAAATACTATATAATAAACGAGAAATTGAATTTTCCGACCCAGTTTGAGCAAAATAATAATCTAGAATTTTTTGTTTTAAGGATTCCGGACCCTTTTGAGAAACAATTAAAGCTTCGGCTATTTTATTTTGTTTCAACAATATTTCTATTGATTTATTCAAATCTTTTGTCAATAATGCATCGATTAAAATTTCATCATCTTTATTATTCGAATCAAATAATTTGAATTGACCATTTGGTACATAAGGAATTGGACCTTCTTTTAAATTGTTGAAAAAATCTTCATCTTTTGATTCCTTATTTTCATCCACTTTATCATCAAGTTTTAATCCAATAAATTTATCAAAGATATTTGATTCTCCATTTAATTTGTTCAAAATTTCCCAATCTGATTTGTTAATATTTTCAAATGAATCATTAATTCTAGTTTCAACAATTGTTTTAAAATCATTTGAATTTAATGCATTGAATAATTCAACATTAGTTTTAGAACCTGATAAATTTAATTTAGAAATTTTAATTTCTGAATGTTTATCATCATTTTGCGCAACGGTTACAATTTTACCACCAAATCCAAATGAAACATTACTTGATCTTCCATACCAATTTGGAGCTTGTTGAATAAAATATTCTGGTTGTTGAGTATCAACTTCTGAAATATTATTCCAAAAATCATTTTCAGAAGTTTGATTTAATTTATTTGAAATTGGTGGTGAAGTATCTTGTAAAGTTTGAATTGAAATTTTTTTATCAAAACTTGAACTTGCAAAAATATCGGGAGATGAGGGAGCAAATCTTGATTTAAAAACCCAACTTGCAGTAGTTGGATATTGAGTCAATTTTTCAGAAGTAATTGGATTCCATAAAATTGTAGTATTATCTTTCCCACTGGATAATAATAGATTAGAATCTTTTGAATTCCAATCTAATGATAATATACCCTTTTTATGACCTGTTAAAATAGTTTCTGGAGCATTTGAATTTCTTAAATCCCAAGTCAAAATAACTGGAGCCCCATCAGCTTCAGATGCAGTTGCCAATTTAGTACTTAAAGATGGATGCCATGCAACTGTAGATAATGTAGCTCTTGAACCTGTATTTGTTGTATAACTCAAATGTATCAATTCTTTTTTGGCTCTTAAATCCCAAATTGCAGTATAACCTGAACTCCCAGCAGATGCAAAAATATGTCCAACATTATTATTCCAAGCAACTGAATTAACTGTATCCATTGGAGTCATTCCAATACCTGGTGGAAATGGATCTAAATTATTAGTTTTCAATTTATTTGTATCATATATGAAAATTTCCCCATTATTCCCACCTGATGCTAAAACATTGGTTTGAACTTTACTAAATTGTATCGATTTAATTGAATTTGAATGTGATTTAAAATTATTATTTTGAACTATTGGAATAACTTCATTATTATCGATCAAATTTTTGGTATTCCAAAATTGAATTGAACCATTTTCTAAAGCCCCAACTAATAATTCATTTGATTTTGACCAATCTAAATCGTTAAATTTAGCATCTGAATCCAATTTTAAAATTGGGGTTTTATCATAAATATTATAAAAACTTAAAGATGAAGAAGAAGAAAAATCATCATCAATAACCCCTGCAGCAGTACCTGTTGCTAAAATTGGAATTGAATCATAAGACCAAGCAAATGTTGAAGTTTCATGTATATCGTTTATTTTAACCATAGTTTAGTATAATCGATCTCTATATATATAAACCCAACAACAAAGCCAAAAACCAAAAGTAAAAGTATATTAATAATCACAGTAAAGAATTGAGTTTTAAAAAAATCACAGATATAAGTTATATTATAGAAATTGATAAATTTTGAGTATTATGTTTTGAAAGTATACAAATTTAAAGATTCGTCGAGTTTTTTTTTTTTTTCTTCGAACTTTTTTTTTTTTGTTTTTGCTGTGCTGTTGTTTTTTGGACCGAATTTTTTTTTGACCATGTTTAATTAAAAAAAAATCTAAAACATTTAACAAAGAGAAGAATTGAAATGAAGTTTATATATCTTTAATAAATTACAAAACTTTCATATGAGTAAAGAATCTAATGGAAAAGATATTGAATTAAATGATGATGAACCAGATGAATGGTATGTATATAAATCTTTAATAAAATTCCATCAATCTATACTAACTTTAAATTACCCTTAGGGATCAACGTATAAATAAAACAGGATGTGCAAGTAAGTTTGTTCCAAAAATATAGATACGAGTTTTATTCTTGCTAACAACAACAAAGATGAGAATTTAAAATTACAACTATGTCATGCTGATACAGGTGATTGGCGTCAATGTATTAAAGAAGTAAGTTTATTATAAAATTTAATAGAATCAAGTTATTAATTTTTTTTTATCTTAGATGCAAGAATTTAAACAATGTTGGGATGCAAATAAAAATAATTTAAGAACATCAACAATAGATAATAAAGATTCAGATATATGAAATAAATAGGTGAATCCCATGGTGATGAGATTGTAATTGAGTGTGATAATTAAAGTCTTGTAAATATAAATTTTACTTGGTTATTTTCTAGAAAATTCTATTGGCGCGCCGATAAAAAAAATAATCTTTTCAAAGAAATACAAATTCTGTAAGAAAGTAAAACTCAATCAACTCGAAATCTTATTAAAAGAGGTTAAAACACACAAAATGTCTGAATCACGTTCAAAAGTTTATTTCGATATATCAATTAATAATGAACCAAGAGGGAAAGTTATATTTGAACTATTTAATGATATAGTTCCTAAAACAGTTGAAAATTTTAGAGCTTTATCAACTGGTGAACAGGGTCAAAATTCAAATGGAATTCCCCTAACTTTTCAAAATTCTTCATTTCATAGAGTTATTAAAAATTTTATGATTCAAGGTGGGGATTTTACTAATGGTAATGGTACTGGTGGTGAATCAATTTATGGAGAAAAATTTGAAGATGAAAATTTTCAATTGAATCATGATCAACCATTTTTATTATCAATGGCTAATGCAGGTCCTAATACTAATGGATCCCAATTTTTCATTACTACTGTGGCAACTCCTCATTTAAATGGTAAACATGTTGTATTTGGTAAATTAATTTCCGGGAAATCTATAATTAGATCAATTGAAAGAATTGAAACTGATTCAAATGATAAACCTTTGGTTCCAATTATTATTACAAATAGTGGGGAATTACCAATCGATTATAAAATAGATACTTCAACTTCAACGATTAAAGATGATGGGACTGGAGATATTTATGAAGATGTATTGGCAGATAATGAAAATCTTGATGTTGAAAATGATCCAGAATCAGTATTTAAAATCATCAATGAATTGAAGGAAATTGGTACAAAATTGTACAAATCAGGTGATTTGACACAATCATTTAATAAATATAATAAAACTTCCAACTATTTAAAAGATTATTTCCCAAATGATTTAACAGATTTACAAATTGATCAATTAAATAGATTAAAAATTTCAACCAATTTAAATATTGGATTGGTTGGATTAAAATTGAATAAATTTAAAGAAACTATTGAATCATCAACTCGAGCTTTAGAAATCGATTTAATCGATGATAAATCTAAATCTAAAGCATTATATAGAAGAGGAATTTCTTATTTAAATTTAAAAAATGAAGAATTAGCTACATTAGATTTAACTAATGCATTAAAAATTTCTCCAAATGATAGTGCAATTCTTAAAGCTATTGAAGATTTAACAAAATTAAAATTAGAACGTAAACAAAGGGAAAAACGAGCATTTAGTAAAATGTTTGGTTAGAGAGAATATATATATTGTTTAGATCAAAAGATCATAAAATCAAATTATAGTGGCAATGGCAGTGTAATTCTCAGTATGTAAAACACCGGTAATCTGTAGTTACTCTCAGTGTAAAATTTGGAACTAACAAAAAAAGAGGTCGTGCTTTGATTACATAATAAAAATAAGTTAAAAAATAAATAAGTGAAAATAATATCCTAATTAGGAAATATTCCCAGGGTAATTTTTTTTTTTTTTTTTTTAATTTTTTTTTTTTTTTTGATGTTTTTGTTGTTGAAAAATTGTGGAAAAGAGAGAAAAAAAAAACAAGATTGGAAGGCGTAAATAGTTAAATTCAAAGATTTTAAATCAACAAGTATTAAAAACAATAATAACCTTTTTTGTTTTTGTTGTTGGGGAAAGAAATAGAAAAAAGGGTAATATTCTTTAGCTGGTTTTTATTTTTTGTATTTTTTGTCTTCTTCCATTTGATTTTATTCAATTCAATTCAAAGGGTAAGAGTTGTTTATTTGTTATCAATTGACAAATATACTATCCATAAAGATCATATTCAATAATCAAAAGAATTAAATTAATATCAAACTAAACAGAAAGGAGAGGTGTTTTATAGTTTTTTTTTGTTTTTTTTAATTGTTGCAACTCATTTGATTGTTGTTGCCATTTTTATCAATAGATCTACTTCAATTCAAAAAAAAAAAAAAGATTAAGAGAAGAGTTGTTTCATCCTGTTTTTTTCTTTTTTCAATTCAATCATTTAATATTTGATTCATCTTTTCCTTATCAATAATAAAAAAATTAAGAATAATAATAATCATAATAGCTAACTTTTATATCATATATTTCAGTGTTCTGTGTTGTGTTTTCATATCTGTCATTTTATAATCATTGAGTACAGGGTACTTTATATATACAGAAACAGTTTCAAATCAACCTGAAAGCTTAAAATAGAAAGTGAATTATAAGTTCCAAAATTCCAAAAAAAAAAAACAAAAAATTCCAAAAAAAAAAAATTATAAATTTAGAAACAAAGTTATAAAATAAAGATTTTCCATCATGGTTCAATTTCCTTATTCAAGTGCACCATTGCGTACTATTAAAGAAGTTCAATTTGGTATTCTATCTCCTGATGAAATTGTAAGTGCAAATTATATATATAAAAAAAGAAAAAACTTGCCTATATAAAATAAACCCCCAAAAAATTAAAACATACTAACAAACTAATTAGCGTGCCATATCTGTTGCCAAGATTGAATTTCCTGAAACTATGGATGAAACTCAAACGAAACCAAGAGTTGGTGGGTTAAATGATCCAAGATTAGGTTCTATCGATAGAAATTTTAAATGTCAAACTTGTGGGGAAGATATGAATGAATGTCCAGGTCATTTTGGTCATATAGAATTGGCTAAACCAGTTTTCCATATTGGATTTATAAATAAAATTAAAAAAGTTACAGAATGTGTTTGTATGCATTGTGGGAAATTATTATTGGATGAATCAAATGATATGTTTAAACAAGCTATTAAAATTAAAGATCCTAAAAAAAGATTTAATGCAGTTTGGAATTTATCCAAAACTAAAATGGTTTGTGAACCTAATTATCCTCAAGAAGATGAAAATGGTCAAGTTGCATCAAGAGGGGGATGTGGGAATATTCAACCAACTGTTCGTCGTGATGGTTTAAAACTTTGGGGGACATGGAAAAAGAGTAAAGATTCTGATGATAATGAACAACCAGAAAGACGTCAATTAACTCCAAGTGAAATTATGAATGTTTTTAAACATATTTCACCAGAAGATTGTCGTAAACTAGGGTTTCATGAAGATTATGCTCGTCCTGAATGGTTAATAATATCTGTTTTACCAGTCCCACCACCACCTGTAAGACCTTCAATTTCTTTTAACGATACTCAAAGAGGTGAAGATGATTTGACGTATAAATTGGCAGATATTATGAAGGCTAATATAAATGTTCAAAAATTAGAAATGGATGGATCTCCTCAACATGTTATTACAGAATTCGAATCTTTATTACAATTTCATGTTGCAACTTATATGGATAACGATATTGCAGGTCAACCTCAAGCCTTACAAAAATCCGGTCGTCCAATTAAATCTATTCGTGCACGTCTAAAGGGTAAAGAAGGTCGTATTAGAGGGAATTTAATGGGTAAACGTGTTGATTTTTCTGCTCGTACAGTCATTTCAGGTGATCCTAATTTAGATTTAGATCAAGTTGGGGTTCCAAAGTCTATTGCCCGTACATTGACTTATCCAGAAACAGTGACCCCATATAATATCCAAAAATTAACTGAATTGGTTCGTAATGGTCCAAATGAACATCCAGGTGCCAAATATGTCATTCGTGATAATGGTGATCGTATAGATTTAAGATATAACAAACGTGCAGGTGATATAGTGTTGCAATACGGTTGGAAAGTTGAACGTCATTTGATGGATAACGATCCGGTTTTATTCAATAGACAACCTTCATTGCATAAAATGTCTATGATGGCACATAGAGTCAAAGTTATGCCTTATTCAACATTTAGATTGAATTTATCAGTCACTTCACCTTATAATGCCGATTTTGATGGGGATGAAATGAATTTACACGTTCCACAATCCGAAGAAACTAGAGCTGAACTGATGAATATTTGTGCTGTTCCACTACAAATTGTTTCCCCACAATCGAACAAACCATGTATGGGTATTGTTCAAGATACTTTATGTGGTGTTAGAAAGATGACATTACGTGATTCTTTTATAGAATATGACCAAATGATGAATATACTTTATTGGATTCCAGAATGGGATGGTATTATTCCACAACCTTCAATCTTGAAACCAAAACCATTATGGACAGGTAAACAGATGTTATCAATGGCTATTCCAAAGGGTATTCAAGTGCAAAGATTTGATGAAGGTACAACATTATTATCCCCAAATGACAATGGTATGCTTATCGTTGATGGCCAAATATTATTTGGTGTCGTTGATAAAAAAACTGTTGGTGCCACTAATGGTGGGTTAATTCATACTGTTATGAGAGAAAAAGGTCCAAGAGTCTGTGCGGATTTATTTGGTAATATACAAAAAGTTGTCAACTTTTGGTTATTACATAATGGGTTCTCAATTGGTATTGGTGATACCATTGCTGATACCACAACCATGAAGGAAATTACTGAAGCTATTTCAGTTGCCAAAGAAAAAGTCGATGAAGTTGTTTTGGAAGCTCAATTGAATAAATTGACTGCTAAACATGGTATGACTTTGAGAGAATCCTTTGAAGATAACGTTATTCGTTATTTGAATGAAGCGCGTGATAAAGCTGGTCGTTCAGCTGAAGTCAACTTAAAAGGCTTGAACAATGTCAAACAGATGGTTAGTGCAGGTTCTAAAGGTTCTTTCATTAACATTGCTCAAATGTCAGCTTGTGTGGGTCAACAATCCGTTGAAGGTAAACGTATTGCTTTTGGGTTTGCTGATCGTACTTTACCACATTTCGCTAAAGATGATTATTCTCCAGAATCAAAAGGTTTTGTTGAAAACTCATATTTGAGAGGTCTTACTCCACAAGAATTTTATTTCCATGCTATGGGTGGTCGTGAAGGTTTAATCGATACTGCTGTCAAAACCGCCGAAACTGGTTATATCCAACGTCGTTTGGTTAAAGCTTTGGAAGATATCATGGTTCATTATGATGGTACTACTAGAAATTCTTTGGGTAACATTATTCAATTCATCTACGGTGAAGATGGTCTTGATGCTGGTCATGTTGAAAAACAAACTATTGACACGCTTCCTGGTGAAGGTGCAGCATTTGATAAAAAATTCCGTGTTGATTTAGTCAGTGAGAAAACTTCTATTAGACCAACATTATTAGAAAGTGGCCGTGATATCATTGGTAACTCAGAATTACAAAGCATATTAGATGAAGAATACAACCAATTGAGAAAAGATCGTCAATTTTTGAGAGAAGTATTCTCTGATGGTGAACACAGTTGGCCATTACCAGTCAATATCCGTCGTATTTTACAAAACTCTCAAAAGATTTTCCATGTTGATCAATCTAAAGCTAGTGATTTGACGTTAGATGAAATTGTTTTAGGGGTAAGAGAACTATGTACAAAGCTGTTAGTTTTACGTGGTAATACTGAATTAGTCCAAGAAGCACAAGAAAATGCTACTACATTATTCCAATGTTTGTTGCGTTCACGTTTAGCTTCTCGCCGTATCATTGAAGAATGGGGTTTGAATAGATCTGCTTTCAATTGGGTTTTAGGTGAAATTGAAGCACAATTCCAAAAAGCCGTTGTTCATCCAGGTGAGATGGTTGGTGTTGTTGCTGCTCAATCTATTGGGGAACCAGCTACTCAAATGACATTAAACACTTTCCATTTTGCTGGTGTTGCTTCCAAAAAAGTTACTTCAGGTGTTCCTCGTTTAAAGGAAATTTTAAACGTTGCCAAAAACATGAAGACTCCATCGTCCACCGTTTATTTAGACCCAAGCTATGCTAATGACCAAAACTTGGCTAAAGAAATTAGATCTGCCATTGAACACACCACATTGAAAAGTATCACAGTTGCCACAGAAATTTATTATGATCCAGATCCACGTGCTACTGTCATAGAAGAAGATGAAGAAATGGTTTATTTGAATTTCGAAATTCCAGATGATGAAATTTTACGTACTGTTGATAAACAATCACCATGGTTGTTGCGTATCGAATTGGATCGTGCTGCTATGAACGATAAAGATTTAAGTATGTGGGAAGTTGGTGAAAAGATCAAACAAACCTTCAAAGATGATTTGTTCGTTATTTGGTCAGAAGATAATGCTGAAAAATTGATCATTCGTTGTCGTGTTGTTCGTGATCCAAAATCACTGGATGAAGAATCAGAAGCTGAAGAAGATCAAATGTTGAAACGTATCGAAAATAATATGTTAGAGGCTATTACATTACGTGGTGTTCCTGATATTTCCCGTGTTGTCATGATGAAATATGACCGTAAAGTTCCAGATGAAAGTGGTAAATTTGTTAAAGTACCAGAGTGGGTTTTAGAAACTGATGGTGTCAACTTGCCAGAAGTTATGGTTGTGCCAGGTGTTGACTCAAGCCGTATTTATTCTAACTCCTTCATTGATATTTTACAAGTCTTTGGTATTGAAGCCGGTCGTGCTGCTTTATACAAGGAAGTCTACAATGTTATTGCATCGGATGGTTCTTATGTTAATTACCGTCATATGGCTCTATTAGTCGACGTCATGACTTCTCGTGGTCATTTGATGGCTGTTACTCGTCATGGTATCAACAGAAACGATACTGGTGCCTTAATGCGTTGTTCTTTCGAAGAGACTGTGGAAATCTTGTTGGAAGCTGGTGCTGCTGCTGAATTAGATGATTGTCGTGGTGTTTCTGAGAATGTCATATTGGGTCAATTAGCCCCAGTGGGTACTGGGGCCTTTGATGTTATGATTGATGATAAGGCTTTGAAAGATGCTCCTATTTCTGCTAATGCTCCTATTATTGAAGAAGGTGGTTATGCCACTGATTATAACGATGGTGGTGCTACCCAATATGATTCAGGTGCATTTACTCCATCACATAGTACTTATGAAGCTAGTGCTGACGATGTTGTTTTCTCACCAATGATTCATGCAGGTGGTTCAGAAGCCACTACTGGAGGTTTTACCGCTTACGGGGGTGGTGCTTCAGAGTACGGTGGTTACGGTGGTGTCACATCTCCAAGTGCTACATCCCCATTCGGCGGAGCTGGTTATGGAGCTGCTGCTGCCTCACCAGGTGGCTATGCTCCAACCTCACCTTCATACTCACCAACCTCACCTTCATACTCTCCAACTTCTCCTTCATATTCTCCAACTTCACCAAGTTATTCACCAACATCTCCATCGTACAGCCCAACATCTCCTTCATACTCACCAACCTCCCCATCATATTCACCAACTTCACCATCTTACTCACCAACTTCACCAAGTTATAGTCCAACTTCGCCAAGTTATAGCCCAACATCCCCTTCATACTCACCAACATCTCCTTCATACAGTCCAACCTCTCCATCTTATTCACCAACATCACCTTCTTACTCACCAACATCACCAAGTTACAGTCCAACTTCGCCAAGTTATAGTCCAACATCACCAAGTTACAGTCCAACTTCACCAAGTTATAGTCCAACATCACCAAGTTACAGTCCAACTTCACCAAGTTATTCACCAACCTCACCATCTTACTCACCAACTTCGCCAAGTTATAGTCCAACTTCACCAAGCTATAGCCCAACCTCACCAAGTTACTCTCCAACTTCGCCAAGTTACTCTCCAACTTCCCCACAATATTCACCTGGTTCACCAAGTCAACCAAAATCTCCATCATACTCACCAAGAGATGAAGAGAAAAAGTAATGAAAATTTTAAAGAAATGATTAATAAATTAAGTTTTTTACCTTGTGTTATATATTTGCTTAAGTTTTATATGAGCAACATTTTATTTTATAATTATGTAAAGTTAGATTTTAATTTTTTTTATAAGGACGTTTAATCTCAGGGTTATATATGCTTTATAAAACAGAGCAAAACGAAAAAAGAAAAATACAAACTAATTCATTTATAAAGAGACGATATCATGTAGACTTTTATTTTAATTTTGGATTCTACATTTAATTTACTTTCTTTATATATATATAGACAAGTATGTATATGAATAATGATACTGGAGATGGTGATGACTATTTTTTTTGTGGAGTTAAAATTTTGACGGCATTTTTACTAAAAACATATGACAAGCCGCTCAAGATTGTAGTAGTAGCGACGAAATAACCGAAATAATCAAATGAGTTCTCCAGCAAAGGAATGTATTGTGATTCGATTAGAGTAGTTATAACAGGCTTTGTCACTGCACCAGCTATATACAACATTTGAAATGCAGTATTGTATTTTGAAATAGTTGTTGGATGAACTTCAGCTGATGGGATGCTAAAATCGAAGAATCTCGTGACGGATTTTGGTGGTGGTAATGAAATATATCTAAAATAAATTGCTGAAATTCCTAACAGTATATCTCTACCAAGAATAAAGGCGGCCAAGAATAATGGCATTTGACCAGCATGGGCAAGACAAGCAGTGCATATAACCATTAGAAACTTATCAGCCATTGGATCGATGACAGACCCAACAATAGAACCCATGTTGTATTTTCTTGCAATATATCCATCGACAAAATCAGTTATACATGAATACGTAAACAAAGCCAATGAATACCATATTTGTTGTTTCACTATTAGAAAACCTATTACAGGAGCAGTTATCAATCTTGTAAATGTTAAAATATTTGGAATTGTATAAATATTTTCATGCTCAGGTATCAAATTTTTTATCGGTTCTGTGATCTTACCCGTTAATTCCTTAGTTTTGTGTAATTGTTCAGTAACTTTCTCCTTTACTTTCTCTTTCACTTTATCACTTAATTTTTCCTTTTGAGAATTAAATAATGGTTTATATTGCGATAGATGACGGAGTTGTTGGCTCAAGATTGTTGTTGGGATTTGAAGCTTCGGTTTCTGTATTAAAGACCCGAAAATACGGGGTCTTAAGAGTACAAATGAACGACTCAAAACAAACATACTGGAAACCACAATATGCATCTATAATTACTTCAGGGTAGTTGGATTTAGAGTCATATTCTTTTCCATTAATAAAGAATATGGAATTCATCATTAATATTGACGAGCATCAACTTTTGTTGGAAAATTCCATCGGAAAGCATCCCGTGTGAATGTGCTCCAACCGAAATAAAAGTTTGGTCATATCAAAAAAAAAAAATCCCAAAGCTGAAAAACACAACAAAAAGCGCTCCTTAAGTATGTTATAAAAAGAAGATTTAATAACGAACCATCCCATTATATTTATTGATTTGAAAAAAAAAAAGGTTGGAAGAACGGTTTATGTTCATTAGATCTACTCTAAAGAATCTAAAAATACAAACAATAAACACGAAAAGTATAAATAAAATGAATGTTCTGGTTTATTCAGGTCCCGGGACTACCCCAGACTCTGTCAAACATTGTTTAGAATCATTAAGAAGATTTCTTTCCCCTTATTATGCAGTTGTATCGGTTGATACAAGAACTTTGGCGAAAGAACCATGGGCATCAAAAACCTCATTACTGGTATTACCAGGTGGTGCTGACTTGCCTGTCTGTAAAGAATTCAATGGAGCTGTCAATTCAACTATTAAAGACTTTGTTAAAAAGGGAGGGAAATTCCTTGGATTTTGTGCAGGAGGTTATTATGGATCTAGTAAATGTGAATTTGAAATTGGGAACCCAATAATGGAAGTTAGTGGACCAAGAGAATTGAAATTTTTTCCAGGTATTGCCAGAGGAGCTGCATTTTCTGGATTCCAATATGGTTCGGAAGCAGGTGCCAAATTAGCACAGGTGGAGGTAAATAAACAGGCTTTAGAATTGGATCAAGAATTTTCATATCATTATTATAATGGTGGATCAACATTTGTGGACGCTGATAAATATGATAATGTTGAAGTTTTGGCAAGGTATACCGATCAGTTATCCGTTGATTCTGGATCCATCGCAGCAGCAGTAGTTTACTGTAAAGTTGGTGAAGGTGGTGCAATATTAACAGGTACACATCCAGAATATGTGCCAGAGTTAATGAAAAAAGATTTGGGAAACTCACAGTACAATGAATTAATTGGTAATTTATTGCAGACAAATGAATCAAGACAGCATTTTTTAAGAGCATTACTTGTAAAACTTGGGCTCAAAGTTAATGATAATGAACTGGTCAGACCAAGACTAACGCCGTTAACATTATCTTCTCCAATACCCGGTAATATTTCTAATATACTTGACCAATTATTGGCTAATGTTGGTTTGAGTGGTGATGATCACAATCTATTAGTTGGAAATCAGGATACTTTCCGTTTACATAAAGGTGAAGATACACAAAATTCTCATCAATTGGATAAACAAGAAGAATTTGAAGACCCAGATACTGTTATTAAAGAACTCTATGTATATACTGATTCTTTGCCCGATAGAAAGTCAACCAGTTTTTTCGATATACCAACTTATTTCAGGTTATTACAAGAAAATTATGGGTCATTATATCGTGCCAATGCAGGTTCTACTTTACTCTATGGTGAAGTCGTCACATCTACATCATCAATGTTAGACAAAAATTTCAACATTTTAACCAATCTACCTTCTGGATTAGTTTGTGCTGCTAGTGTTCAAGTTTCAGGTCGAGGTCGAGGTGGGAATATTTGGATTAACCCACCTGGTGTTTTAGCAAGTTCTTTAGTTTTAGATCTGCCAACCAATTATACCCATGCACCTGTTGTATTTGTTCAATATTTGACAAGTTTGGCAGTTGTGGAAGCGGTAAAAAATTTTGGTCAAGGTTATGAAGAATTGCCAATTAAAATTAAATGGCCCAATGATATATATGCAATTAAACCTGAATATTTTGGAAGAGAAATTCATAAAGATGATATTGAACCTTCTTATGTTAAAATATCTGGTATATTAGTCAATACAAATGTGATTGAGAATAAATATAAAATCATTGTTGGTACAGGTATAAATCTATTCAATGCTGCCCCAACTACATCAATCAATTCCACAATTGAATTATTGAATACTTTGAGAAATAAAAGAGGTGAATCAAGTTTACCTTTAATAACTCAAGAAGAATTATTAGCTAAATATATGTTTTATATGGGGAAATTATTTGAACAATTTAAAAGTTTAGGATTTGGATCATTATTACCATTATATTATAAACATTGGTTTCATACCGATCAAATAGTTAGATTACAAGACCATGGATTAATCAAAGCTAAAATAACAGGTATAACTGAAGATTTTGGATTGTTGAAAGCTGAAGCAATTGATTTTTATAATAGACCTACTGGTCAAAAATATCTGTTACAACCTGATGGTAATTCATTCGATATGTTCAAAGGATTGATTTCTAGAAAGCAAGTATAATAAAAGGAAGTGAGAGGGGTTAATTTGGGTTTGCATTGTTGATATTTATACAATAAGACTTTGATTTATATATATATATACATAGATATAGACATATATATACATATACACAAAAAAAAAAGTATAATTATCGACTAATTGTGATATCATCAATACGTAAAATAGATTTAACCGTTTCAGCGGCTAATGTAATAGCTGATGTTGAAACTAAAACTGGTTGTAAAACATGTTCTTCAAAAGTATTTGTAGCACCTGAACGACGAGCAGATATACCAGCATAACGTTCACCATTTTCATGCTTATTTCTTAAATCAGTAACGACATTTATACTGTTCAATCCCGCATTTTCTGCCAATGTTGTTGTAATAACTTCTAATGCATCTGCAAATTCTTTCCAAATGAATGATTCAGTTCCAGATAAAGATCTCGATTCTTTCGATAAAGTTCTTGAAACTTCAATTTCTGGTGCCCCACCACCTGCAATCAATGCCTTTTCTTTAACTAAACAACGAATAACACATAAAGCATCGTGTAATGAACGTTCAGTTTCATCTAAAATTAAATTATTAGCCCCACGACAAACAATTGAAACAGTTGGTTGGGTAACGTTTTTAACTCCAGTTATTTCCACAATTTTAGAACCTGATGATTCTATTTCTTCCACCAAATCAGCCGAACCTAATCTATCTTCTGTAAATAAATCTATATCTGAAATTGGTTTACAAGATAAAGATTTACTTAAAAATTCAATTTCATCACGTTCAATATCTTTGATAACCATAATACCTAATTTTGATAAGAAATGTAACGATAAATCGTTAACTGCATCTCTTAAAATTGATTTTTGAATCAATAAAACATTACATTTAGCCTTTTTAATCTTTTTACAAATATTTAATAGATATGCTCTTTCTTCTTTCAAAATTTTATCCATTTGTCTATAATCGTTAACAACAACATTATTTTCCATATCTGGTTTTGGAGGAGATAATTGGAATTGAATTAATCCAATACGAGCTTTTTCAATTCTTGTTGGTCCTCCTGCTGATTTGACAACATTTTGAGTTAATACAACCCCATTGACTAATTGTGTATCATCAATAGTTCCACCAACTTTTTTAATCAATTTGATATCATTTAAATCAACATTTGTTGAATCTTCATTTACTATTTTAAGAACTGAATCAACTGCTAATGGTGCTAATAAATGACTATATTGTCCAACAATTTTAGAACTTAATGAAGTGGAAGCTGCACGAACTAAAGCTTCATGATCATTTAAGGAAATTTTAGTAGACATATCCAATAAAATTTCAACCGATCTTGAAGCAGCTCTTTGGAAAGATTCTGCAATTATGGTTGGATGAATTCCCTTTGCCAATAATTTTTCAGCTGCACCTAATAATGCACCAGTTAAAATAACAACAGAAGTTGTACCATCCCCAGCTTCAACATCTTGAGCACCTGAAACATCAACCAACATTTTAGCAGCTGGATGTAAAACCGCCATATGTTTTAAAATTGTATGTCCATCATTTGAAATAATAATTTCACCTTTCCCTGATTTGATCATTTTATCCATACCTTTTGGACCTAAAGAAGTTCTAATTGCATCTGCCACTGCTCTTGCAGCGATGATATTTGATTTTCTAACTTCTTGTGGTTTTTCTTTATTTTTGAAAGTGGCATTAGAAGGACCAGCATTATTAGCTGGAGCAACTTTAGACATTATGATCAATTGGAGAAAAAAAAGTTAAAAAAAAACAAAGAGGAGTAAGGGTATAAATGTAAAATTAGAATCTATTTGGGTCTTGATGGGGTTTTCTTTCTATAACATTAAACGCTTTTTGCCAACGATTTTGACAAGAAAGAAAAAAAAAAAAATTTACGCGAAAAAACCAAAAAAAAAAAAAAAAAAAAATTAAAAAATTTCGCGCAAAGCATTGGAGATTACATAATCAGAATTGGATTTCTACATCCCAAATATCATGGAGCTGAGGAGGATCTAAAAGTTTTCAAAATTATATAAGGATTAAGCAGTTTTAATACCATTTAATAGTTCTTCTTTGGTAATTAAATGACCTATAGTTTCAACATGACCTAATAATTCATCAATATTGGAAGACCATTGATCTAATAATTCATTCGATGATTTTGGTTTGGCAAAGTTAACAATTTTAGTAGGTCTATTAATTTTAGCATAAATTATACCTTGATTAACCAATGAACTAATAAAAGTTTCAGTTTCTGATTCTTTTAAATCTAATAATTCGTTCAATCTATTGATTGTAATTTGAGTATAATAAGAAGAAATGACTCTTAAATTATGTTCAATGATTCGATCTTTTAAATCATCCCAATGTTTAGCATTAGTCTTTGATGAATCATCAAATATAAATGATTTGATCAATTCTGATGAATAAATTTGTTTAACTATAGGCCATCTCATCAATTCTTTAGTTATAAATGATTTTATTAAATTTTGATGCAATTGTAATTTTTTTAAATTTGAATCCAATGAAATTTTATTAATTAAATCATTTTGTAAATTATCAAAAGGTGATAATATAATAAAATAAACAATATTTTTCAAAATTTCTTTCCATTTAATTTCATCATCTTTAATTGATTTGATTTCATAAATTGATAGATAATATTTAGCAATATTTAAATAATCATTTTTATTCAATCCAATTTTGATTAATAATTGATAATATTCCAATTTAATATCTTGATATTGATCTTCTTGTAAAGTTTTAACCAAAATTTTTCTCGATAATATAGTAGCTTGAATAAAATCACCTTTTAAAATACATAATTCAATTTGTTCAAGAATAAATTCCATCTTTTCTCTCAATTTCATCGAACCATAAGTTTCAACTTGTAATTCTGTCAATAAATCAGTTGCTTCATCAATTTTCCCCTCTTTTCTTTTGATATGTGATAATTCTCTAGTGACTCTTGCACGTTCAACTTCGACAAATATTTTACTTTCAGTAACAGTTCTAATTGTTTCAATAACTTCAATTTTAGTTTTTAAATCTGGAGTTTTATCCAATTGAGAAATGATTTGTTGAATAAAAGTTTGAACTGCTAATTTTAATTGACCATGTTTTTTAGATAATAAAACCAATTGTTCATTTAATTGAATCCATTGTTGATGTTCAATTAATAAATCTGCAATTTTAATTAAAACTCTTTTAGATGATATTAAATCAGATGCTTGACGAGTTTGTTTTTCTAAAAATAAGAATTTTTCTAAACCAATTGTATAATCAGACTTTTAAAATTTTTGATCTTATTGTTAGTATTAAAATCAATATTTTCCCTCACCTTTGCCACCAAAATTGGGGTTTGAATAAAAAAAACATTAAACTTACCTTAGCCAAAAGATCAATTTTTGGGAATTCTTCATTTAAAATTTCGGTATAATCCTTTTCAGATTTAATAGGAGCGTCTCTAGACATTTATATAAATTTTGTAAATTATATTGTTAAATTATAAACTTGATAATTAGCTGTTTGTACTATCATCATTGTTATTATCCACTGTTTTGGCAATTAGAAAAATAATTAAAATTGTTGGTGTATGGATGTTTGTTTTGGTATTACATAATATCACGAATATTACTTAAAATAGTAATACCACGAATATTTCCTTAATAGGTAACAATGAGATGAGGGAAGAGAAAAAAAATAAAAAAATTATCGTTTTTATTCCATTTTAAATATATCTAAACAAATATAAAACAATATAATTACAGTAGATATATATTTAGGTATCTGAAAGTTTATTGATTAAAATAATAATCATGGCTGGATCTCAATTAAAACAGTTAAAAGCTGCTTTAAAAGAAAATGGGTTGGTTGGTCAAACTAACGTCAAGAGAAAGAATACAAAGAAGGCCCCATCAGAGAGTCGTCGTGATGATAAACAAGCAGTATTAGAAAAAATAAGAGAACAATTCAATCCATTTGAATTGAAAGTAAATAGAAAGAAAACTGATCTTGATACTCGTTCAACAAAAGGTACTCAAGGTAAACCAGGAATTTCTAAACAAATCGGGGAAGATGCAAGAAAAGCTGCATATGAAGCTAAAAAGAAATTACAGAATAAAAATGGGATATTTAAAGATCGTCGTTTTGGTGAAAATGATTCAAGTTTAACTGCTGAAGAGAAAATGTTACAAAGATTCACTAAAGAAAGACAAACCCAATCATCAAAGAGAAATTTATTCAATTTGGATGATGATAATGAAAATGCGGAAGATGATGAAGATGATGATAATGCATTTGGATTAACTCATTATGGGAAATCTTTATCTCTAAAGGATGATTTTGAACAAGATGCTGATTTACAAAATAATGGAGATGATGATGATGATGATGACGAATTTATGAAACCTAAAAAGAGAACTTTAGAAGATCGAGAATCCGGGAATCATGAACCTGATGAAGATGAGGTTATACCTAAAAAGAAAACTAAAGCTGAAGTCATGAAAGAAGTTATTGCCAAATCTAAATTTTATAAACAACAACGTCAAATTTTACAAGAAAAAGTTGAAGAAAAAATATTTGATTTGGATGAAGAATATGATGATATTTTACAAGAATTACGTACCGTTCCTAAACAGAAAAAACCTTTAGAATTTGCAGCCAATGATGGAATAAATTATGAAAAATCGATCAAAGAATTGAATTTGGATAGACGTGCAGCTCCTGCTGATAGAACTAAAACAGATGAAGAAATAAGAAAGGAAAGAGCAGATAAAATGAGAGAATTGGAAGAGGCGAGATTAAGACGTATGGAAGGTTTGGAAGATGATAGAGAGAAAGGTCCGGATGAATTAGATGATGATTTCTGGATCCAAGGTAGCGGTGATGAAGATCATGAACAACAAGAACAAGATGATGATAATGATGAGGATGAACAAGATGATGAACAAGATGATGAATTGATCCAAAATGATGATAAACCAAAAACTACGAAATCTTTACCTGTAATTTGTCCTGAATCACATGAAGAATTTTTAGAAATCTTGTCAAATTATAAATTTGAAGAAACTTTAACAACTGCTAATAAAATATTGACATCATATGCCCCAAGATTACAAATTGGGAATAAGGAAAAAATTGGAATTTTCACTGTTATATTGTTTCAACATATTTTATATCTTTCAGAATCAGATTTAGTCTCAAATGAAAAATTTTCTGAGATTCAAGAAGGTTTAATTTCATTAGTTAAGACATTATCACAAAAATATAACTTCGAATTGACTGAATCATTACGTGATAAAATTGAAGAAATTCATGAAAGAATCACAGAAACTTTACAAATTGAAGATGCAGAAGAATTCCCAACTATTTCAGATTTGACATTTTTTTCATTAGTTGGGATTTTATACTCAACTTCGGATCATTATCATTTAGTAGTAACCCCAACTTCGATTATAATGGGTGAAGCATTGGATCAAATTAAATTTAAATCGATCAATTCATTAATTGGTGGGATATTTATTGCTGAAACTTTTTTGAAATACCAAAGAATTTCTAAAAGATATGTTCCTGAAGTGACATTCTTTTTACAAAAGGCTTTATTATCATTCTTACCAATAGATTTAACCGATGATTCAATAACATCAACTCCAGATTCTAAATTTCAACTACCTAAAAATTTGACATCTTCAGATTCCATTGAAGCTTTTAAAATTACAGATTTGGATAATGATGATTTGAATTCAAATGATTTGATAAAATCTTCAATTTTCAACAAATTAATCTCAACAGTAGATTTAGCATTGGATACATGGAAGGATAAATCTTCGTTATTAGAAATTTCATCACCTTTTATAATAATATTATCTAAATTCATTGAAATTTATCCAAATTATAAACCATTATCTCAACTATCTTTGAAATTTACAAGATTGTTGAAATTTTCCAAAGATGAAAGAAAACCTTTGACTTTACAATCCCATAAAAAATTATCGATTGCAACATATGCTCCTAAATTTGAAGAAAATTTCAACCCTGAAAGAAAATCTTATGATGAAAATAGATCAAGACAAGAAATTTCTAAGATGAACAAACAAATTAAACAAGAGCGTAAAATCGCATTAAGAGAATTAAGAAAAGATTCAAGATTTGAAGCAAGACAACAGATCAAAGAAAAGAAGGAGAAATATGCTGAATATCATAGTAAAATGGCTAAAATTCTTAATACTATTAATACTGTTGAAGGTGCAGAGAAGAATGAATATGAACGTGAAAAGAAACTACGTAAAAGTAAAAAATAGTTCAATTATTAATTTGGTTTTATTTTTGGACTATAGCATCTTTTATCTTGTGTAAAATTTTAATACATTCACTCATAGATTTCATGAATAAAATCATTCAATATTATATATATATAAACCTTCCTTTTTAATAATAAACATGCACATCGACAATAACAACAATCCTATTTGTTCAAATATTATTATAAAAACCCCAAGAGAGAAAAAAAAAAAAAGAAACAAAACAAAACTAATGAGCAATATGATAATCTTTATAAAATTGATTCAATAATCCTAGAACCCCAGGATCTTTATTAGAATCAATATCATTTGTATCTGTCTTTGGTAAAGCTGTAATAAATGATTCTTCACTCAATGACTTTTCATCAACCGTAAATCTAGGTACATTGATACCTTGTTTATCCACCGGATCTAATATAAATGACTTTGTGTTCAAATCATCATTCTGTTTTGAACGAGAATGAAACCAATTTTGTGGGCTTTGTGAACTTTTCCCATAAACAGATTGACTCAACGTTGGTTTTGACTTTACGAATCTTGGTGATTTGAGCCCCGAACTATTATGAAGAGGATGGTGATATTTGGTTTTGTTGTTATTATTAACTGGATTTCTTTGAGTTTCATAATCTCCATAACTATCTAAAAAATAGAGGTAAGATTTCATCATTTTTTCTTCACTTGAATTATAATGTGTTGTTCTTTCTTGTTTTTTGAATCTATTGTTATTGTTTTTAATTTTTTCAAAATTGAACATTGCAAAAGTACAAACATAACCTAATCCATCAACATGAACAGAATATTCTCTAAAGAAATCCACAATTCTATCTGAAGATTTTGGTAAAGAAAACCATAAAATAAATGGAGTCATTATAAGACTTGCAATTTCACGAATTAATGAAATTGCTTTCAAATTGAAAAATTCACAAAATTCATTACGCACTTCTTCTGTATGGTACTTTCCCTCCCAATGATCTGGTAAAAAATGTGTGAAATACGCCACTTTTTTCAAACTTGTTTCTGAATCAAATACTTGATATTCTTCAGGAATTGCACCATGAGAAACTGCCCAAATGGTACCGAATATAGTTATATAAAATAGAACAGTTTTATCCTTTGTGATTTCAAAGTTGAAAAACATATCTGGATCAACAATTGATAATATACCTAATACTGCAGCAAATGAACCTGATACAAATGCAACGAATTTCAAAATGACAACCATTTTTTCCTTTGGGAATTGATCGATATATTTAGAAGCTTCAGGAACACTAAGATTCAACCTTTTTTGGAAAATATGATATAATTCATTGAATTCTCTAAATTTCCATTCTGCCAATGGGGTATATTGTCTTGAACCAATTGACCCAGGATTTTTCTTATATTCATTAAAATATCGAAAAAAATAAAGTAACAAGAAATATGTGACTAATAAGGGGGATATAATGATATTTAACACTCCAGCAAGCATAAATCTTTTTTTCAATTCATTAGACATTTCTCTTCTATTTGATTCTTTTAAAAATTGTTGTCTAACTTGACCATGTTCATTAAATACTAATCCTGTAATACATAATTGTAAATTCCATTCCAAAGTTCTTGTTAATACATTAGTACTATATCCAGGAATTGGTAAAGTCAAATCCAAAATATCTTTACTGAACAATGCAATAAAATAATTTTCCTTTCTCATTATTCTATTAGCAATATCATGAGCATCAATTCTCGATTTTGATTTCATATCAGCAACATTTGATGTTATAGCATTTTGATCTTTTAATAACATAATACGATGAACAACAACTTGCCATGATATAGTTTGTAAATCTTTATCAGAAATTTCTAACAAATACTTATAAAAATTATGAATCTCCACCAATTGTTTAGCATCAACATAGAGTTGAATTGATTTCAATATAAAATAGATGAAAATCCAAAATAGACAAAATTTCCCAGTGAATGAAATTTTTGAATAACATCGATCAATAGTGATATCATTAAGTCCCTTAGTTGTTGGTGATTTCAATTTTGAATAATCAATACAAGCAGTAAGATAAGTTGAGAAATAGACAACAAATATCAATGTTGCCAAATCAAATAATTTTGACAATATAATACAATAATAACCATTCCCTAAATAATACGAATAAACATCTTGTAAAAAATTATCTAGATTTTCAACATTTGCCCATTTCCATAATGCTCTTTCTTTAGGATTTAATATTCCTAAATTTGCTCTTCTAATACGTTCATCATCATTAATATTGCTATTATTATTATTAGCATAAACATTTTTGTTAGAATTATTTTGATAGTTCGTTGCAGGTTTTTTATTTGATATTTGGGTGGGAGGTATTGATAGTGGCGTTGCATCATTGCTTAAAGGCGGCGAATCAATAGTTTGCTTTCGGTTGTTCTTGATTTTTGATTCATTGTTGGTGGTATCAAATTCATTTTGATGAAACATTATTGACATGGGTACCTCTCCATCTCTATATTCATCATTCTTTTCCTTTATTTCATGTAGATGATTGATATTGTTATTGTCAGCATGATTTTTATTGGCGCTCGAATTTTGGCGATACTGATCTTCCTCTTCTTCCTCTTCAAGGGCTTCATCGTCATCGTCATCATCAGATTCAATCACTGATTTCCTCTGAGCTTTAGATTGGGAATTATTAACAGTCTCTTTAATCAATGGAAGTTGACTCTCCTCATCATTAATATTAACATTGCGGAGACTAGATAATTCAGCTTCATTTGATGCGTATGATGAATTTGCACCAAACACCCTTGATAGAAATGTATTGGTGTTTCGGTTAGTCATCCTATAAGTACTTTCAATGTCTGGTTGTATACTATATATAGATATATATACACAGTTACTATGGATTAGTTCATATCATAAATCCATTGCCATTTGATAACAATTCTCAAGTAAACGCTATCTCAACTGAAACGAATTTGTTATTATTTATCATTATCATATAATTACCTATTATTATTTATTATGGGCACGCAACTATAAATTATTTGGGGAGGCGGGCGGATGTCCGAATACCACGTGATATTTATCAAGGGCTACAAGTGTTGGTTGATACATTATCAGTCAGCTATTGCCTTTGAATTTCATTGACATTACCTCAACTTCAAGATATCAAGAAGCTTTGTCCTCAATTCTATTTCATCTAAAGGGTTATCCAAATCCCACATTAGAAATTCTCTAGTTATTTTTTTTGCTCTTTCCAATCTAGCTTCATTTGCAACCTTATCCCAATTTTTATCCTCTTGTGAAATTTCTTTAGCCCTAACAATAATATTCTGAGGGATACCACAAACTTTAGCACATTCAATGCCAAAACTATTATTACACAATCCATCTTGTAATCTATACAAATATGTTAACCGGTTTGAATTTGTAATATCAGATTCTGCTGCTGCTGCTGCTGTTGAAGTTGAAGTTATCGCCATTGCTGTTGTTGGTTTTAATGTTTCAAATAAAATTTCCATATGATTATGTTTGACCTTTGATTGATCTATGATACCCTTCTCAAATAGCTCATGGAAATGTGTTGTTAAAATGGTTCTAGTCCCCAATTTATCATTACATAATTTCTCAATGATTGAACCGAGTAATGAAGCACCACCAAAAGTATCTGTCCCCTTTCCAAACTCATCAATCAACAATATCGATTTTTCAGTTTTTAACTCCAAACATTTACTCATTCTTTTAAGATCAATGAAAAATGTACTTTCATAAATATCCATAGCTTCCATGGTGATAATTCTTGTCAATAATCTATCACAGAGACCGATTTTAGCATGAGTTGCAGGAACGTAACAACCAATATGGGTGAGATATACAATTATTCCTAGATGTGTCAAATAGACAGATTTACCAGATCCATTAGCACCAGTAATAACATTGACATAATCATTTGAAATTGAAGTGTTATTAGCTATGAACGCATTAGTTGATTGTTCATGTAATGGGTGTCGTCCCTTTTCAATATACAAGATTGGATCTGTGACTATCTGAGGTTCACAAAACCGCAATAATGTTGAACCTTTTGCAAAAGATAAAAAGCAATCCAATTCAGCTAAACAATTACCTAAATCTACCAAATTTTGAGAATAATCATTCATAACTTTGGTCTGCAAATCATACATTATTTCAATTTCAAAATCAATTATTAGTTGATAAACATCACCATAATCTATGTCCATTTGATTCATAAATGCTTCTTTATAATAACAATTAGTTGAAGTACTGAAAACTCCAACCCAATCATTTGGGATGGAATCTGAAGTCTCTAGATTAATCGAAATCAAATAGCCTAACTGAGGAATATAAACAACATTCAAATCATCTCCTCGAATCGAATATTCATTAGATAAATCAATGGCTAAATCATGTAACACAGTTTCCAAAGTGTTATATTTTTGCTTCAAGTTATCCAATTCTGTATTTATCCCATCTCTAATGTAAATACGATTCCAATCCTTAGATGAATCAAAATCAATAATAAAATTAATTTGTTTAATCAATTCATTTATATTTTTAAGGTCAACAATGTTCAGCAATTTATCCCAGAATGGGAATAAATCACCATTGACCAAATCTAATGAATTGTTTCGGAATTGAAAACAAATCTCACAAATTTTTACAGCTGTTTGTAAGAATTTTTCAAAATTTAGCCATATCATAAAACTTGATTTACCAGTTTTAATTGAATCTAAAATCTTATTAATATTTCCCAATTTTCTTTGTAAGATAATCAATTCTTCCACCATTGATGCATTAATTGGATCGACTAAAACTTTCACTATCTTCAATCTTTCTTGTATTAATTGCAAATTTGCCAAGGGTGAAAGCATCATATCATTAAGGAACTTAAACCCCAATTGCGAACCTGTATGATTTATTAGATCTATCAAACATGTTTTGACTCCTCTTTGAGTTGATTTTGAATTATTTCCTGGTGTATTCAATATTTGTAATGAGTAAAGGGAATCAATATCAAGGTACATATAATCACTTGCAATGAAAATCTCTATTGTTCTAACTATATCCTGAAATGACGTAAATCCATCATCCACAATATCTTCCTCAAACATAAGGGATTTTTGATATTGCGTTAGTAATGCAGAAACAGAAAGTCTCTTATAATGTTTGATCTGTTAGTATAATTGCTGAAAAAATAATCACTTATTCAAAAGTAATCATAAGCTTTTTTATGTAGGGTTTCTTTAATTTCATACAGCCATTGATAACTCCTTACCAGATTTCAAATTTGATAGTTTTGAAATAATTGATGACTTCGAATATATAATTGAATTTAATGCATCCTCAATAATTTTATTACTTTGTTTCAAATTGAAGGATCTAGAAGGAAGTGTTTCAACTAAAAAATTCAATTTAGACTGGCTTTCCATTAAAAAATCATGGATTTGTGAATCAATTTTTGGGGAAGTGTATACTTTTGTTGGAGATAATTTAATAGCTAAAGAGTTTAATTGATTGATGATTTTATTTGATTCCCCCCAAATGTTTTCAATCAAATACAAAGCTTTTGTCTCTAATTGTAAGCAACAGCCGCCGACTTCACCTCCACTTACACCAGATTTTCCTTCTAGAACTAGGATAGTTTCAAAATTGGATGAAGTTAAAATAAATTCTTCATTTTCTAGATTATCCTCCATTCTTGATTTCTCTGTAATTATCAGAATATCCAACCTCTTTGGATCTAATTAAGACTCCATGAATGATCTTTTAAAAAAACAACAAATATAGAGAAAACCAGAAGTTTGTAACAATAACTTTCCCGATCTGAATAATAAAAATCTCGTGATTATAAAATAGGGCTGCATCAGTTCATTTTACGGAAACTGCAATTGTATAATCTTCGCGAATATGTCCTGTAAAATATAACTCTCATTAAAATGTATTTTTTTTTTTTTGCAGAAGGTGCAACACATCATCTTTGTATTATGTAGAAGAAGGAATTAAATTTAACCATTGAATTTGTGAAAACATTATATTTTAAAGAGTAGATCTTTAAATCAAAATGGTTGAAGAACATGTATTTAGGGAAATCCCAGTGACTAGATCTCAAATCATCAACTGTTCATTTTCATCATGGTATCCCAAGTATAAGAGTCATGTTCCCAAGAGTAAAATCATTAAACCTTTACCACATCAATTTATTGATTACTTAACAAGCGATGGGATTCAATTACCAGATGATGGACATTATCAAGTAAATATGGGTAACGGGAATGATGAGTATAGTGATTGGTCAGAAGATGAAGATGAAGAAACGGAACAAAAGCTACGAGAATTGGATTCCAGCAGCGATGAAAGTGATGAAGAAGATGATAAAATACAAAAACCAAAAAAATCTACTGCAGAAATATTTTCAGAGTTCCAAGATATACATACCCAAATTAAAGATATCATTGCAGAATGGGGGTCAATTACTCCAAAATTAAATTGGTCAGCACCTAGAGATGCTACTTGGATAATGGCTACAAATACAATGAAATGTGAAAATGCATCTGATGTTTATTTGATTTTGAATGCATCTAATTATATAATGCATGATATTTCTAATGCATTTGATGAAGTGAAAGAAGAGAATAATGGAGTTGAAGGTCAAGATGATATCAAATCAACACAATTAGAAATGGAACTAATTTTAAGGAAATGGGTTAGTATAAATCCTGCATTAGAATTTAGAGTATTTGTTAAAAACAGAAGAATTATTGGGGTATCACAAAGAGAATTGAATTATTATGATTATTTAGAGAATTTAACCTCCACAATAAGGACATTAATCGATGATTTTTTCGAAAATGTTCTTGTCGATAGTTTCCCTGATCCAGATTTCGTATTTGATGTATATCTTCCAAGACCTTTTGATAAGACTTATCTTATTGATATAAATCCATTTTCAAGAACTACTGATTCCCAATTATTTACATGGCATGAATTAGCTGGTGAATCACAGAATAAAATTGATGATGTTGATGACGGGGAAGAAGAAAATTATCAAATAAGGTTGGTAACAGAAGTTAACAAGGGAAGATTTGCAAGTAAAGAACATTCAGAAAATCAAGTTCCTAAAGATGTTGTTGATGCAAGTTTAGATTCCAATGCTATGGCGGAGTTGGCAAAACAATGGAAAGAATTACAAACCAAAGGAGGGGAAGATTAAACTTAAGTATTATAATAAATAAATTAATGAAATATAACCCAAGTTATTCTATATTATAAACAAATCTATAAACCTATCCTTTATATACATTTATTTAAATAGTATCTAATTCAAATTGAACGACTTTCTAGTCCGGGTAATTACTTTTTCTGGTTATTGGGAGTTTTCTCGATCCACGAAATTTTGGAACATTGGCGATTTGCATGGGTTTTTATATTTTCAATAAGAACACGATCAAATAAAAAAACACTAAATAGATCCCCAATAGTAATTATCAAAAGATCAAATTACAAGATAGAGAAAGTGACTAAAATCTGCCAAAGATGAAGATGCTAACAAAGGTATGTTAACAGTCAATTATTATTTTTGCAATCTATATCAAGAAACCAATCGATTTGAGCTCTTAACCTGTGTCTCCACTTACTTCTTGACGTAGCCATTGTGTTGTTTTTTTTTTTTAGTTGCCCATTTAATTCAATTGTTACTTGTTACTAACTTAATAAATCCATAGTTTGAATCCAAATCTTCAAGAGCAAAAGGTGTTGCCTTTCATCCTACAAGACCATGGATCTTAGTTTCATTGCACTCATCTATTATCCAATTATGGGATTATAGAATGGGTACATTGATTGATCGTTTTGAAGAACATGAAGGTTCTGTTCGTTCGGTTGATTTTCATCCAACTCAACCATTATTTGTTTCAGGTGGTGATGATTATACAGTTCGTGTTTGGTCATTGGATACTAGGAAATTATTGTTCACATTGAATGGTCACTTAGATTATGTTCGTACTGTGTTTTTCCATCATGATTTACCATGGATCATTTCAGCTTCTGATGATCAAACAATAAGGATTTGGAACTGGCAAAATCGTCAAGAAATTGCATGTTTGACCGGTCATAACCACTACGTTATGTCAGCACAATTCCATCCAACTGAAGATTTAATTGTTTCTGCATCTTTAGATCAAACTGTCAGAGTTTGGGATATTTCAGGTTTAAGAGCCAAACATTCTGCAGCTCCTCAACAACAACAACTAAATCAATACGATCAATATAATAGAAATCAACCACCACAACAAGATATATTTGGTAATACCGATGCCGTTGTCAAATATATCCTGGAAGGACACGATAGAGGTGTCAATTGGGCTTCATTCCATCCAACTTTGCCATTGATTGTTTCAGGTTCTGATGATCGTCAAGTCAAACTATGGAGAATGAGTGACTCAAAAGCTTGGGAAGTTGATACCTGTAGAGGTCATACGAATAATGTATTGAGTGTTTTATTTCATCCTCATGAAGATCTAATAATATCGGTCGGTGAAGATAAAACCATCAGAGTTTGGGATTTAAATAAACGTACAATTGTAAAACAATTCAAAAGAGAAAACGATAGGTTTTGGTTGATTGCTTCTCATCCACATATAAACTCATTTGCAGCATGTCATGATTCAGGTGTTATGGTTTTCAAATTAGATCGTGAACGTCCAGCTCATGCTATCCATGGTAATGAATTATATTATGTCAATAAAGAAAAACAGGTACAAATTTTCAACTATGATAGACAAGTGAGCTCATTGCCAACATTATCTTTGAAAAAAATTGGTAGTACTTGGAGTAATTTAAGAAACTTATCATACAACCCAAGTTCACGTTCTATTTTAGTTACAACGGGTGATCAATATGCATTGATTGGGTTACCAAAGGATATAACTGGTGCAATTGAACCACAAGATTTGAAAATCAGTGATGGTAATTTCGCTACATTTATTGCACGTAATAGATTTGTGGTCTATTCTAAAAAGACACAATCATTGGATGTTAAAGATTTAGACAATAACACCACCAAATCAATCAAACTAGATGGAACTGTAAAAGATGTTGTATATGGAGGTCCAGGCTCTGTTTTAATTTTGAAATCAAATTCAGTTGTTCATTACGATGCTCAACAGAGAAAAGTTTTGAGTGAAATTCAAGTCAATAATGTTAAATATGTTTCATGGTCATTAGATGGTCAATATATCGCACTACTAGGTAAACATACAATTACTCTAGTCAACAAAAAGCTAGAACTCATTACTTCATTGCATGAAACCATTAGAATCAAGAGTGCAGTATGGGAAGATACTGGTGTTTTGTTATATTCAACTTTAAACCATATTAAATATACTCTATTAAACGGTGACAATGGTATCATCAAGACTTTAGATGAAACCTTATACATCACTAAAATCACCAATAAGGATGTTTTCACTTTAAACAGAAGGGGTGAGGTGGAAATCATTAAAATCGATACAACGGAATATCGTTTCAAAAAGGCATTAGTCAACAAAAATTTTTATGAAGTTCTGAGATTAATCAAATCTTCAAAATTAGTGGGTCAAAATATTATTGCATATTTACAAAAGTCAGGATATCCTGAGATTGCATTGCAATTCGTTCAAGACTCGCAAACCAAGTTTGAATTGGCTTTGGAATGTGGTAATCTAGATGTTGCATTACAAGAAGCAAAAGTTTTAAATTCCAGTTCGATTTGGGGAAAATTAGGTGAAGAAGCCCTAAGACAAGGTAACTTCGAAATCGTGGAATTAGTACATCAAACTCAACACAACTTTGATAAATTGTCATTCTTGTATTTGATCTCGGGTGATTTTAATAAATTAACAAAGATGGAATCAATTGCTGAACACCGTGGTGATATCTCAAGTTTGATTCAAAATACAATTTATAACAATTCAACTGCTAAGAGATCAAATCTATTGGCTAACGCTGGTTCATTACCATTAGCTTATGCTACTGCCAAAACCAATGGACATGAAGAATTGGCTAATCAAATTTTAGAGCAAGCAGGATTAACTGAAGATGAGATTGATTTACCTCAATCCACTCCTGTCCAGAAACCAATTCCTGTTTCAGGAGGTGCCGTTTCTAATTGGCCATTGAAACCAGCTACTTTATCGTATTTCGAAAAGGCAATTTTAGGTAAATTAGAAGATTTGGATATTAATGAAAAGAGATACCATGAAGAAAATGAAGCTGAAGAAGAAAATTCTAATTCCAATAATTTTGAAGAGACCTACTTCGATGATGGAGACATTGGTAATGATGATGGTGGAGAAGATGCAGGTTGGGATTTGGATGAAGATGATATTGACATTGATGAAGTTTTGGAAGAAGAAGGATTAGAAATTGATGAATCAACAGTTCCAAAAGGTGAGTTAAACGATTGGATCCGTAATTCTAAAACTGCTGCTGGATATGTTGCTGCCGGTGCATTTGATACAGCTGCTCAGCTATTAAATAGACAAGTAGGAGTTGTTAATTTCGAACCATTACGTGAAAGATTTTTACAAGTTTATGAAGCATCCAAAGTAACATTACCTGGATCCCATGGTCTCCCACCATTGAAAGGTTACATACGCTCAGATGTTGAAGAGGACAACGTTAATGAAATTTCGCCATTTATCCCTGGGTTATCACAAATATCTACCAAAATTTCAGAAGGATATACTTATTTCAAAGCTAATAAATTAGAACAAGCAATTGAATCGTTCCGTCAAGTGATCTATATTGTTACAGTATTGACTGTTGATAACGAAGAAGATGAACTTAAAGCTCGTGAAGCTATTACAATTGCCCGTGATTATATCTTAGCCTTATTAATAGAATTAAAACGTCGTGAGATTGGAGAGAGCGATATCAAACGTAATTTAGAATTGGCTGCTTATTTCACAAGAACTGGATTAAGGGGTGCTCATAAGGCTAATGCATTATATGTTGCAACTTCCCAATCGTTTAAATATAAAAATTATGCATCGGCATCATATTTTGCCAAAGAATTTTTAAAATTACAATCAACGGGTTCAAGAGCTGAACAAATTCATAAAATTAGAGTCAGAGCAGATTCTATTGCTCGTGATGCAATTGAAATTGATTTTGATTCTGATTCTGATTTTGATATTTGTGGTTCAACTTTTACAACAATTTATAAAAATTCATCATTTATTGTTGATCCATTAACAGGTACTAAATATCAAATTTCTGAAAAAGGTAAATTGGATAAAATTGCATTGATTTCAAGTATTGGTGCACCATCATCCGGTTTAAAGATTAGAGATTGATTTTGAAAAAAAAAATAAAAACAGAGCAGGGAACAATTTTATTTTGTATATTAGATAAAGAGAAAAAGAAAAACTTGAATTTACAAACAATATAAATTAAATTAAATATAAGATTAACGAAGAAAATGTTTATTAAAAGGGCAACGGGTTATGAATTTTCATCAATCGATCTTCTTCTTTTAGCACTTTCAACTAATTCATCCCATCGTTGTTTTAATTTTTTAATCTGTTGAATCATTTGATTATTTTCCTTTGTTAATTTTTCAACATTTGAATCATAATCTTTAATTTTTTGTAAATTTTGTTGATTAATTTCAAATTGTAAATTATTCAAATGGTTATTAAAATTTTTGGATAAATTTTGATAAAAGTTTTCATAAATTTGTAAATTTTCATTACAATTTATTAAAATTTGCTTTAAACTTTGAACTTCATATTCCAGTTCTTCAACTGATTTCCCTGATAATTTAACCTTAATATCTGTTGAATCTTTTTCATTGTCATCACGATTAATATTAACCTTAAGTTTGGGTAATTTTAACAAGTTATACATCTGTAATGAGAATTTTTTGAATGGATCTAAATCATTTTCAATCTCTAATGATCCTTGTTTACCTCTTGCATTAGCTAATGAAGTTGATATATTATTGTTATTACCTCCACCGTTTGATGAAGGACGTTGAATTTGTAATGATTTTTTAACATTGTTTAAATTTGATAATTCCAACGATCTTTGTTTATAAGTATCAACAAGTATTTCTAAAGCTGAATTAATCTCTTTATTTGAAGTTTTCCCTATTTGTAATTGGAAAAATTCACTAGCTTCGTTATAAACAATTGATGCATCTTTAAATTGATGGGTTGTCACTAATTTATCAGCCTTCTTCACTAAGTCATAACCCTTATGGAAAAAGAAAAAGGCAGTGGTTAATTTAATTAGTAAAGAACAATATTTTCATCTCCATAGAATAAAACATACATCTATAATGCTCATTTTGATATATCCCATCTAATCTTGGTGTAATATTCAATTGACAAATACTTTCGTCTTCTTCTTCTTCTTCTTTACTTTGTTTGTTTTCCCCCATATCTGATTACCTAAATAGGTAACTTACCTTATTTGGATAGTTTCAGCCGAGTATTTTTTTTCTTCCTTTCCCCAGTTGCTTGAAAATGAGGTGATTTCAACAATCAACAAGTTTACAAAGACTAAATTTATCAAATCATTTGTTAGTGTTCATGTTATTGTTTTACAGTTTTTGTTTAAAGGTTTAAAGTTTTTGTGTGTGGGTTCTTTTTTTTTTGTATTTGTGTTGATTTTTATTTTTTATTTTTGTATCTATATTGGGTTCAATTTGTTTGTATTCTGAGTTTGTCATTCGTTATCTAAATAGTACCTGTTAGTTGAGAAAGGAAGGTTTTCCTATCTTTATGAAAATATACTCAATCTTGTTAAATTACTTGTTTCAATATTGCTTTATCCTCCTGAGAGCAAAAAAAGAAAAATGTCTGATGATCAATTTATTTTCCAAGATGAAGAAGAATTTTGGACATATATTCAAAATTCATTGCGATGTGAAAATATTCATGTACAAGATTTAGTCAACAATGGATTCACTAAATTTGTTAAATGTGTCTCTGATCATTTCAATATTCATATAAACGATGATCAACAACTATACAGATGTGGGTTATATTTAATCAATTCAGAATTATACGAATCTAATAAACAATTTTGTATAGCTAAATCACTATCAATATTGAATATTGAAGGTGATTTAATTCCAATTAAATTCAAATATTTATTGAGTTATTTATTATTATTGGATACCAAGAATGATTCATCAATATTAAATATATTACAAGATTATCAAGGATTTAAAATAATTTATCAAAATGTATATGAAATATTTCAAAAATTGGCATTGATAGAAGATGATAATAATTCCAATATCAATGATGGATTGATTAAACTATGGAAAAAATCAGCAACTATTCAATTGGATATATTATTTCAATTGTGTAAATATCTTTCAATTCCATTGGATGATTTACAAATAATTGATGAATTTTTCATCAATTATATATTTGAATCTTTAATAGTTGCATATTCAGAACAAGATATATTCAATGCTTCAAAATTTAAAATAATATTGGCTATAAATGAACAATTGATGATTAATGATAATGGAAATAATATCAATTCAAAACAAAAACTTCGAAATATTGTGTTTGAAATTATAAAAACTCATCATCAAACATCAAGAAATTTTAACGAATGTTTATTAGTTTATTTTAACAGAGAAGAAGATCATTGTTTACAAATTATGATTTCTAAATTACTCTATTTAATTTTAATGGATAAATCAACGGCAGATTTATTCTATAATAACGATTTAAACGTTTTAATCGATGTATTAATTAGAGAATTGACTGATTTATCAGAAGATCAAGAATTTATAAGGAATACTTATTTAAGAGTATTATATCCATTATTACAAACCGAACAGATTGTTAATAGTCAATATAAACGAGAGAAATTGAAATCTTTGTTGTTATATCTATCAGGTCAAGAATCAACTTTTTGGAAATTATCAGATCAAACTAAAAGATTAGCATTAAAATGTATGTCAATTCCTTGGTTATTCCAAGATACAATTAATAATAGTAATAATAATGGTGAAAAGTTAGAATCAATTTTAAATTCATCAAATACATCATTGGAATCAATTTCTCAATCTTCTTTGAATTCAATTTCAAAGAAAAATCCTCCACCATTACCATTACCTAGAAAATCGTATTCCCGATAAATATATTAAAAAAAAAATTTTTATAGCAATGTAATATATATAAATAACTATATATCAACATCTTCATCATCATCGTCGTCATCTAAATAACTTATCAATTCAGCATTTTTATACTCATCTATAATTCTTTGAACAGATGATCTTGAATCTTCAAATTCAACAACTTCATTTTCAACCAATTTTCCGAGATAATTTTTAGCAAATGCTCTTTTTTTAAACAATTTATCAAATTCTTTACAAGATTTTTCTAATAATGTAATAATACTTGAAGAATTTGAAAGCATTAATCCATTTGGATAATTTGAATTTAAAGTTTGATAATATTTAGATTTTTCCCCTTGAGCTATATGAACACTTGATGATGACCAAGGTACAAATGATGCTCTTTGTTGAGTTCTAATTATTGATTTTTGAATATCTAATTGATCATAATCACCTTGTAAAATATTAAATATTGAAATATATTTTTGATATCTATCATTAGTTTCTATAAATTTATTTGATCTATCCAATAATGAAATTAAAACTTCTAAGGAAGAAGATTTTTTAAAAAATTTAACATCTTCAACAAAATCACTAGTATATTGAGAATAACTTGGTTGAATAAAATGTAAATCTGGAGTTGGAATTAAAGTTGATATAATACTTGTCAAAGAATTGTATGAATATTTAGGAAATCTAAGAGTATTTGTACTTGATGACATTATTGTAGAAATAAATTGATTAGTTTGTTCAATTGTTGGTGAATTAGTTTGTAATGTATTCAATGCAATTTTCATCAATGCACTATTTTCAATAACTATATTAGCATCTGAATTTTCACATAATCTTTTCAATGTTAAAATTGTATTATAAGGTTGAATTACAACATCTGAAGAATTTCCTGGAAATATCGACCAAGTTGTAGTTAATTTTTTATTATAACGATCCGATAAAATTTCTAATAAATATGAACCAACTCCTGAACCTGTTCCTCCACCAACTGAATGAATCAATTGGAAAGCTTCTAAATTATCACAAGAATCTAATTCTTTATCCAACATATCCAAAAAAATTTCAACATTATTATCTGCATAATCATAACCTTTTGTCCATATATTACCCGCACCTAATCCAGTTTGAGAAACATGAATATTTCTATCGTGGAAAAGATGATTAGTTTTAGATTTAATATCCGATATAACTCCAGGTTCAAGATCTATAAGTAAAGCTCTTGGAGTATATTTATTATCACCATTATAGTTGAAAAATACATTAGTTTCATCTTGTCTTTTCCCCTCTATTATACTTGTCCCATCTATATCTATTGAATGTTCTTTACAAAGTTGATCCCAAAATTGTTTTCCTACTTGATTCCCACATTGACCTATTTGTAACGTTATAATTTCACTAATATCAATTGAAGACGCGTTAGTTTAATTTTTAAAATGATTTTTAAACCAAAAGTATAACTTAATAAATACATACGACATTAGTTAGAAATGAAATGAAATAATATAATATTGATTAAATAGTAATTAAAGATAATTATTATAGGAATTGATCTTATCTGTATAATAATATAATATATATATATAAAATCACGTACTTTATAACTTTTGTCATGTAACTAATTTGGAACAACATTAAAAAACCAAAAACAAAAAAAAACCCAGACATTAAGAGATTATATAATCTGGTTTGATTATATAATTATTCTACCCCTAACTAATAGTCACGTGTATAAGATAATTATGAGCACTGACTGTCTCTATGTCAAAAAGGAAATGAGGGGAAAATTAAATAATGCAAAAAAAAATAATACGTCAAATGCCCGTCAGTTTATACTAAATATATAACTAAATATTAACTATACAAATAAAACAAGTCAATATTAAATTATGTTATTATAGAATTCAGTATTCAATTGGTTTTATTATTTTGTTCACCATTTTATATGGGGAAATCAAACTTTCAATTATTTGAAGTCAACTGATTTAAAAATTGAAAATAAAGGCTAAAGCGATTTAGTTGAATCTTGAATCAAAAAGGATCCATAAAAGTTTTGGAAAAGTTTGAAAATTGGAAGAAAAAAATGAGTAAATCCCAATCAAGAATCAATGATTCTTATAATTTATATCTTACCAATTATAAAACATTTCTTTTCATTGTGGCAATGATTTTACCTATTATTTTAATTTCATATTCTTCAAATTTAGTAATTGCCTTAGAGGCAATACTGAGACCAACAGTTATTCATACTGTTGAAAGAAATAATAATATAGATACAAGATGTAAAGATCCAGAAATTTTAGAATTGTGTCGTAAATCAAATAAAATTTTTGAAGCATTAAGTGATGCATATCATTGTTTTTATGATGAAGATAATAATATATTGGGGAATTCAATGTTTTCATCAAATATGTATTCAAGACAACCATATGTATCAAATGGTTATATTGGTGCAAGAATTTCCACTTTAGGACAAGGATTTTCTTATGATGAAATTAATATTCATGCTGATATTTCTAATGATGAACAAGTATTGAAAAATGGTTGGCCATTATTTAATAAAAGATATACTGGAGCATTTGTTGCTGGATTTTTCTCCTTACAAGAGCGGTTACCAAGTACAAATTTCCCGGAATTATATGATAATGGATATGATAGTGTAATTTCATCGATTCCATATTGGATTAATTTTGAAATTGAATTACAAAATAATGATGATGATGATGGAGTTTATAGATTCAATCCTAATTTTATAGATCAATATCAAATTATGGATTATCATCAAAATATGTCAATTCAAAATGGATTAATTTCAACAAAATTGATTTGGTTGAAAAAACTTCAAATTCAAATCGATGTTTTAACTCATAAAGAAATTTTACCATTAGGTTTAATGAGATTAAAATTAATTCCATTAGTTTCAAATTTAAATATAACAATTAGAGATTGTTTAAATTTTTCAACAAGTCAAAGAACTTCGTTATCAAATTTAGGATTTGATGGAAATGGAATATTTATGGAAGTCCAACCTCAAAATGTAAATTATTCTACAGCTTCAATTTATTCATCTTGGGATATACCTAATTCTATTAAATATTATGATGATGATAATACTAGTGTTATAAATGAAGCTAACATATCCTTAAGTTTAGGAATTGAATATAGAATGAAAAAATATGTTGGAATAGTATCAACTGAATTAGATTCAAATTTAAAAGGTAAAGAATTAATTCATGCAAGGGAAATTGTAAAAAGAGCTAAATTACAAGGTGAAGAATTGTTATATCAAACTCATTGTAAAGAATGGGAAAGACAATTTCAAGAAACTAATGTTTATATACCTTCTAATAAATTGTTAACTTTGGCGGCAAGATCAAGTTTATTCCATATTTTATCAAATACTCAACAACATTCTCATGGATTAACATCTGCATTGGGGACATCTGGTTTATCAAGTGATAGTTATGGTGGAATGGTATTTTGGGATTCTGATTTATGGATTATTCCTGGAATTTTACCATTTGCACCAAAAATTGCCAAAGCTATTAGTTTATACAGAAATTATACCCATGATCAAGCCATTAAAAATGCTCAACAATCAAATTTTCCCACAAATATAAATTTGAATTCAAAAAATTTTGATAAAGGAGCAGCTTATCCTTGGACTTCTGGAAGATTTGGTAATTGTACATCTACTGGACCTTGTATTGATTATGAATATCATATAAATGTTGATATTGCCTTCAGTTCTTGGGCTATTTATCTTGCAGGTGAATCTGAAGAATATTTAAGGTATACAACTTGGCCTTTATTGAGAGATGCTTCGAATTTTTTGAGTCAATATGTTCAATTTGATGAATTATTACAAAAATTCGTCACTTATAATTTAACAGATCCAGATGAATATGCAAATCATATAGATAATGGAGCTTTTACCAATGATGGTATTGATAAATTGTTACAAAAAACTATATTAGTTGCCAAACATTTGAATGAATTGATTAATCCAAGATGGATCGAAGTTATGGGTAATATTCATATTCCTAAATCAATTGATAATATTACACTTGAATATACCGATATGAATTCATCTGTTAAGATTAAACAAGCAGATGTTGTTCTTTTAACTTTCCCATTGGATTATTCAGATGATGATAACGATGAAGATTCAATCAATCAATCAACTAGAGATTTATTCTATTATTCTTTAAAACAAGCTGATATTGGTCCTGCAATGACTTTCCCAATCTTTAGTATTGTATCTTCAAGATTGTTAGGTTATGGATGTTCATCACAAAGTTATCTATTAAAATCAGTATTACCATATATTAGATCACCATTTGCTCAATTTAGTGAACAAGCAGATGATAATTTTTTGACTAATGGTGGTACATATCCTGCATTTCCATTTTTAACTGCATCAGCTGGATATTTACAAGCTTTAATATATGGAATTTTAGGTCTGAAATATTCCGAAAGATTTATTGAAGAAACTCAAAAAATTCAAAGGGTTTTAAAATTTGATCCAGTTAAACCATTGGCATTACCAGGTGGTTTAACAGTTACTGGATTTAAATTTATGCAACAAAATTTAGATATTATAATTACAGATAATGAAGGTATAATTATTCATAGAGGTAATCAACCTATATTAATTGAAGTGAATAAAAGAAATGATGAGGCTGGGGATTATTGGTTATTACCTAAAACTGAATTAAAAGTTCCAAATTATATTCCATTAAGAAATATTGCTAAATCTTTATGTGAATGTAAATTAATAACAAATTTAACTACTGGTGCTCCAGGTGAAGTTGCATTATCTGCAATTGATGGGAATAATTATACATATTGGCAACCTTTTAATAGATATAAACCAGGTAAATTATTTATCGATTTAGGTGAAATCAAATCAATCAAAGAAGGTTTTATAATATGGGGCAATAGACCAGCTAAATTTATTTCCATATATGCAACATCAAATACTTTTAATATTGGATTTGATGAAGCTCTTTTAAATATAGATAATTTACAACTTGTTAAAATTTTGGATCGATATGAAATCATAGCTTCAAGTCCATTTATTCAACAAGATTCTGATGAAGTCAAATTATTACCTCATAATGAAACAGCATTTAAAATAGATGAACAGTTTGGTATGGTTTCAACTAGATTTATAATATTTGAAGTTGATGATGTATTAGATGAAGATGGAATCACAGGTGCAACAATCAATGAATTTGCTTTATTTTAAAAAAAAAACCAATATATTCATAATTAAGATAATCGTATGATTCTAATATAAAATTTATCTAACTAATATAATATTACAATGAAACATTAGATAAATATTTTAATCATCAATTTATACTATAAACATCTTGATTTAGAATTGATCAATGGGCGGCTAAAAAAACTATGAAAAATGTAGAGTGATTTAATCACGTGTAAAAATAAATAAACACGTGATTAAATTTATATCCTTACTTTTCCTAATAAGGAAATATTCCAAAAATAATAAAGATCGATTTAATTTGTTTTTTTTTTTTAATCCCATATTTGGAAAAAAAAGAAAGTACTAAAAAAATTCCCCGATCTCTCGAACAAAAAAATTTTGGTGTTTGGTGTTTTTTTTTTTTTAATTTTAGAACCCGCAGTAAAGTTGAAGTTTTATAGGAAATCAAAAAACTTTGAAGGCTGAGTATAGAAGTTGATATTATAAATATCAGATATATCCATTATTTATTTGAAGTTTTTTTAATATCAATCTTATATACCCTTTTCTTATAGTTTAAAATTTTGAACAGATCTAAAAGTGAAAATAAACTTCAGATCTGTCCATTCATTCATTCACTAAAAATTAGCTGATTTCCCATTAACACTAGTTCAATAACTCAATCCAATTGCAAAAAGAAACCTCATAGAGGAAGGGAATAAAAAAAAAAATGCTTTTCCAAAATGTTTTATTTGTATTGACTACATTGATTGCTGTATCAAAAGCATCAATTGCTTGTAATGATACATCTTCATGTCCCGAAGATTTACCATGTTGTTCAGAATATGGGGTATGTGGTACAGGTCAATATTGTTTGGGTGGTTGTCATCCTGCTTATTCTTATAGTTTTGATGCTTGTTTACCTATGCCTGTATGTAAAAATTTTACCACAATTTTCAACGATACAAGTTCATTAATTAATCAAGATGATTATATGGGTGATCCAGATGATGGTGATTGGTATTATACCGGTTATGTAGAAGATTTTGATGGTTCAACTATATTGGCAATGCCTAATCAAACTGGTGGAACAGTTTTATCATCAACTAGATTTGTTTGGTATGGTAAAGTTGGTGCAAGTTTTAAAACTTCAAGAACTTCAGGTGTTGTTACAGCTTTTATACTTTTTTCAAATGCCCAAGATGAAATTGATTGGGAATTTGTTGGATATAATTTAACTGCTGGGGAAACTAATTTTTATTATGAAGCTGTTTTAAACTATAGTAATGTTATTGATATTGATACAACAGATACTTATGCTAATTATCATACATATGAAGTTGATTGGACTGAAGATTCTTTAACTTGGTATTTAGATGGTGAATCGGTAAGAGTTTTAAATAAAGTTGATACATGGAATGATTCTACTAATTCATATCATTATCCTCAAACACCATCAAGAGTTCAATTTTCAATTTGGCCAGTTGGTTCAACTTCTGCAACAGGTACACTTGATTGGGCTGGTGAAATTGATTGGAATTCTGAAGATATTGAAGATTATGGTTATTTTTATGTACTTTTACAAAATGCATCTGTTGAATGTTATGATCCACCTTCAGATATTTTAAAAACTGGTTCAACTGCTTATGTTTTCAATACATCTGATAATTTTGATCAAGAATATGTTATGATTACTGATAATAGTACAATTTTAGTTGATACAGATTCGTCTGGGTTAAACAATACCGATACTTCTTCATCTTCATCAAGTTCATCATCATCAAGTTCTTCAGATTCATCAAGTTCTTATTCAAATTCAACATCAACTATTTATTCAAATTCAACATCAACAAAATCTACATCCACGAAAAAAACTTCATCAACTTCTACCACATCCAAATCATCAACATCTAAAACTTCAACTTCATCAAATACTGCTGATGTAACAGGATTTGTTCAATTTGGTGCATCTTCTTCATCAAGTTCCGGGAAATCATCAACAAATGCTGCAATGATTATTCAAAGTGGTTCATTATTTTCATTATTATTTGCCTTGATTACTTTCTTTGGTGCCTTTTAATTCTTGTTTATACTACATCTGCTTTAATTGCTTGATCTCGTTACAATTAGAAATACTTATTAGATAATCATTAGATACATTGAATATATATATATATATGCTCATTAAAAAAAATTCTAATCAAATCTTGGAATGACATCAACTTTATCCTGTAAATGACCTAATAAATAATTTTGTCTATCATCATCTGTATTCTTATCAACAAGAACTATTTGTTGTAAAAAATCAGTTCTTGAACCTCTTCCAACATCCATTATAACATTACCTATTTGCATTGTTAATTTTCCAGATTTATGTATTCTAAGATTACCTATATTACCTTGTAATCCATTTGATTTTAATTCTTTATCAATTTTTAAATCATCATCAATCTTATCTATTTTGGTTTTCCCATCCTCTTCTTTAATTTCTATTGGTATATCTTTCTCCTTTTTTATCTCTTCTTCATTACTTTCCCCATTCTGTTTTTCTTCATTATTTTCTTGTTCTTCTCGTATTTTTTGAAATTCTGGAATTTCAAATTCTGGTAAAACTTTAGGTAATTGAATAAACATAAATTTATCATTTTGATTGTTAATATCGATTAAAGTTTTCAATATAGATTTATGATCTTTTTCCAATCTAAATGAATCTTCAATAGTTCCAAAATGATCTTGATCTTGATCTTGTTGTAATTGTAAATCATTTAATTTATTTTGTAAATCATTTGCCTTTTCATCAAGTAATGTTGTCAGGGATTTTTCAACAGGTTCTTCTTTAACAGGTGTATCTTCTTTGATAATACCATCAGTTTCAGGAGATATTGAACGACTTTCAACTTTGATGGTTTCTTCATTATTATTATTATAATTATCATCATTATTATTATCTAATCTTGGTGCTCTTACTGGGAATAATTGAACATCTTCATTTGAAAATTTATAATCTTTACTCATATCAATTCTAGTTAAATCAGTTTCATCATCAGATTCTAATCCTAATGAAGATTCTCTGGTCCCACTTTCTGATTTATTCATTAATTTACTCAAATAATCAGGAGTTGAACCTCTAGTTGATGATCTTGTATGTGAATCATTTGTATCACTCAAAATATTACCCGATGCTAATGGACCAGCTTGAACGACATGAGTACCTATTAAATTTCTATTTCCTCCACGACCACCTCTTAATGAACCTCTTCCTCTTATAGATCCACCTCTTATGGATGGCTGTTTTTTAGTTTCAACTTCATTAATTGGTGCATCTGCATCTCTTTCTTCTTTGGTTCTTCTTGCAACTACTTTAGGTTTGAATTTCATTCCAGGTTTGGCCGCTGGAGGACCACGACGTGAAAGTGAATCCAATCTATTTGAAGAAGAAGGTATTTTATCAGACATATGATATATATTGTAATTAAAAAAAAAAATAGATTTATAAGATGAATGAAAGAATTAAATATGAATTGATTTGATGTTTTTTGTATATTGCTTGTAATAATATAATTTATATATATTAACTATGTTAACAATACAGAAAAAAAAATTTACACAACCAAAAAAAAAAAAAAATCAGCCTTTGGCAAAAAAAAAAAAAAAAAAAAAAAATCGTGCGCTTACCGATGAGAATGAAGTTACTGAATTTTTTTTTTTTTGTTTCTTTCTTTTATAAAAAAAAGGTTTTTATAAAGATGGTTTTAAAAACCTAAATCACCAAAAGATTTATATTTTAAACAATATTTATTAATATAAAATAATGGGTAAAAGAAGTAGGAAAACAAATCAATCAACTGAACAAGATTTTGGTTTGAATGAAGTTGATGCCTTCCATGCTGATAGAGATAAAATCTTATTAGATCAAACCATATCGAGAAGTAGTAAATCTAAATATAACAATAATGATGATGATGATGATAGTAATGAAGAAGTTTTAAATATTGATGAAGAAATCGATGAAGATTCTGAATCTGAACATCAATATAATGGTCCATCAATTGATCAAGATGAAGAAGATGCCGAATATTTCCGGAAAGGAGATCAAGATGATGAAGATGATGAAGAAAATGAAGGTGCATGGGGTGATAGAAAATCTACTTATTATGGTGCTGATGATTTACAAGATGAAGAAAGTGCTAAACAAATTGAAGAAGAAGCTTTACGTCAACAGAAGAAACATTTACAAGAATTAAATATCGATGATTATGTCGATGAAGAATTGGATGAAGAATGGTCAAAGAATGCTAAAATTCATGATTTTGGGGAATCTGATAAATCTATCAAAGATGATTTAAAAACTCAATCGTTACAAGATATAACGAATTTAGATATCAATGCAAGATCTAAATTTTTATCATCATTACATCCTGAATATATACCCTTATCTAAAGAATTGACTAAATTATCACCAATCTTAAACGATTTGAAAATTCATCAAAATGACAATGAAGTATCGAACGTTAAATTTTTAGCATTATCTTCATATTTAAGTGCAATCACATCATATTTTGCAATTTTTTTAACGTTTGCTAAAGATGATGAACCATTTTCAATGAAGGAACATCCTGTTATGGAATCTATTTTAAGTACTAAAGAAGTTTGGAGACAAGCCAATGAATTGTTGGATATTGAAGAAACTGAAGGAAATGATAATGATGATAATGATGATAATGAAATAGAAAATGAAACCCAAGGATTTGATCGAGAAGAATCATTAGAAGCTGGTGAAGTTTCAAATGAAGATGATTTTGATTCAGCAGAGGAGAATATTGAAGATGAAGAAGATGAGAATGAAGAAGATGAGGAAGATGAGGAAGAAGAAAGTGATATCGAAATCGATATCTCCAAACCTCGTGTATTTAAAAAATCTAAACCAAGTTTGATTGAAGATTTCGCAGAAGGTGAAATTCATGATGTTGATGCCGAAGAGAAAAGGGCACGTAAGAAAACTTTAAGATTTTATACTTCAAAAATTGATCAACAATCTAAAAAGAAAGATGAAAGATATACAGGTGATTTGGATATACCATATAAAGAACGTTTATTTGAAAGACAACAACGTCTTATTGAAGAAGCTCGTAAACGTGGTCTTAAAGATGATAATGGGGTTGATCTTGATAATGAAGATGATGATGATGATAATGAATCGAGAAAAAGAGCTAGAGAAATCAACGATGAATTTGATCAATCTTATTACGATACCATCAAAACTTCAAATACTGATAAGAAATTAAAACGTAAAGAAGCTCATGATTCAGCAATTAAGGCAGCAAAAGAGGGTAAATTAGCAGAATTACAAGAAAATATTGGGGAAGATGGTAAACGTGCAATTAATTATCAAATTTTAAAGAATAAAGGATTAACTCCTCATAGAAAGAAAGAAAATAGAAATTCAAGGGTTAAAAAGAGATTGAAATATGAAAAAGCTCAAAAGAAATTGAAATCTGTTCGTTCTGTTTATTCTGCTCCATCATCAGGTGCATATGAAGGTGAAAAGACTGGTATTAAGAAAAATTTATCAAAATCTATCAAACTTTAAGAATATTGATGTGGTTGATTATTAATGTAATAAAAACTAGTCTTTATTATCAACTCAACAATATAAAATTAAAGTATGAATTATAACCTAGTAAATAATAAATTTAAATTCAAAAGTCTTATTACTTATAGTGTAAACGCCCTATATAGTACATATACAATATTAGTTAAAGCTGGCAGCGATCTTATAAAGCTCTTTACAAAAACTATTGCTTATGTAATATATATATAGATTGTTGTGATCATGTCGCGAAATTATTTCCATCCAATTAAATTGTCAGGTTTTTTTTTCCCCTTTGGAAATTTCGCAATTTTTTTCTATGGATTTTTCCTCTTTTGGTTCGTCCAGATTTTTTTCCCAAAAACCGTCGATTCCAATTTGACAGAGGAGATTTAGAAAAAAAAAAAAAAAATTATCCAACCAACGCATAAATTTTTTTTATATATACACATAACCTACTACACTACCCAATTCTCAACTACCCATAAAAAATATTAGATCCTCCTAATTAACTTGATTAACATAAATTAATTCAATTAATTAATAATAATAATAATGTTGTCACGTACTGCTTTCCGTACAGCTGCTAGATCTGTCGTTGCTGCTCAAGCTGCTCGTTCAATCAACCGTGTTGTAAGTATTTTAGAATTCTATTGGTAAAAGAAATCAAAAATTATACAAAGAAAGAAACATTATTGAATCTCAACTTTTCCCCCCTCCTCAATTACCAAACCATCAAATATATTACTGTCTCAATTGTCATATATATTATCAAATTCAATTGAATTCTTTTTTAATGGGTTTGTCCATTTTTTTTTGGGTCCAACCTTCTGAAAATGTTGTTGCCCAATCAATTTTTTTTTGTTCACACCCAAGTTTTTTTTTTTTTTTTTGGGTTTGGTTTGTTTGCCCGGAACATGGGAAAAAAAAAGATGGAAAGGGAGGACACCCAAAGGGGAATGATGGAATATCTATATATCTATGGAATTGTGATTTTGAAAGAATGGGAAGAGGAGGTTGGAGATGATTTTAATTGTTGTTTTACCAAAAATTTCATTGAGAAAAAAAAAATAGTACTAACATGATTGTTATAGGCTCGTCCAGCTTTAATGGTTGCCGGTCGTCGTTTCGCCTCAGCCAAAGCTCAACCAACTGAAGTTTCATCAATTTTAGAAGAAAGAATCAGAGGTGTTTCTGAAGAAGCTAACTTAAATGAAACTGGTAGAGTTTTATCAGTCGGGTATGTGGATTTTAAAATTTTTTTTTTTATATATTGATTCAATTATCGATATTCTTTCTTTCTCTTGTGTGTTTCATAACAGATTATTTCAATTGAAAATACAGAGTTAGAATTAACAATTGAAATACCGGCAATGTTTTCTTACTCTTTGTTAAAACTATTTCGTTTGTTTTCTCCCCCCTATAAAATGGGTGTGTGGTTTTCGATCCCGACGGGTGGGTTATTCTTTTCTCAACGCATAATTGAAAACAAAGGATATTGATAATTTTGAATAGATGAATTTTGATAGCAGTACAATTATACTAACAATACTTCTTTTGATACAGTGATGGTATTGCTCGTGTTTTCGGTTTAAACAATGTCCAAGCTGAAGAATTAGTTGAATTCTCATCAGGTGTTAAAGGTATGGCTTTAAATTTAGAACCAGGTCAAGTTGGTATTGTCTTATTCGGTTCAGATCGTTCAGTTAAAGAAGGTTCAACCGTTAAACGTACTGGTAAAATTGTTGATGTCCCAGTTGGTCCACAATTATTAGGTCGTGTTGTCGATGCTTTAGGTAACCCAATTGATGGTAAAGGTCCATTAAACGCTGAAAAAACCGCCAGAGCTCAAGTTAAAGCTCCAGGTATTTTACCAAGAAGATCAGTTTACGAACCAGTTCAAACTGGTTTAAAATCAGTCGATGCTTTAGTCCCAATTGGTAGAGGTCAAAGAGAATTGATTATTGGTGATCGTCAAACCGGTAAAACTGCTGTTGCCATTGATACCATTTTAAATCAAAAAAGATGGAACAATGGTGCCGATGAATCTAAAAAATTATACTGTGTTTACGTTGCCGTTGGTCAAAAAAGATCAACTGTTGCTCAATTAGTTCAAACTTTAGAAGAACATGATGCCTTAAAATACTCAATCATTGTTGCCGCCACTGCTTCAGAAGCTGCTCCATTACAATTCTTGGCTCCTTTCACTGCCTCAGCCATTGGTGAATGGTTCCGTGACAATGGTAAACATGCCTTAATCATCTATGATGATTTATCAAAACAAGCCGTTGCTTACCGTCAATTATCATTATTATTAAGACGTCCACCAGGTCGTGAAGCTTATCCAGGTGATGTTTTCTACTTACATTCAAGATTATTAGAAAGAGCTGCTAAATTAAACGATTCATTAGGTGGTGGTTCATTAACTGCCTTACCAGTCATTGAAACTCAAGGTGGTGATGTTTCAGCTTATATTCCAACCAACGTTATTTCAATTACCGATGGTCAAATTTTCTTAGAAGCTGAATTATTCTACAAAGGTATTAGACCAGCTATTAATGTTGGTTTATCAGTTTCTCGTGTCGGTTCAGCTGCTCAAGTTAAAGCTATGAAACAAGTTGCTGGTTCATTAAAACTTTTCTTAGCCCAATACAGAGAAGTTGCTGCCTTTGCCCAATTCGGTTCAGATTTAGATGCTTCAACCAAACAAACTTTAGCTAGAGGTGAACGTTTAACTCAATTATTAAAACAAAAACAATACAACCCATTAGCTGCTGAAGAACAAGTTCCATTAATTTTTGCTGGTGTTAACGGTTTCTTAGATAACGTTGCCTTGGAAAGAATTGGTGAATTTGAAACTGAATTCTTAGCCTCATTAAAAGCTAACAACACTGAAATCTTAAATGCTATCAGAGAAAAAGGTCAATTAACTGATGAATTATTAGGTAAATTAAGAACTGCCACTGAACAATTCGTTGCTACTTTCTAAAAAAAAAAAAACTTTGAACATTTGAAGAAAAAAAAGAAAAGAATGAAGTAATGAATCCAATCAAAATCAGAAAAGAAATATCGAAAAAGAAGATATAAAAAGAGAAGTGAAGTTTATAAAAAAATGAATTGTCTTTAATCAGATTTATTTAAGGAAAAAAAACGAAATTTCTCTCACTTCTTTTTTTAAAAATTTTTTATAAACATTCAATTAGTAGAAATTATTATTTTGCCCTTCCACCTTTTTTTTTATACATATATACTATTATTATTATTATTATTATTATTATTATTATTATTATTCTATTATCATTATTATTATTATCGTTATTATTATCTCATGCTTTGAATCAATCAATGATTGAATTTTAAAAAAAGAAAATTCTTTGTGTTTTTTGTTTTTTAAGAAAAAAATAAAGATTTAAGTAATTATCATTAGTTCTAAAGTTGAAAAAAAAGAAAATATATACTTTTATACAAACATATTCTAAAATTAAAGATGAAACAAGATTTAAACTTGTAGATCTTTTATATTATATTTGTGATGAATTTGATAGAGTAGTGAATCTATACAATTACAAAAATTCCCTATAAATTTTATAAAGGTTACTTTCCGAGCTGGTTAAAAAATTGTATTTTTTTTTTCATATAGAGAATAAACAAACTATCATGAATTTAATTTTGTAAAGAACTTTGACATTTTTAATTAATTCTCTTATAACAATATTCTAAAAGAGAATAAGAATAACCTGATAAGTATGTCACAAAGAGTTACATTTGATGAATTATACCGTAGGTCAACTCAATATAGAAAATGGTCATTTACTAAGGAGGAATTATTGAACAAAAGAATTCAAATTAATTCAAAAGGATGTGCAAAAGTTGATGAAAGATTAAATCAATTAAAAGATCAAATAGAACCAAATTCAATTGAAAAAGTTACAATTGATGAAGAATTAAAATTGATTTCATTTCATTCAAGAAGAATTGGAATGCTTGCTAAACATTTTAATATGCCATCTCAAGTACGAGCAACTGCAATTTCATTCTTGAGAAAATTTTATTTGGTTAATAGTGTAATGGAATATCATCCAAAATTAGTACTATTAACTTGTTTATTTTTAGCTGCAAAATCTGAAAATTATTTCATTAGTATCAATTCATTTTCAAAAAGAATACCAAAAACTACTCCAGAATCAATTTTATCCTTAGAATTTGAAATTTTACAATCATTAGAATTCACATTGTTAACTCATCATCCATTTAGACCTTTATATGGGTTTTTCTTTGATTTACAAGATGTTTTAAAAGATGAAATGAAACCTAATGAATTGGGGAAAATTTATGATGATGCTAGAAAATTAATCGATGAAGCTTTAATTTCTGATGCAGTTTATCATTTCACTCCACCACAAATTGCATTAGCTTGTCTTAAAGAAATTAATAATGACATTATTTTGAAATATTTATCGAAAAAATTCAAACCGAATAAATTGGATACAGTTAAAGAAAAAGATGAAGAAGATGATGATGAACAGAATGAAACTATTAAACCAACAATAGAGAATGAATTGACTCAATCAATGTATGAAAAAATTGTTGCAACAGTGGAAGAATGTCAAAAATTTATAAGGAATGGTGAAAATCCAACAAAGGAACAAGCTACTGAAATTGATAGGAAAGTACAATATTGTTTGAATCCATCGTTAATTTTGAAAAGAAAGAGAGAAAATACAACTGATATTAATGGGGATTCAAATGGAATTAAAAAGCAAAAGACTGATTCGATTTGAAAAAAAAAAAAAAAGAAAAAATTAGAGATACTTATATAGTTGAAAGTCATTGGAATCTACTTTAAAATTGTAGCAAATTTGTCATATCTCATCTATGTCTTGGATTTTTGATTATAAGTAATCACCAGAATTTCAAATAATACTTCTCACAACTAGAATTATTATTATATATCCAAAAGTATTTACGTAAATTTAATCAATTAATCTTATATCTAATAACAATATTTAACAATATCATTCCAATCAATAAATCATTGAATCATTGAATCATTGATGGTATTTGTTGTAACTTTGTTGCCTTAGTGATTAGAAGAAGCTTCATTTGAAATAAATTCGCGAAGGCCAAAAAGGTAAACAAACCCGATCAAAACCAAAAACAAAAGAAGTTAATTAAAAAAGAATAACTATAATTTTTTAAAATAAAGATATTAAGCTTGAATATAAAAATTTGTGTAGTCCTAATAATCATCAAGTTTAATTATCCAAGATGGCTTATGTCAAGTCTAAAGTGATGAAGAAACGTCTGGATGACAAACGGAGAGTAAGTGGTGCTGCATTGTTAAGAGAGGAGTTGGCAAGTGATTCAATTACTGCTTCATTATTAGATGATATTCCTGCATTCCAACATGACAAGGGGAAAATGATGGCTAATTTTGAAGAATGGATTAAAATGGCCACAGATAACAAAATCAATACCACAAATAGTTGGAATTTTGGATTGATTGATTATTTCCATGATATGAATGTGTTGAGAGGAATTGATAACAATATTAATTTCCAAAAGGCAAGTGCAACTTTAGATGGTTGCGTTAAAATTTATTCATCAAGAGTTGATTCAGTTGTTACTGAGACAGGGAGGCTTTTAAGTGGGTTAGCTCAAAGGAAAGCTAATGAGAATAATAATAAAGTTGGTAATAAAGATGGTTATAATGATGATAATGATGATAATGATGATGATGATGAAGATGATGATGTTGAAAATCAAGACATAGATGCAGACGAAAATGGTGACCTTATTGATCCATCTCAACAGAAAAAAAAGAAAAATAAATCAAAATCAAGGCAGCTGGGTGATACATTAACTACATTTGATAATTTAAAAATTAAAAAACTTTCCCAAGAGTTAGCAATTGATCCTTTATTCAAGAAAACATTGTCAGAATTTGATGAAGGCGGTGCTAAAAGTCTTTTGTTGAATACTTTAAATCTTGATAAAGATTTCAGAGTTATTTTCGATGCTAGTACTACAAATGGGAATGATGACGATGAATTAAGTAACAATGATAATGTCGACAACAAAGAACAAAATGATGGAAAAGTTCAAGATGGGAGCATTGATGAGGATAAAGACGTTAATATGACCTCTTCAGATTCTGTAATTGATATAACTGGATTGAAAGCTTTCATTTTTCAAGATGATGTCCCCCTTGAATCAACTACATTATGTCCTTCATTTCAACAACTACAGTCGGTATTAAAAGATATCTCCAAGGCTAAATCCATTTTAAATGATTTCAATCAAGATCTAGTTAATCATACCACTAATAGTTCTATCGGTGATAAAAATCAATTGAATTCGAGGGGTAAATTTGATGATGATGATGGATTTGATTTTGATTTTGGAGGGGCTGGTCAAGAAGATTTTGATGTAGGGGTTTCGTTTGATGATGTCGATAATAATGGAATAGCAAAAGCTATAATTTTCCAAGACGAATTGAATGAAAACCAACAAGAAGTTAATGCTGATGAATCAAATATCATTGCAAGTGTTGTTGATCAAGACTTGATGGCTTATTTCGATCATACTTTAAAACGTAATTGGGCGGGTCCTGAACATTGGAAAGTAAGACAGTTGAAAAAAGATAATCAAAGACAAATCGATGTACAAAATCAACAACAATCAGAAAATAAAAATAAAAAAGTGAAACAAGATTTTACTATTGATTTTACCACCTTATTAGATGATGATGAAGAAGAAAGAATCTTTACAAAATCCAAAATTTCAACAATGTTACCACAACCAACAGGTAATGAAAGGCATAACAATTATTTATTACCCGATGATATTTTTTTCTCTTCAGAACAATTAACTAAACTATTTTTGAAACCGCATCAAAAACTCAGTGTTTTTAGAAAATTTAAACATATACGATCCATTGATAATAAAGATGCTAACAATAATAACAATTTTGGTTCTAATTTTGATTCACAAATACCCCCATTGAATGAAGATATTCAACCAGTTAAAGATAATGATGCTACATTTTGGGCTGAGAATTATAAAGAACAAGAAATTGCAAAAGGATTTCCAGATAATAATGATAACGATAATGATGATGATAATAATAATCCATTCTTTGAAAATAATGATGTTGATTTAGGTTTTGATGGAGATTTCGGGGATAATAGTCTCACAACAGATACACAAAAATTTGCAATGGGTACACAATTAATTACAGGTGGTAATAAAGTCAAACCAGAATATGTTAATTATTCTAAAACTGCAAAGAATGTGAATGTTAAAGTATTGAAGGATAATATATGGAAAGTATTGGATAGCAAAATACAAGAGGATGAAAAAGAAGTAAAAGTACAGGAGGGGAATCCTATAGTAAAAGAAGAATCTCAACTTACTGATGTTGTTAAAGATATTGAAAAATTCTATCCTAAAGATCAAAGGAAAGATTTATCAACAAGTTTTTGCTTTATTTGTCTTTTACATTTGGCTAATGAACATTCTTTAACATTGGAGAACAATGAATTATTGAATGATATTAAGATTACAAGTGCCGCCAATTAAGTTATCAGTATATATCATATATATCATGCTAGATCATATAAACCTTAATAGAATAACTATTATATACAATAAATAAAATATATAGTTCAATAGAACTTATGTGAACAATGTTGTATTTAATCTTATCATATTCCATGATCCAGAGCCTGGCCAGTAGTCACTGTTGCTCTAACCTAATTCCTTTTTGATTAGTAATAAATGTTGCCTCAACCATATTCAAATTTACTTACAATTTGATTATGTAATCGTATATGATATATTTGTGCAAAAAAAAAACTAAGTTCGCGCCGAGAGCTCTAAAAAAGAAAATGTTCTGGAAATCTGTGGATTCTTTTTTAATAGATTTTGATATAATAATTACACCTCGAGATTATTATACCTTATAAATATAACCATTATACAATTATTTGTATAAGTGATTAGTGTGTTGTGGGGTCTTCATTTTAATATATTTCATCAATAAATCAATCACTAATTTTTCTATCTTTGTGGGTTTTTTATTTTGTTAATTTAAGATTTTGGATCATAATCTTCAATTTATAATAAATTAAATCATCATCAAATTCGATCTTTTCATTTCATAATCATTCAATCTTGATTTTTATATATACGATCTAGTTAAGTTAAATTTGATTATAAGAGACGGTGTCAAAGAAAACATATCATCATGTTGAAAATAAATTCAAAGATAAATTCCCAACTTTTCAAAATCTCAACCGCAGCAAGGGCAAGAGTCTTGAATTCCCAATATAACCCCCATTTAATTTCACAAAACAATGTTATTAAAATTAGATTAGCATCAAGTACGGTTCAAAAACAATTAGGTATATTAGAACAACAAGCCAATAATGAACAAACCAATCCAGAAATTCAAGCTGAATTTTATAAAAATTTATTGAAGGCTAATTATCCACAATATGTCATTAGTCGTTATGAATCTGCAAATATAGCAACATCAAATGAATGTGCTCAATTATATGCTCAAGCTTTGAAAAAAATTGGGAAATCTAAAGAATCAGAACAAGTTTTACAAAATTTATCCAATGGGATTTTCACTACTGGATCAGGATCTCAAATCTCATCATCTGGATCTTCTTCTGTTGGTGGGTTAAATAATTTACAATTTGGGACTAGAAATGAACCTATTCATGTTGTTATTACCGAATCAACTTGGACTATGGTTTCTAAATGGTTAAAATGGTTAATTCCATTGGGTTTATTGACTTATGGTGTCATGCAAGGGTTTACTTATTTAGTTGAATCAGGTACAATTTTCAAAAACAATGATGTTAGTGATAAATCAGTTGATATGTCCAAAGTAACAGTTAAATTTGAAGATGTTAGAGGTGCCGATGAAGCACGTGCTGAATTGGAGGAAATTGTTGATTTTTTAAAAGATCCAACTAAATTTACTGGATTAGGTGGGAAATTACCAAAAGGTGTTCTTTTAACTGGTCCACCAGGTACAGGTAAAACATTATTAGCAAGAGCTACTGCAGGTGAAGCTGGTGTTCCATTTTTTTTCATGTCAGGTTCTGAATTTGATGAATTATACGTTGGGGTGGGAGCTAAAAGAGTTCGTGAATTATTTAATCAAGCAAGAACTCATTCCCCAGCAATTATTTTCATCGATGAATTAGATGCAATTGGTGGGAAACGTAATCCAAAAGATCAAGCTTATGCAAAACAAACTTTAAATCAATTATTAGTTGAATTAGATGGGTTTTCTCAAACTTCAGGTATTATTATCATTGGGGCTACAAATTTCCCAGAATCTTTGGATAAAGCATTGACTAGACCTGGTAGATTTGATAAAGTTGTCAATGTTGATTTACCTGATGTTAGAGGAAGAGCTGATATTTTAAAACATCATATGAAAAATGTTGAAATTTCTAAATCTGTTGATCCATCAGTTATTGCAAGAGGAACTCCTGGATTAAGTGGGGCTGAATTGATGAATTTAGTCAATCAAGCTGCAGTTTATGCATCACAACAAAATGCTCTTTCTGTTGATATGACTCATTTAGAATGGGCAAAGGATAAAATTTTGATGGGAGCAGCTAGAAAAACAATGGTTATGACCGAGGCAACTAGAAAGGCAACTGCTTATCATGAAGCTGGTCATGCTATTATGGCATTATATACTCCAGGAGCAACATCTTTATATAAGGCAACTATTTTACCAAGAGGTAGAGCATTAGGTATTACATTTCAATTACCAGAAATGGATAAAGTTGATATTACTAAAAGGGAATGTCTTGCAAGATTGGATGTTTGTATGGGTGGTAAAATTGCTGAAGAAATGACTTATGGACCAGAAAATACTACAAGTGGATGTGGATCAGATTTAAGTAATGCAACAAGTACTGCAAGGGCAATGGTTACACAATATGGTATGAGTGATAAAATTGGACCTATAAGTCTTGCTGAAAATTGGGATTCATGGTCATCAAGATTAAGAGATTCAGCTGATCAAGAAGTTTTAGAATTGTTAAAAAATTCTGAAAATAGAACAAGAATTTTATTAAAAGAACGGAAATTAGAATTAGAAAGATTAGCTCAAGGATTAATTGAATATGAAACTTTAACAAAGGATGAAATAGTACAAATTTGTAAAGGTGAAACAATTACAAAGGCTAAAACTATAACCAATACAGTTGTTGATACACCAGATGGTGATGATCGGAAAGATCATGGTAAAAAGCAACCATTCCCAGTATTAGTTGAAGCATAAACCCTAAACACATCATACCTTGTATATATAATAATGTTTTTTACAAGATTTAAATATTTTTAATAAACTTGAATAATAATTTTTTCGACATCATCAATTCTTACTAAAATAATCTAAAAAAAAATTTTTTGTTTTACTATTATCATTATTATTTATAATATCTAATTATATATATAATGTTTCTCTCTCTCTAATCAAAGATTTATTACTTTTTTTTTGTTGTTTAAAATACATCACCATGAGCAAACATAGCATCGGCAACTTTAACAAACCCAGCTAAATTAGCACCTTGAACTAATGAAGGTAATGAATCTTTATTAGTTTCAGCTGAATATTTTTCAGCAAATTTAATAGATTCATTGAATAGAGTAATAACTCTTGAATGTAATTCTTCATCAACTTTTTCAGCACTCCATTGAATTCTTTGAGAATTTTGAGCCATTTCTAAAGCTGAAACTAAAACACCCCCGGCATTTGAAGCTTTACCTGGACCATACCAAACAGCTGGTGAATCCAATGATTTGTTAGCAATACGTTCACCTTCAAAAACATCGATAGCTTCTTGAGTTGAACCCATATTTGAACCTTCAGCAACATATTTAACACCAGCAGCAACTAAAGCTTTGGCTTCATCACCTGAAATTTCATTTTGAGTAGCTGATGGAAGAGCAACATCAACTTGACCAACATGAATCCATGGTCTGGCACCAGCAATATATTGAATTGAAGATGATGCTGATTGGAAACTTGAAGCTTCAGCAATAATTTGTTCCAATGATTTAAATTTCAATTTAGCATCTTGAATTTGATAAATTTGATCTGGGGTAATACCATTTTGTGAAATAATTGAACCTTTTGAATCTGATAATGAAACAACAATCCCACCTAATTCAATAACTTTTAAAGCAGCATATTGAGCAACATTACCCGAACCTGAAATGGCAACTCTTTTACCTTTAAAATCTTCTTTCCCCTTAGTGGCATATTTAATTTGTTGTTCGGTATAATAAACTAACCCATAACCAGTAGCTTCTGGTCTAATCAATGAACCACCCCAAGTCAAACCTTTCCCAGTTAAAACACCTTCCCAAGAATTTCTATATTGTTTATAAGCTCCGAATAGATAAGCAACTTCTCTTCCACCAGTACCAATATCCCCAGCTGGAACATCGGTATCTTGACCAATATGTCTTGATAATTCTCTCATAAAGGCATAACAAAATCTTCTAATTTCATTATCTGATCTTCCCTTTGGATTAAAATCAGAACCACCTTTACCACCACCAATATTTAATCCAGTAAGGGCATTTTTAAAAATTTGTTCAAACCCTAAAAATTTCAAAATTGAAAGATTAACAGATGGATGTAATCTTAACCCACCTTTATAAGGACCTAAAGCTGAATTGAATTGAACTCTAAATCCATTATTAATTTCCTGTTCACCTTTATCATTTTCCCAAGAAACTCTAAATTGAATGATTCTTTCTGGAACTGAAATAACTGGTAAAACTTTTTCATATTTTGGTTCTTGTTGGAATAAAGTTGAAGCTTTAATAGTTGAAACAACTTCGTTATAAGCTTGTTCGAATTCTGGTTCGGAAGGTAAGACCATTGTGAATTAATAAAATTAATAAATTAGATTTTATAAAGGATATAAACACTACAACTTAGTGATAAGATTTAATTTTATAAATTTGAATTATTTTCATTGAATTTATATCTTTTTTTTTTTCCCCCGACAGTATTCATTGATTTCTTTTTTTTCTTTTTATTGGCATAAGATAAAAAAAAAAAGAAAAACGGCCGATGACGCATCGGATTTCCCATAAAAGATAAAAGAATCAATCAACAGACAAAAACAAAGATATAAAGATATATAGCTATTGATATTATATAAAAAAACTTGTATAGAACTAAATTCAAATGATTTATTAAAATTCATAATTGTATTCAATTATATTCAATTATATCATTGATTGACTATTGTTTTATTGTTGTTGACTGTATATGATTATCATGATTAATTGAATTCCGGAGTATTTTATAAGTGTTCTTTAATTTTATTGGTCAGAGATAAAAAAAAAATTAATTCAAAAATTCCAACACACATTAATTTAATTCCCAAATTGAAATCAAATTAAACAATCAATTAAATATAATAATTAGAATGATCAATACAGTGATTATATAATAGACATAGCCCAATTATAAATTTATATATAATATTACTATCATATTATAAATTTATATATAATATTATACAACTATATAGGTTATATAACAAAGTCATTTACTTTTTTAAACATGTGTATATCAATATATAATAATTATATTGATATATATATATAATATATGATATTTATATCAACAATGGCTGGTTAATTGTATATATAATTATATAATATTACTATCATATTATATATAAAAAAAAATTATATTAAGGGCCGAGCTGGGAATTGAACCCAGGGCCACTCGCATGCTTGATATGCCCGGTTGGTGTACCAACCGTCGCTAAACCCAAAGCGAGTATCATACCACTAGACCACACGGCCTTAATTTGTTGGTATGAAAAATCATTTGTTTGGTATAGTTTGCTGGTCTATGAATCCAACACCCGGACACCAATATATAACAAAATTATATATAAGTTAATATATAACATATAATTTGATCAAGTTTATACAAATAATAATTATGTAATATTTAATATGATATGTCAGTGATTCAAGATTTATAATATTATAATTGATCTGGTGACCCCCTAGTCAACTTATAATCTAAATATACCAAGTCTAATATTTATAACGTGTTTAATGTTATCGCTTATGTAATACAACATTTAGCTAGAAATCACATATTGAAATCTACAAAGGTTAAAAATCTCTCATTTAAATTTTAAATTAATATAATTTAAATAATAATTCGCGACACCAATATTATATAATATATATAATATTATACGTCGACTAGTTCGAAGCTTCAAGCTGGACGTTATATTACAATTACCTAATATATTAGGTAATCAAGTCCATAATAACTATATAATATATATTATATAGGTTAATATACTTTATATTGCCATTATAAATAATATTACAAAAATTTAATTATTATAATTATAATAATATCTTGTTGTATTATTTATAGCTAAAAGGTATAGAACTTATATTAATATCTATTATTATAATATAGAATATTAAATGATCATATAGTATCTAGTATGATTATATAATACATGAATGAATTCATTATACAAAGCTGGATGTGGTCCTTACCAATTTATTTTTATTTATTTATTTATCAAAAAAAAAAAAAAATTTATTCTTCAAAATGAATACTTATTATAGATTTGATCGTATAAATTATATAAATTTATATCAAACTAAATATAATTTGAATTTTTAACAAATCTTTACCTATAATTATATGTCAATTAAAGTATATATATGTGGCCACAAAAAGATGGACTTGGTGTACAATTAACTTATGGGTTACAAGGTTCAGGTATTTATTCATCATTTCAAGATATTGACAATGCAAAGCCATGGAAATTTCCTAAATTAAGATCAAATGGATTAAATTTAATTAAATTTCCCAATAGTCAAACTAGATTAATTCCATCACAAATTACAAATTTACAAAAATTTCAAAAATCTCAAACTTTATTAAATGATATAATTAATGATATCCCCGAGGATTTAATTATTAATGATGAAGAAAAATTGGAGATAAATTCTGAATTAATTTATGATCCAACTATATATCAAACTTTAACATTTGGGAAAATAAGAGAATTAATTAGAAGGAAAAATCATAAAATTGTTGCCTATGCATCAAATGAATCAAAATCTGAATTAATTGTACAATTTATTAGATATAAAGTTGATTATTATAAAAATTTAATCAATGATGATGACAATGATGAATTTAAATCGTTTAAAACTCCAATTTTTAACAATGGTTGTTCAATTAAATTAGATTCATCAATTAAACAAATTGAAATTTTCCAAACTTCATCAATTGTTCAATTTGAATTACCTTCAAAATTTATATTAATTAGAACTTTAAATTCAATATTTTTAATCAAAATTATAATAAAAAATTCAAATGATATTGAATTAAAAATTTTATCCAAATTATCAACAATTGATTTTTATAATTATGAATTTAGTTTTTTAAAATTTAATCCATTTAATTTTAATCAATTTGGTATAATTGATATCAAGGGTAATTGGGCAATTTTAGAGCAAAATCACAGAAATAATTGTTTAAATTTTTTAATTAAAGGTTTGGCAAATGATGTCCAAGATTTTTCCAAATTTAAACAAATTCATTGGGGGTTAAATTCAAATGAAATTTATTTAATCGATAGAATTTCAATTAAATTTATAAATTTATCGGATCAATGTTTCAAATTTAAAGATTTATTAAGTTGTTGTCAAAATTGGTCAAATATAAGAGATTTTATAGATTCAAAAACTTATCCTAAAACTAAATTTTTATTAACTTCAATGGAATTAATTTGGTTGGATGATAAATTTAATAGATTATTGAGTTGGAAACATTATTTAAATTCTCAAGATCCTTCTTTAAAAATTATTTCGCATAAATTTAATGATATTGATATAGTTATAATTTCAAGTTTAATTGATCCATTAATATTTATATATCAATTTCAAATGATTGATGGATTATCAAGAATTATTAATGATCCAATAATGATTAAAACTGATTTAAATAATAGGGATAATTTATGTCTTTTAGATAATTATGATGAAGAAGAAGAAGATGAAAATCAAGATTCATTTACATTGTTTAAAATTTCAAATAAATTAGAAATTACCAAAATTATTTTATCAAATTGTGATATTGATCAAATTCAATCGAATAATCATAATAATGCAATTTCATCATTAGAAACTGGTAAAATAATTGATAGGGATAACAATCGTAATCAATATTTATTCAATAAAGATTTAATAAACTTTTTCCAATCAATATCTCAATCATCAATTGATGATGATCAAAAAAAGTTATCATCAATTGATCAATTTAATCAATTGAATCAATTTTCTTCAAATTTAAATATTTTATCAATTTTAAATAAAAATAATTATCAACCTTTTTCAATTTTATTCAAATGTAAATTTGAAAAATGTTTTAAATTAATTGATAATTTTAAAGAATTGAAAAAATTTGATGAAATGTTTAATCAATTAGAAAATTTTTGTAATAATAATAATTTACAATTTATTAAATCAAATGAAATTTTAAAATTAATTTTAAATGATTCTAATGAATTGAAAAATTTCAATTCAATTGATAAAATTTATCAAATTTTAGAAAAAAAATTCTATGGAAATAGAGATTTATATATACAAAAAATTATCAATTCAATAATTAAAGATTTAATATTATCTCAATTTATAATTTATAATTTATCAATTGAATTAGAAAAATTAAATGATTATCAAAATCAACTTCCTTTAAAATTTCAAAAAATTTTAAATTTATGGGATAATGAATATGAAGATGAAGAAGATAATATTGAAGAGGAAGATGTTATATCAAAACCTATAATAACAATATCTCAAAATTCACAACCATCATCTCAATCATTTAATCAATCACAAAATTCATTGATGAAACCTAAAAAAAATAAATCGATTAAACGATCAATAAATTTATCACAATCACAATCTCAATCACAGAAGAAAAAAAAACGAATAAAGGGATTTGCATAAAATGTAATAATATATATAAATACAATTCATAATAATATAATAATTTCCAATATATATATATATATATAAATACAATTCATAATTATTAATAATATCAATTTCTTGTATCTTTTCCCATATTTTTTAGTACTCGAAATTTTGTGTGTGTGTGTGTTTTTTTTTTCTCTTTGATAAGAAATTAATCGGGATTGAGATCCCGTCTCTCTCATCTTTTGAAATATCCCAATTCAAAATATATTTCAATATAAATATAAAGTACAAATCCTCTGATTATAATTTAATTTTAAAATTTATTTATTGAAATAATTATTCATAGAAGAAATGACTTCTCCTCTAAGACTTTCTATTGCTGTTGATAGAGGTGGTTCATTCACAGATTGTATTGGGGTTGATTTAAATAATCAACAAAATAGACATGTTATTAAATTACTTTCTGTTGATCCAAATAATTATAAAGATGCTCCCCTTGAAGGTATTAGAAGATTATTAGAAAAATTTACAGGTGATTCTATTCCTCAAAATGTACCATTGGATACAGATTTAATTGAATCGATTAGAATGGGTACAACTGTTGCAACAAATGCTCTATTAGAACGTAAAGGTGAAAGATGTGCATTAATAATTACAAAAGGTTTTAAAGATTCAATTATTATTGGTGATCAAACAAGACCCGATATTTTCAATTTAAACATTGAAAAATCTCAAATGCTTTATGAATCAGTTGTAGAAATTGATGAAAGAATAACTTTGGAAGATTTTACAGAAGATTCAGAATCTTTAAAGACTAATCCAAATATTGAACCTTCAAATTTAATTACTGGATTAAGTGGAGAAACAATTAGAATTTTACAAAAACCTAATCCATTGGAAATAACTTTTCAATTACAAAAATTATTTGATACTGGTATAAAATCTATTAGTATTGCATTGGTTCATTCATATATTTATCCTCAACATGAAGAGATAATTGCCAAAATTGCTCAAAAAATTGGATTTGAACATATTTCCCTATCTTCTAAATTATCCCCAATGATTAAATTTATTCCAAGAGCTTCATCTTCAATTACTGATTCTTATTTAACTCCTGAAATTAAAAAATATTTACAAGGATTTTTATCTGGATTAAAAGAACCAATTAATTCAAGAATTGAATTTATGAAATCAGATGGGGGATTAATTAATTATGAAAAATTTTCAGGTATAAATTCAATTTTATCTGGTCCTGCTGGTGGGGTTGTTGGATGTGCTAAAACTTCATTTAGTGGAATTCCAACAATTAATTATGATGCTGGGGGGACTTCAACAGATGTTTCTCGTTATTCTGGATCATTTGATCATGTTTTCGAAACTTCATTAGATGGAGTTATAATTCAAGCGCCACAATTAGATATCAAAACTATTGCTGCAGGTGGGGGTTCAAAATTGTTTTGGAAGAATAAACTTTTCAAAGTTGGTCCTGAATCTGCTGGTTCTCATCCTGGTCCTGCTTGTTATAGGAAAAATGGTCCATTAACAGTAACTGATGCTAATCTTACATTGGGAAGATTATTACCTGAATTTTTCCCTAAAATCTTGGGTCCAAATCAAGATTTATCATTAGATGTTGAAACAACTTATGATAAATTCCAAGAATTGACCAATATCATCAATAAGGATAACAATTCAAATTTATCAGTAGAAGATGTTGCTTTAGGATTTGTCAAAGTTGCAAATGAAACAATGGCTAGACCAATTAGACAAATTACAGAATCAAAAGGTTTCAAACTATCTAATCATAGATTAATTTCATTTGGTGGTTCAGGTGGTCAACATGCTGTTGAAATTGCTAAAATTTTAACCATTGATACAGTTTTAATCCATAAATATTCCTCAATTTTATCTGCTTATGGTATTCTTTTAGCTGATGTTGTTGAAGAATCTCAAGAACCTTGTTCTTTAGTTTTAAAAGATGGAAATCAATCAACCATTGTTGAAAAATTCGATTCATTAATTGATAAAAACAATTCAAAATTATTGGATTATGGATTTAAAAAAGATGAAATTGTCACTGAAAAATTCTTGAATTTAAGATTTAACGGTATGGAATCATCAATTATGATTAAAGCTTCATCATTTTCAGAATTCAGATCAGAATTCTTATCGACTCATAAAAGAGAATTCGGTTTTAATTTTGATGATAAAGATATTTTAATCGATGATATTAGAATCAGATCAATTGGTTCGAATTCAATCAATGAAAATTATTCAATAGATGATGAATTGGCTTCATTAACAATTAAAGATATAACTTCAGACAAAGTTAAATTTACTAAGCCAGTTTATTTCGAACAAGGTAAATTGACTGCATCAGTCTATAGAATTGAAGATTTAACTCCAGGTACCAAAATTCCAGGTCCTGCAATTATTGCCGATGATTATCAAACAAATGTTATTCCCCCAGGTTCTTACGCTATCAGTTTGAAAAATCATTTATTTGTCAAAATTGAATCCCTTGAACAATCATCATCATCATCATCTTCAGAAGAAACTACTGTTGCTGAACAAGAATTGAAAGTTGATCCAATCACATTGTCTATCTTCAGTCATAAATTCATGGATATTGCCGAACAAATGGGTAATCAATTAAGAAATACCTCAGTATCAACTAATGTTAAAGAAAGATTAGATTTCTCTTGTGCCTTGTTCAATGCTCAAGGTGATTTGGTTGCCAATGCACCTTATATTCCTGTTCATTTAGGTTCAATGTCAACTTGTATCAAAAAGCAAATCGAAATTTGGGATGGGAAACTACAACCTGGGGATGTATTGGTGACTAATCATCCAGAAAATGGTGGTACTCATTTACCTGATATTACAGTCATTACACCAGCTTTCCACAATGGTGAAATCATCTTTTATGTCGCTTCAAGATGTCATCATGCTGATATTGGTGGGTCTAAAAAGGGATCAATGCCCCCAAATTCTAAAGAATTATGGGAAGAAGGTACCATTATAAAATCAGAATTATTGGTTCATAATGGAATTTTCAACGAAGAAAGAATGATTGAATTATTTTTACATGAACCAGCTAAATATCCAAATTGTTCAGGGTCAAGAAAAATTCAAGATAATTTAAGTGATTTAAAATCTCAAGTTAGTTCAAATCAAAAAGGTATTCAATTAATTGAAAAACTTATCGATGAAAATTCATCCAAATTAACAATGTTTTATATGAGTGCAATCCAAGAAAATGCTGCTTATTCAGTCAGAACTAAATTATTAGAATTAAGAGCAAAATTTCAATCGAATGTGTTTGAAAATGAGGATTTCATGGATGATGGATCTAAAATCAAATTGAAAATCACCATCAATGAGAAAGGGGATTCAATATTCGATTTTACAGGTACATCTCCACAAGTTTATGGTAATTTAAATGCACCTGAATCAATTACCTATTCTGCTGTTATTTATTGTTTAAGATGTTTAGTTGCAGATGACATTCCATTAAATCAAGGTTGTTTAGACCCAGTGGAATTAATCATTCCAAAAGGTTCATTATTATCACCATTAAAAGGTGCTGCTGTTGTTGCAGGTAATGTTATGACATCACAAAGAATTACCGATGTCGTATTGAAAGCTTTCAAAATTTCAGCTGATTCTCAAGGTGATTGTAACAATTTAACTTTTGGTTATGGTGGCCATAATGAAAAGGGTGAATATATTCAAGGTTTTGGGTATTATGAAACCATTTGTGGTGGTCATGGTGCTGGATTTGTAAATGGTAAAGGTTGGAATGGTACTTCTGGTGTTCATACCAATATGACAAATACAAGAATGACTGATGTTGAAGTTTTTGAAAAAAGATATCCTGTTTTATTGAAAGATTTTTCCATCAGAGAAGGTTCTGGTGGTTCAGGTAAATTTAAAGGTGGAAATGGGATTTCTCGTGATATAGAATTTAGAAAACCATTAGAAGTTTCAATTTTATCAGAAAGAAGAGTCAATCAACCTAATGGATTATTAGGTGGTGGTAAGGCAGAAAGAGGGGTTAATTTATGGGTTAAAGAAAATGGTCAAATCATTAACATTGGTGGTAAAAACACTATTGATGTTAGTATAGGTGATAGAATTGTTATTAAAACTCCAGGTGGTGGTGGGTTTGGTACTGTTGAAGAAGAAGAATGAGTATATATATATATTATAATAGAGAGATACTTGTACATTAATTTTCAAATGACGATAAAGCATTTTATTTTCTTATTCTTATGCAACTATTATATACATTATTATTTAAGTTTTAAAGCACTTTCAAATGCATTTACAACACAATCAGGAACACCTGCACCATTACCAAATGACATTCCACCGTGTGATATCAATCCATTAAATTCATTGTTTAATTCCGTTTGGAAATTTTGAGATAATTCATTATAACCAACATTAAATTGTGGTAAACATTGAGAAATATAACTAGATGAAATTAAATGATTTTCAATTGATAAATCTATACCTAAAGTTTTTCGTAAAGATTTGTTTAAATTTAATAATAATTGATCTTGATTTGGAATTTTTGATTTAAACATATGACCACCAAACATCATTGTCAATTTTGTATATTCTTGAGGATTATAAATTGATTTTAAATTTCTCTTTGAATCAAAATCCAATTGATTATTTTTAAACAATTGAATCGATGATTTTTCAATATCTGAATCATAAATAACTCCTAATAAATTTTCTTCGTTTGAATTACTTAAAGGTACTAAAAATCCAAATCCATTTTGTTTGATAAAACTTTTAGGTAAATAAATATTTGCCAAAAAAATATCAACATAAGTCAAATTTCCCCCCAAAGAATTTAATCTTGGTGATGATTTAAATGTTTTGATCAAATCGTTAACATTAATTGTTGATCTTAAATGATCAAATGAATCTTTATCATTGATTATAATTTTATCTTTATTTCGATTAATTTCAATTTTTTCAACATGCTTATTTAATTTGATTGAAATTTTAGGATTTGAAAGTAATTCCTTATAAATTCCATTTGTAAATGTTGATAAACCATTTTCAAATAAAATCATGGGGAATTTTTGTAAAAATTTATTCATTTGGAAAATATCATAATTTGGTTCAAATAATTCATTATATTTTTGTAAAATTATGGATTTCTTCTTCTTTTCAGGTTTAGATTTCCAAATTCCTTTAATTATTGAACCATAATCTTGTTCAAATTTTACCAATTTTGGCATAGTTGTCCTTATACTTAATTTATTTATATCTGCAGCATAAATACCATGATAAATTGCACTGACAATATTATTACCAATAGAATTATTTGAAAATCTTCTCGAAAGAAAAGATTGAACTGATTCATCTTTTATCAATTTAGATGGTTGAAATGGTTCTTTAATAATGTTTAAAAATAATCCTTTACCTAATTCACTTTTAACAAAATTCCATATCGATTTAATTGAATTTGATGGAACTTCAATCAATTTATTATTTGATGATAATAAATATTTTTTATTTGCAATTGAATTTTTATTTATAACTCTAATTTTATCATCAAGTCCTAATTGAATTAATATATCACACATTATTGAAGTTCCATCATTTGCAGCTCTAAGAGTTCTTGGTCCTTTTTCAAACCTTATATTTTCGCCATTAAATTGATATAATTCCGATTTAATATATCCACCTATATGATTAGATTTTTCATAAATTGTAAAATTTAAATCTGGTCTAATTTTGGATAAAAAATAGGTAAAACTTAATGAAGATATACCTGCTCCTATAACTGCAACATTGGAATTTTTAGCAAGCATTTATATATATTGAATTTCGTCAATTTGATCTCTTTCAAATAATTTCTTAAAAAGGGTAATAAAAGTCTTCAATATTAACTATCTATATATAACTGATATAAAACCAAATATTATCTATTTGTTCAAACAACTGATGATGGTTTATGGGTTGGTTGATGAGATTTTGATACTTTGAAGCTCGGAATGGATGTTTGGATGTTTTTTTTAATTTTTTTTTAGAAATTTTAAACGACACCAAAAAAATTTAACCCAAAATAATAATGAATCAAATTGAATCAAATTTTAACAAAGATATAAACATTAAATCTATATAAATTTATTATGTCTACAGAAATATCTAAACAATCAAATACTTTATATATCAATAATTTAAACGATCAAATACCATTGGATAAACTTAAACATAATTTATATATACTATTTTCAACTTATGGATTAATTATAGAAATGAATTTACATCCAAAAATTAGAGGTCAAGCATTTATAACTTTTTTAAATTTAAATGAAACTAAATTAGCTCTAAGATCATTACAAAATGAATTATTTTTTGGGAAAGAATTAAAAATTCAATTTGCCAATGAAAATACAAATAAAGTGAATTTATATTAAATCATACAAAAAAATATATATTAACATGAGATTTCATTAAAATGATGTCTATACATTGAATCAATTATCGTTAAAGTTGATTATTATGGTTGAGAATAATAGTGATAATAATAATATTGATGATAATAATATTGATAATAATAATAATAAATCGAATCCTCCTTGTCAGTTTCTGGTTTTAAATCTTTGTGGATATCTGGACTAGGATATTTATATAACCATGAGAATTGAATGAGAATATGATATTAGTATTAAACTATATTGAAATTGGAATATATATAAATATATATAGATAAATTTAATTCATCGTCATCAATTTGTTAGTTCTTCAATTCCATCTATCTTTGTTTTATCCTAATCCAGTAATATTTCCTAAAATAGGTATTTTCTCTATCCTATCAGCTTATATAATCAAAGTTTGTTTTGATTTTTTTTAATTTTAAATTTTCTCGAAAGTTTTTTTTTTTTGTTTTCTTGCACAGTTAAAAAATCAAGTACAAAATAATTGACACCAGATATTTTAAATCTTTAGTAAAATAATAATATATTTATATTGTTAACATTAATGGTGTAAAAAAATATCATGAATAATAGAGGTCAAAAGTAAGTTTATAAAAAATACATATAAATCGTGTGTCTTGGGGTGATAACACCATCGATTATATATATATCTATCTATATATACCTTGAATAGAATACTAACTCTAAAATTTTTTAGTAAAATAAGTTGGTCCAAAAATGGAATTATTGCATATTCTGATTTAAAAGATTCTAAAAATCTTTCATTCACTAATATAGAATCAATTGATGGTGGTTCTACTTGGTCATTAGCACCAAAAAGATCTTATTCCATAAGGTTGAATGAAACTTCTAAAATTAATGAAATTTCTCAATTGATTTGGTCATCAAATGGTAATGATTTATCAGTAATTGATAATTTTGGTAATTTATCTATAATAACCTTGGGATTGAAAAAAACTAATATTGGTAATAATCAAAATAATAATAGTACAAATAATTTTATAAATTCATGTTTAGAAGATTTAGAAACTATTTATCAAGATTATAATATTAATATTCATTCTAAAAATTCTTCAATGGAAATATTAGATTTTAAATGGTTAAATAATGAAAAACCAATAATTGCAAATTCACCTGCAATTAAACAATCGAATGGAAATTATAATTATTCAGTTCATCAATATAAATCTTATGGTTGTATTCATATAGTTAACAATAAAAGTGGATTTTTTTTGATACGGAAAAATGGATTATTAGAACTTCATTATCAAACTTTAAATAATTCTAAATTAGAATTTGCTAAAATTTCAATTAGATTGGGGGTTTCAATTAATCAAAATAAAATTGATCAACAAAATAATAATACCGATAATGTTGATAATGGAAATTTAATTATAGAAAATCAATGGTTAAGTCAAGCTAAAATTACATATTTAAGAGATGGTCATGTAATTATAGTAACTTATAATCCAATAGATCAATATTTAAAAGTTTATAAAATTCTTGTCAATTGGGGATATAATCAACAAACTAATACATTACAACCATCTTTACAAGTTGAAATTTTAATCAATGAAAAATTTACAAAATTTGATCCAAAAACCAATTATTTACCATTAAAAATTGATCAAATTAAATTGATTCCACCAAATTTTTCAACAGATACTGATTTAGATATTTTAATCAATTTTATCAATCAAGATGATGAAAATGTAATTCTATGTAAATATCAAATAACTAATAAATTTAAAAATTTAAAATTACAAAAAGATGATGATGATTCAAATGAAATTGAAGGTTATTATATTTTTAAACTTGTTGAAGAAATTGAAATTGAAGAAAAAATTTTGGATATATCAACTCAAAATTTTGGATTTTTATTGATATTAATATTAGAAAATAAATTGGGTGAAGTTGAAATTCAAACAAGATCAAGAAAAACTTTAAAATTACACGATCAAATTAATTCAATTTGTACACTATCAGATTTCGGGTTTAAATTTCCTTCAATACCTATATCAAAATCTCAAAAAATTTGTTTATCACCAAGTTTTTCAGGATTTGTTTCATTAAATAATTATAATGAATTGGAATTTTTCCATGGAATTTCTAAAATTAATTCTAATGAAATTTTTTCCCAAAATAATGAAAGTTTGAAAACAATTTCAGTGGGGATTTCCTATTTATTTTCATCAGCATGTTATTTAAGTTTAAGTGCTGATGAATTAATACCATTGATTCAAAAAATTTTGGTTGATAATCCAAATTATAGAGAAGAATTTATTACAAAATTGTTGAAAGAATGTCATACAAGTTTAAATTTTTCATTGGATTATCCCAAAGATCAAATTGATAAAATTATTGTAAGTCCACCTGTTCAAAAATTATTATCATTACAAAATTCATTAGGTAGATATAGCAAATTTAATGATAAAAGTTGTATTTCTTCGAGTATATTGAATCTTAGATTAGTTTCATTTACTATAATGCTTACTTTAAGAGCTATTTTCCATCAACAACAAAGAATAAATAAGAGAGGATCATTTGAAACTTTAAGTGATGCTATAATAAGAAGTGATACAGTTTTAAGTAATTTAGGTACAATTAATTGGTTTTCAGATTTTTTAATATTTAGTATTCAAGAATTGATTAAATTTAATCAAGATTCAACTCATAAAACTGTTATTTTAAGTTTAATATTGGGGAAAATTTCTAGAAATTTAATAATTTATTCAATTGCTGGTATCAAAAGAATTGAAAATTTTTTAATCAAAATTGAAGAACATAATAATAATTATATCAAACAAAATATTTCAAATAGTAATAAAAATCCATCTATTGATTTAATTAAAGAAATTTTGACAAAATCATTTGATAAATTAAAACTTTTAAAAAAATTTCAAACTCAATTTGATCAATTTGAAACTTTTTTAAATTCTTTAGAAAAATTAATTCAAATACCAGAAAATTCATTAAATTCTTTAGAAAAATTAGAAATTGAACAATATTTAATTTTAGAAAATAAAATTCCGGAATTTTTTTTCCAAAATAATCAATTAATGCCAAAAATTTTGGAATTATTTCAAAATACTTTTGTAATTAATAATGATAATTTATCATCAATTTATTTGCATGATTGTCAATGGTTAAATTTACAAATAAAAGAAAATCAATTACCAACTTCAATTATTTTAAAAGATAACAATTTGATTAAAAATTCATTACGTATTGATTTAAATAAGAAATTAGTTGATGATATTACAAAATTGAAATTGATAATCAATCCAATAATATTAAAAAATTTAAAAGTTTGTAACAGATGTGGAAATATTACAGTATCTAACCCTTCACATGGTACAATTAATGAAATTTTTGGTTCTAATTATTCTTATGGTGATGAATATTCTATTCCAGGTATATTAAATGGTGTTCATTCTGGTAATTGGATGATTGCATTTCAAAGATCTTGTACTTGTGGTGGATTTTGGGGTTATTTCAATAGGGAATCTGAGAATTATATCATATGACGATTAACATGAATATATATAATTTCAATATGGGGTTTATCTTCTTTGGTAGAATTTTAGCTATAGTTTGATGATACCTGAGATTTTTGTAGAACGGATTCCGAGGAGTAAAGTCATGTGAGTTACCCCCTATTTCCGAGACTAAATTTTCTTTTAATTTTTTTTTTCTGATTTATTTTTCTGACTCAACGAAAGCTCGAAATGGGCAAAAAAAATTATGGGATATTTCTATATATACATGTAAAATATGCATTATGTGCCATATATTGAGAATTAATCTATAGGTTAATTGAATAAATCCATAGCATATTTCATTAGAATAATAATCATAATAATGAGTGCTGCTATTAGAGAAACATTTGCTAGATGCAAAAAAGAAAGTAAGTCTTATAAAGAAAGAAATTTTTATTGGTACCGAGATTTATCATGAATACTAATCATAACTTTATCAACTCTTTAGATCGTAATGCTTTAGTCACTTTTGTAACTGCTGGTTATCCAACTATTGAAGATACAGTTCCAATTTTAAAAGGATTTCAAGAAGGTGGTGTTGATATCATTGAATTAGGTGTCCCATTTTCAGATCCAATCGCCGATGGTCCTACTATTCAAGTTGCCAACACAACTGCATTAGACAATGGTGTCACAGTGATTAAAACTTTAGAATTAGTTAAAAAGGCTAGAGAAGAAGGTGTTACTTTACCAATAGTTCTAATGGGTTATTATAATCCTGTATTACAATATGGAGAAGAAAAATTTATCAAAGATGCGTATAAAGCTGGTGCAAATGGTTCAATCATTGTTGATCTACCACCTGAAGAAGCCGTTAAATTTAGAAACTTATCAGCAGAAGCTGGTTTCAGTTATATTCCATTAGTTGCTCCATCAACTACTGATGAACGTTTAGAAGTATTATCACAAATTGCAGATTCATTCATATATGTTGTTTCAAGAATGGGTACCACAGGTGTTTCTGGTGGGGTTAGTGTAGGTATTACCGATTTAGTCGCTAGAGTACGTAAGTTTTCTGGTAAAACCCCACTTGCTGTTGGATTTGGTGTTAGTACAAGACAAGATTTTATCAATGTAGGTAAATTATCAGATGGTATTGTTATTGGTTCAAAAGTTATCAATGTTGTAGGGGAAGCTAAATTTGGGGAAGCTGGTGATGCTATTAAAGCTTATGTTAAAGAAATTTTAGATAATAGAGAAGTTTCACCAGTCAATCTTGTGACTTCAGACGATTATGAAAAAAAGGAAAGTTTTACTTTTGAAGAAACTCATAAATTTCCATCAAGATTTGGGGAATTCGGTGGTCAATACGTTCCAGAAATTTTACATGCTTGTCTGAGAGAATTAGAAAAGGCATTCGAAGATGCTGTTGCTGATCCATCTTTTTGGGAAGAATTTAGATCATTATATCAATATATTGGTCGTCCATCATCATTCCATAAAGCTGAAAGATTAACCGAACATGCAGGCGGTGCACAAATTTGGCTGAAGAGAGAAGATTTAAACCATACTGGTTCACATAAAATTAATAATGCATTGGCTCAAGTTTTAATCGCTAAAAGATTGGGTAAAACTGAAATCATTGCTGAAACTGGGGCTGGTCAACATGGTGTTGCCACTGCCACTGCCTGTGCTAAATTCGGGTTGAAATGTACTGTTTATATGGGTGCTGAAGATGTTCGTCGTCAAGCTTTAAATGTTTTCAGAATGAAAATCTTGGGTGCTGATGTTGTTGCTGTTACAAATGGTACTAAAACTTTAAGAGATGCCACTTCAGAAGCTTTCAGAAATTGGGTTACAAATTTGAAAACTACTCATTACGTTGTTGGTTCAGCTATTGGTCCTCATCCATACCCAACATTAGTTCGTACTTTTCAATCTGTTATCGGTAATGAAGCTAAAGCTCAATTTAAGGAATTAAATGATGGTAAATTACCAAATGCTATTGTTGCTTGTGTTGGTGGTGGTTCAAATTCTACCGGTATTTTCTCTCCATTTGAACATGATACTGAAGTTGAATTATTAGGTGTTGAAGCTGGTGGTGATGGTTTAGATACCGGTGTTCATTCAGCTACTTTGACCGTTGGTGAACCAGGTGTTTTCCATGGTGTTAAAACTTATGTTTTACAGGATAAAGATGGTCAAATCCATGATACTCATTCAGTTTCTGCTGGGTTAGATTATCCAGGTGTTGGTCCAGAATTAGCTGCTTGGAAGGCATCAGGTCGTGCTAAATTTATTGCAGCTACTGATGCTCAAGCTTTAGAAGGTTTTAGATTATTATCACAATTAGAAGGTATTATTCCAGCTTTAGAATCATCACATGCAGTTTATGGTGGTATTCAATTGGCGAAATCATTGTCAAGTGATAAACATATTATTATAAACGTTTCAGGTAGAGGGGATAAAGATGTTCAAAGTGTTGCTGAAGTTTTACCAAAATTAGGTCCAAAAATTGATTGGGATTTAAGATTTGAAACTTTCCAATAGATAAAATTTATGAAATAGGTTAGGTTTTTATAATTGAATATTTAATTGTATATAAAATGAAATTATTTATTGTTCTTTTCCCTTACTGGAAACAATACAACTATATAAAAAATGTAAAATTTATATAATATGGTATATATATATGATCTAAAAGAAATGAGTATAACATTTTGAACTCTCATGAACCGGCATTTCTGATTTCAATTGATTTAATTCATTTTTAATCTGTTGGGCAATAGTAGGGGTTAATTGATTACAAGTTGCAATATCTGGATGTCTATCATAATCATCATGATGGAATGTATCAAACAATATTATTTTTGAGGAGAATTTCACTTTTCTATTCGATTTTTTCAATGATGATGATGATGTTGTTGTCGTTGAGATAGGTAATGAATTGATTGAACTTGATGAAGGTGATGAAATATGGAAATTGTTAATGTTTCTGTTATTATTATTATTTATAGTATCATTTTGAAAATTATGATTACTAAATGCAGGAGCTTTTAATCCACGGAATGACATTGATATTGGACGAGCTAAAGTTTGAGGTTGTTGAGAAAACCTGAATGAATTTTGTTGTAAAAATGGTGATGTTAATGGTGAATTATTGTCTTGATCTTGATCTTGATCATTATTATATTCATAATCTTCTTCAAAGAATGAATAATTATTATTTGATTCTGGTGTAAATTCCAATAAAGAATTTTTATTATTAGGTAAAGATGGTGATGGAGAAGATGATAACGATTGTTGTTGTTGTGGTGGTGGTGGTGAAGAAAATGATGAATTATTAATCAATGGGGGTTGTAACAATGGATTATTATCATTATTTGGAAATTGATCATCAAAATTTAAATTTAAATTCATTTCAAAATTAGAATCACCAAAATTAATTATATCAGCAAATTCCATAAATTGTTGATAATCTTCATCAATTCCATCAATTTTATCATGATTATTTGATAATGATTTATCAAAATCGATTTTAAAATCTTCTGGTTCAAAATTATAATCGTTAAAATCATTCTCATGATTATTATTATTATTATTATCATCATCATGTTCAATATTTAATATTTGATTTTCAATAATTGGGGAATCAACAATTGAATTCAAAGATTTCACCGGTGAATTAATACCTATTGAATTCAAAGATTTTAAAGGTGAATTTATTGATAAATAGTTATAATCATCTTTATCCAAATGATTAGAAATTATAGAATGTTTAGATCTAATAGATCTATTTCTTTCAATTGAAATTATACTTTCAACTTCTTCTTTATTTAAAGATCTTGGAAATAAAGTTTCAACTTGATTGATTGAATTTCTATTCTTTTTAGATTTAGGTGTCAATGTTAATTTATTAAAATCTTCATTAAATTCTTCATCAATCTTTGATTTTTTTTTCGAATTATTATTACTGTTGTTGTTATTATTTTTTTTTTGGAAAAATGATTTATTATTATCAATATTATTATTACTATTATTGTTATGATTTAATGAATAATTTGATTGATTAACTTTTATAAATTCATCAACATTATCATTATTATCTTTTGGTAATTGTTTGAATCCATTATTTTGTTCTTTTGATTGATTATCCAAGGGCTTAATATCTTCTTTCTTTTTAAATGCATTGAATAAAGAATTTGACGATGCAGATCTTCTTGCCTTTCTAGGTATATTATCAAAATTTTGATTATTAATTGTTGATTTTATATTTTGTGATGAAGAAATTGATCTTTTTGATTTGAAAAATCCCATAAATCCTTTCTTTTTAGTTTGGATATTTTCCTTTTGTTGTGGTAATGAAGTTGATCTTTTATTAAATAATGTAAAAGATTTTGATTTAGGTAATGGTAATGGTTTTATATTATCAATTGAATCGATTGATTTCGTTTCTTTATCATTGACATTATCATTATCATTGTCATTGGCATTGACATTATCATTATCATTGTCATTATCATTGTCATATTCATTGATTAATGGAGTTGGTAAAGTTTCAACAACTAAAATTGGACTTATAGGATTATTATCAATTGAAACATTTGAAATTAAACTTTCTTTAACTTCAGGTGTATTATTACTGTTATTATTATTATTATTATTATTATTATTATTATTAGAATTAAATTTATTAAATTCTGGTGAATCTAATTGAATTAAATTTGGAGATTTTTTTTCTTCAAATTTTTTAGGTGTTTCTGGAATTAATGAATCAATATCATCATTTAATATATTTTTTGGTTTAAATTTTAATGAAATTTGTGATACTTTATTTTCTAAAATATCATTCAATCCTTGGAAACTTGGTGAATTTATAAAATTTAATTCTAATGTACTATTATTATCGGTATTGATATTAAAATTTTGATGATTTAAATCTTTATTAGAATCTATTGATGGAGATAATACAATTGATTTTCTAAAATTTTGTAAATGAGATCCATCAAATTCTCCATTAAAAAAATTTGATGATGATAATAATAATAAATTTGATGAATCATTATCTATATTATTATAATCTGTATTATTGTTTAATTTTAAAGTTGATAAAGATTTATTATTATGGATTAAATCATTTGAATTTATAGTTGATATTGAAGATTCTTCAGTGACATTATTATTGTTATCGTTATTATCATTTGATTCATTATAGTTAAAACTCATTGATGTTGCAATTGAAGATTCTGAATTATAATTGTATAACTTTGATGTTGATGTCATTATCTATTACAACCAATACGATATATATCAAACAATTAAACCCCAACTTTTTTATAATTCTTCTTCTTGAAACCCACAATTCCAAACTCAATGATCAGGGATCTTTTACTTTTATTGAAATTAAATTTAAAAACCTGTGTAAATAATAAACCAAACCCTCCCCCGGTCTTCTTCAAATGATATAGATAAAAACAATATCAAAATAAGTATAATATAAATATAGATATAGTATTATATTGATCTTAATCTAAATATAAACTAATAACTTGAAACCTGAAAGATTTTAGTACCTGATAATTTCAATTTTGATCTAAATTTGATGATCAGATCTTGTTCTGTATTACATAATCCAAAATAGAATTTAATTACCGTTTTAGGAAAAAAAGATTTTTTTTTTCACGCGTTTGGATTATGTAATCAAGGTATTTAGATAAAATATTTAATTTACATGTTATAACGCGTATAATAATAATAAATAATAATAATTACACTGATAGGACTATATAGATACTTAAAATATGTGGCACATTCACTTTAGTATAAAATCCATATTAGTATCCAATTTACTATATAGATATATTAATAGATCATTAGTTTGTGATTTAGTTATGATTTTTTTTTTGATTATGATTCGCGTCAGAGGAATAGCCAGTGAGAGCCAGTGAGAGCCAGTGAGAAATCCTAGAGAGAGAGATTCTACTGGGAGATCTATAAGTACCTAACTTAACCAGTACCAGCCAGTGACCTAGCACCAAACACCGATTAAATATATTCTTTCCCCTGTCCCGTCCCCTTTCGGCCCTCCACAGACAATGTTATTTTATTTTTAACTCAGCCTCATCTTTTTTAATATTTATTTATTTATACCATCAAATCTTTTTACTAATTAAATTTATATAGTTTAATTTAATGTTCAATTATATAATTCTGAATTATATATAGATTAATATATAACAATAAATTTTGAGGTTGAATTATAGATATTATGTATATAGTACTAGGATATATAAAGATGTGATGAGATAATATATATGCATTATAATTTATATCAACATGAAATTCTGTACGTTATAGAGTCAAAAAACAAAAACCTACACGTCAGAGATATGTATAGTAATTACGTCGTACATATTCATTATCAATATCAAATATATATATATATTATCGAATGATTATACTGCGTTGGTTATATAATTACAACTATTTAATATTATAATAAAAAAAAATTTTTTTTTTTTTTTTTTCAATTGTTTACATAATTGTACATTTTTCATCTTGTTGATGCATACCCGATGCAGTACTATTAGATGAATTAGCCATTCTTTTTTTAAACCTATCGGCACTTGAATTAATTCTAGATTGATTCAATTGAACATTATTAGAAGGTTGTGATTTCCCAATATTATTGATATTTATCATTGATGATGAGTATGAATTTTGAGATAATGGTTGTTTTGGATATTTAATTTGTTGTACGGGACTAGATGATAAATTAATTTGAGATATTTGAGATTGAGGAATTGAATAAATTGATGTATTTGATGTAGATATTGTTGATCTTTCATCGAATAAACTTGAAGTTATTGAATTAATTTTTTTCAATTGATTATTAGTATTATTATTTGGTATAATATGATAATTTATATCCAATTTAATAATTGGATCAATTCCAAATTTTAAAATTGAATTGGCTAAATATGTATATAATCTTGCCCAACATTTTTCATTTTCTAAATTAAAAGAATTTCCAAATCTATCTTTAAAAGTTTTTAACAATGCAATTCCCATCAATTCAAAATAAAATGGTTCAATTCCTAAAATTCTTGAATGTCTTTTCCCTAAATTTAATAAATAATCATCTAAAACTTTTAAATTGTTTAAATTTATTATAGCTGTTGATAAAACTCCTGCAAATGATATAGCTTGATGTTTAATTGATGGAAACATTTTTTCTAAATTTGAATCCATAGTCAATAAATTGTTATAAAATTGAACACAAAATAAACTTGAAGAAATTGTAGTAGTAGTATTTGTTGTTGAAGTTGAATTAAAATTATTATCATTATCATTATCATCGTTAACCATTTCTTTCCAACTAGACCTTACCATTTCAATTTCTTGTGGAGTAAATTTTAATACAATTTCTATATCATGACCTGGTTGATTATATATAAATAGAGAATCTTGAAGTTCTGTAATTGAATCCAACATAACTAAATAATTTTTTTATTCTATTAATTGTTTTTTTTTTTTTATTTACTTTGTGAAATGAATATTTGGTTTTTGTTAACTTGGTATTTGTATCTTAACTTTCTTTGCCATTTAAATTAATAAAATTTAAGCGAGACTATAATTGCAGATCATATCTAATATATATATATAATTTGAATTTATATATATCACATTTGAAATAAATGGTATAAATTAAAAATGTATATAAAATTTCTTGCATAATTTCACATTGCTGATCCAAAAAATTTTCAAATTTGGTTTTGAATTTGGTTTTGAACCCGATCTTGGCATAAATTTGTTAACGGCGTTAGCTAAATAACTACGCCGAAGCGAGACAGACAGACAGACAGACAGAGAGACAGAGTGAGGGCACGGGATTTGATTCTACTGAGGATTCTAGGCAGTTGGGATAATATGGGATATCCTTTCCAATAGGATTCGGAGGATTCCCGTCCTGAGCCGATTATTCCCAAAATTTTTCTTTTTTGCCCAACCGATATACTTTTATCACATTGGAAAAATAATTTCTGTAAGATGGGCCCATTGTCAAATGTTCATTACTAGGTATTGGTTTAAAAACCTGAAATTATAGATGCAGTGATTAGAATAATAATAAAAATAATAAATAGTATATTATTGATTAATTACTGGACAATTCATTTATCCTGATCCAATGACTCGCGACACGACGTCTATTAGTACTAGGATTAGAAAAAAACATACGATTTCATAATTAAATTATACTAGGTGATAGTTGAATGTACTTTTATTTATTTAAAAAGATCCAGATCCTCCCGTCATAACCGCAGTGACGCATAATTAAGCATAAATAAGTTATAGAGTCACACCGACCCTAGACTTTTTAAAAGTTAAAGCTTAGTACTTATAATTTTATCTCAATATAATATATATATATATATAGAATCATGATACCAGAAATTATATTATATGAATAAGTATCAAGTTTATAAATTGTGTGTATAGTTTCAAAAGTTTTCCAACTCAAAAAATGTCAAATACTGAAATTCTTGATATCAAAGTATAAAATCCTAATAATAGAATTATTATTATAACTATCAAATGAAATTCATTAAATTTGTTTAAAGAATATTCTGTCACTTTTATCTATTAAACTCCACATAAAATAAAAATAAAACTGTCGATCAATTTTTGAAAATATTTGACGTCAACAATTGAAAAAAAAAACATTATTGAATTCAAATAATATTAATTGATCGAGTACAAATCAATTACTTTACCTAATTGAGTAATTTTTTTAGGATACTGCTACTTATTTACTAATTTAGTAATATTTCCTAATTGGGTAGTAATTAATTATTGTTAGCAAACGCATGCGCGCGCGCGTGTTGTTTTTAAGAAATAACCTCAAATTGAAAACAAGTCGATAAATAAATAATATAGAAATGGTTACAAATAGATTGGCGTAATTATTATTATAATTATATTTAATATATCCTAATTAATTAAATGAACTTTATATTATTGAACATGAAATTTCAATTAATATTCTATAAAAATTTTTAAACTTTCAATTAATATATTCGAATTAATAATATATTTAATATCAAAGTTTAATTGATTTTATATTGTATATAATTGTACCAATTATATAAAATTAAATGAATTGTACTATTGAAGTTATATTATAGATCAGATGTATGATATAAAATTATGTCGATTTCCAATAAATTAATATCTTATATATATAAGTGAATAATATAAAGGATTAAAAAAAAAAAATATTATGCCAAAATTTCATCTCAATGCAAAAGTTTTAACCAAATCGAATTATATCTAATATATAAAAATCAAATCATGCATTATGCAATAATACATGATAATATATATTTGAGTTATGAATCAACAAATGAATTATGCAATAAGGTGGGTCTTGCAGATATATATAAACTTATAGGTTTTTTTGTACATTAAATATATTGAAGAATAACTATATTTACGTCCTTATATTAATAATATTTAATTTTCGTTCTCTAGTACAACAGATCGAAATTATAATATCATCATAGTTTATCAACTAGATTTCTAATTAATTGATAATAATTCCTATAATATGATATACTATTCAGATTATAATTATGATGTAGTCTATTATAATATTACAAATTATACTAAATTATATTATAAGAAACGACGTCTACCAGTTTTAAACCATTATATATATATATATATATATATAATATAAGTTTTTTAAACAAAATATAGCAAGTTGATTTGCAATGGAACTAATTCATCTATATTGTTTTTCTTTTGGCACATATAAGTCAAGCTAATTAATGAATAAGAAGAGATCATCTTATTTAATTGAGATACGAGAAACGAATCACGGATAGATGCTTTGCCAATAATAGATATAATATAACTTAATTCTATACCAAACTCTGATGTTTCTCTCACAGTGTTTACAAATTTAGTCATCAACTTGAACATAGACATATATAAGTTAATCCATATCGATATCTACGTATGATTTTCATTTACTACGCTACAGAGCGAACAAACTAAACACTTGTCACCGAAACACGAATCTCACGGAACCTCGATTTCCGAAACATCAAACTTCAAATCAGAAATCATCCTTTAGATTCACCCAAAAAACAGTACTTCACTCCTGAAAAATAGGTTTCACTTTCAGAATCAATCCTCAAATCTGTAATCAGCTCATCCATCACCGAAACACGAATCTCACGGAACCTCGATTTCAGAAACATCAAACTTCAAATCAGAAATCATCCTTCAGATTCACCCAAAAAACAGTATCTCACCCCTGAAAAATAGGCTTCACTTTCAGAATCAATCCTCAAATCTGTAATCAGCTCATCCATCACCGAAACACGAATCTCACGGAACCTAACCTATACTATTAAACTCGGTATTCTGGCTGAGCAGCCTTGATTGAGTAATGGTAGAAGATGAAAGGAAAAAGAGACGGGGAAAAAGTAAAAGAAAGAATAATATTGAAGACAAGATATAAAAAAAAATTGTGAAAATTTTGACATTGAATGAATAATACCAGGATGATTATATGGAAAAATCACTAATGAAACTAAATTAGAATATATGAGGCACTTGTGGTGTGTTGCCTTTGTAGTGGGATATTTCTCTCCTATTTATAATGCAGTATAATTCTAAAATACAATTCATCACACGGTTTTTGTGTCGTAAATTGTTCGATAATGTTGCTTTTGTGTTGTTGTTTATCTGGTTTTGCGTTGTTGTTGTGTTTTTGTGCTCTAATTTTTTCGAGTTTTTTTTAATTTAGCGTTTTTTGACACAAAATCAAAATATATATACCAAAAAAAGAAAAAAACATAGTATTGTAAATTTGTGTAAATATTGATTGAACACAAAAATCAAAAAAAAGATATTAAAAAGATTTCAACTATGGGAAATTTTGAGGTACAAAAGTAAAAAGTTTTATAGATCAAAAAGTGATTCACCAATAGAAACCGTTCTCTTTTGAGCAAATGGGTACTTTTTGTTATGATTTTGTGTACATTAAAAAATTAAACCAACTTGAATGGTCCATGGAAACTTGTTGTCAAAATTATTATCAGTTTTTGTGACAGATAATAATTCCAAGAAATGTTATCCTTCCAGCGGCTGATTTAATGTATCAAGTTGAACAGATATGTTTTTGGAAATATAACTTTAACGTAATATAGTTTAACTGTAAAAAGTCTCGTAAACTGTCGACGCAAGTAATTTTATGAACAGTTTAAAATATTCTGTAAGATAAGAAAGAATAATTAAGTCTTATGACCAAGACTATAAACTATTGAAAATATAAAGTGAAGCAGGAAAGTATAATTATAAACTAGTCTATATTAAGTTTTAACTTAAAGTACAATATTAAATATCCTTTAAATAATAAACTGTAATTTTCATATTCCTTATTGATGATATCTTATATAAAGAAACCACCATCTATTAATATAATTTTATACTTTCATCTTCTAAATTATATTTTATTAAATTTATATGGATGATTATCTTATCTATGATCTCAAGTCATAATTATTATAGTTGAGTTATATTAACTTATTTTACATGGATTTTCAAACATTATTTTCCAATGATTTATCTATATTTCTACTCGCCATGAATCCATTTCAATCATCTTTTATAATGTTGTTAATGTTCTTGTTGTTGTTCTATATTTTGTACCATGATCAACTGACGATAATCGATATTTCCCAAATGTGTGATTATGTAATCTAGCCAAGATCGACACCCTCAAATTATTATTTTTATATTTATATAATTAAAATATCATCCAATGAGAGGTTAATATAGGTCGAAGTTATACTTTGAAATATAATCTTAGTTATATTGATGATCATGATATATAAGTTCATTTTTTCAATGCTAGATACTTTTTTAATTATAATAAGGACAAAATTATCATAATCATTCAAATAATAATAACCATTTAATTTTATATTGTATATATTTTTTATACTAATTTCATCATTCATCATATATATACATTAAACCTAAGCCATACATCAATACATATATATATATATATATATATATCATAATAATAATCATGCCATCCACTTCATATCCAGATTTTTACCTAAGTCCAGAAGAAACATTACAATTCACAATGGCTGCTGGGGTTAAAGGAAATTCTAATATCATGGAAACTAAATTTATTGATCGACAACATGAAAATGTGAATCTATATGATAATAATAATAATAATAATACTAATAGTAATAATCAAACTGAGAATGGAGATAATAGAATCGATCAAAAGAAAAATAAGAATATTGATAATAATCAGAATAAATTTATGAATTTTCTTCAAATTAAATCCAATGATTATAAAATTGTTAAATGTTTGAAAAAATATTTAAGATTTGTTGGACCTGGATTAATGGTTTCAGTTGCTTATATGGATCCAGGTAATTATGCTACAGATGTTTCTGCTGGTGCATCTCAAAAATATTCATTATTATTTATTGTTTTATTATCAAATATTATTGCAATTTTCCTTCAATCTTTATGTATTAAATTAGGTTCAATTACCGGATTAGATTTATCAAGAGCTTGTAAACAATATTTACCAACTTGGTTGAATTATTTGTTATGGTTTTTCGCAGAATGTGCAATAGTTGCCACTGATGTTGCAGAAGTTATTGGTACAGCAATTGCATTGAACATTTTGTTGAAAATCCCCCTATCGGCTGGGATTATTATATCAGTAATTGATGTTCTATTTGTATTGATGGCTTATAGACCAGGTTCATCTTTAAATTTTGTTAGATTGTTTGAATATTTTGTGGCTCTTTTAGTTTTAGTTGTTGTTATTTGTTTCTGTTTGGAATTAGCATATTTAAACGATATAAACTATAGGGAATTATTTCGTGGATTTGCACCTTCAAAGGAAATGTTTCAAGGAACTGGTATGTATACTGCAGTTTCAGTTTTAGGTGCGACTGTTATGCCTCATTCGTTATTTTTAGGTTCAGGATTAGTTCAACCTCGTCTTCGAGAATTTGATATGGAAAATGGTTATTATAAATTAAATCAAGATGAAGATATCGAAGAAGCTTATTTTAACTATAAACCTACATTAAAGGCTATAAAATATGCGATGAAATATTCGGTTATTGAATTAACAATTACATTGTTTACATTTGCTCTATTTGTTAACTCTGCCATATTGATTGTTTCAGCTTCTTCTTTATATGGAACAGATGCAGCAACAGATGCAAGTTTATACACCATTCATAATTTATTATCCACTCAAGTTACTAAAGCTGCAGGTACTATTTTCATGGTTGCATTGTTATTTTCTGGTCAATCAGCTGGGATAGTTTGTACCATTGCAGGTCAAATTGTTAGTGAAGGTCATTTGAATTGGAATATCAAACCTTGGAAAAGAAGAATAATTACTAGATCAATCAGTATATTACCATGTTTGATGATTAGTTTATGTATTGGTAAAAATGGTTTGGATGAGGCTTTAAATGCAAGTCAAGTTGTACTTTCTATTCTATTACCATTCTTAACTGCTCCTTTAATTTATTTCACTTCCAAAAAATCTATAATGAAACTCGAAATTACCCAAAATGATCTACAATTACAAAATTTTAATGAATCTAATGAAGAAATATTAGGTTCAACATGGGAACAAGAACAAGAACAAGATCAGGCTAATGAGAGGAATTATATTGATATGTCAAATAATTTAGTAACTACCGTCATTGCATCGTTGATTTGGTTATTTATTTCCGTGTTAAATATCTATATGATTGTTCAAGTAGGTATTAATAAAGGATTGAACTGATCTAAAAATCACAATTACCTACATACATATATATATATACATCAACTAGATAAAAGAAGGAGGAAAAAAATAGTAGTACTCTGTAAATTGTTTGAACAAAACATTCACATAAATACAAAATTAAATTTGGCTTGTCAGTCATCATCTACATTAACAGAATTTGTTTTCAAACCTACTCATATACGTCACAATGTTGATTGATACTTTTGAAAAAACACAAATGAAATCATTAGTCTACTCCGTCTTGAACTAGAAATTCCCGGACGTAGCTGAGCTATTACACAAAAAGGAAGTGATGTACAATATCAATTGTTTCACAAAAAGGCAAATTTTTGAATTCAAGAACTTTTTGAATAAAAGGATTTACAAATGACATTTTAATTAAATTCAATATTGTGTAATCTACTGTTCAATTTCAAATTTTAAACTATTAAACACAAAGTGACCAGTGAAATTTGGAATTAACGAACAAAAATTGATTCCCACATTTTTTTTTTAATGTGAATAGGTGTTTAGAATTTATCCCTCGATATAGATATTTGTACTTGAAGCTAAGTTAAAATCAATAAATATATTGTATTATCATCAACAGTACTAGACTTTTGGTACCCTTTTCCTCTTCTTTCTTTCTTTCTTTCTTTCTTTCTTTCTTTCTTTCTTCTTCTTGGTTAAGACACGCTTCTTTCTTTTTTCTTTTTTGATTTTTTGATTTTTTTTTTTTTTTTTACTAATCAAAATTAAATCATTTTTTACTTGTTCAAAACAAATTATTATTATAATCAATTAGTACATATAAAGAGAATTATAATAAATATTTCAATCTTTATTTGTTTGATGATATTCAGTTGACTAAACATATATTGAAGTTTTTTCATTTTAATCTTTGGCCAAAAAAAAAATTTACAATGAGTGCATTGTTATCAGCATCAGATTTGAACGATTTTATAACCCCAGGATTAGCATGTATAAAGCCAGTTGAAGAAGTACGAGCTAGTAATACCGATGAGTATGAAGTACAAATAAACTCCAAAGGTGATCCAATAGAAGTTTCAATCAATAATGGGGATATAAGAGAATTACCAAATGCCAGTATATCATTACAAGATTGTCTTGCTTGTAGTGGATGTATTACATCTGCTGAAGAAGTTCTTTTAGCCAAACAAACCCATACTATATTAATTGAAGATTTAACTAAATGGAAGGATGAAAAAATATTTGTATTTAGTATATCTCATCAATCAAGAATATCAATGAGTTTATATTTAAATCTATCGTTAGCAAAATTTGATGAATTCATAATAAATTTTCTCAGTGAAAAATATGGGTTTAGATTTGCTGTAGGTACTGAATTGGCTAGAATATTAAGTATCAATCAAATTAACTCCAAAATTCAACAGGGCAAAAAGAACTTTAACCAACATGGAGATGTCAAACTTTCTAGTATATGTCCAGGATTTGTTTTATATGTTGAAAAAACTAAACCAGAGATTTTACCATATCTATTGAATGTCAAATCGCCACAACAAATTACAGGGTTATTATTGAAACATTTATTATCGAAACAACTTGATATACCAATGGATCAAATATATCATCTTTCAATCATGCCATGTTTTGATAAAAAATTAGAAGCTGCTAGACCTGAATTGATTAATGAAGTTGATTGTGTTTTAACCCCGAAGGAAATGATTGAATTTATTAAAGAATCAAATATAAATATATTAGATTATGTTACCAATTCGTTTGATCCACCTTTAGAATTGTATAAAAGAGCAGCACCTTCTCAATGGCCATTCCCTGTTGAATCATGGGATTCAAATATAGGATCGGCTAGTGGCGGTTATGCTTTGAATTATATTTTAGAATCACAATTACAAATGGGAGGGATTATAAAAGAGATTAAGGGTAAAAATTCAGATGTTATTGAATTTCAATTGATTGATGGAAATACAGGAGATAAATTAGCATCAAGTTCAATTATAAATGGGTTCAGAAATATTCAAAATTTGGTTAGGAAATTAAAACCTTCAAATAAAGTTAAAATAGGATCAGGATTTGCATCACGTCGTCGTCAAAGAAAACAGGAAAATCTTAATATACAGCAAGAAGATTCAGATATAATTTTAGCCAACCCATCAAATTGTGATTTTGTTGAAGTTATGGCTTGTCCAGGTGGATGTATCAATGGTGGAGGGTTATTAGAAATCGATGGTACTAAAAGAGATGAAATGATACAAAGATATAATGATATGAAACAAATAGATCAATTGAAGAAAAGAAATGTAATCGATGAATTTTTAGATCAATTCAAACAACTTGGGAATGGATTAACTGAAGATGATATTTTCAACTATAAATTTAATAAAATTGAAAAATTAGCAGATGTTGTTAGTGTGGGGAATAAATGGTGAAGCAACAAAAAAAAAAACTAGAATTGCATATTTTCAGATAATTAATGGAGAATAATATTAATTGTATAATTGGCAACCAGGTAGATTTAGTTGACATTTATCTAATTTGTAATGTTAGTATAATTGACGTATTTGTCTTACTGTATTTTGTTCCAAATCTCTAGTTTATTGTTCATCTACTTTCTTATCAAAAGTTCCCAACTACATGCGCGGCAAAGCCGAAAAAAAATAAAAAGCAAAAGACCTTTAACCCACCAGTTCCTCATTCTTTCATTTTGCTTTTGACATATTTTGTTCAAGAAGTACCAAAATTAACAGGTTCAACAATCGATTGATCAATTTGAATCTATATTATCGTGTAAATCATAATGTCAATTTCAACTACCGATTTCGTATCTTGGAACAAAGAATTTGAAACTGATGCAACTTATCAATTAGCGTCAGCAGCTTTGAAAGCTTATAATGTTGATGAATTGACGAATCCAAATTTGAAATTCCCAAATGTTTTTTCGAATGTTATTGAAACTGAAGGTTCCCCTGTAACCAATCAAAAATCTAGTGGTAGATGTTGGTTATTTGCATCTTTAAATATTTTGAGAATATTGGGTGCAAAATCATTACAATTAAAGGAATTCCAACTATCTCAAACTTATCTGTTCTTCTATGATAAATTGGAAAAGGCAAACTATTTTTTGGAAAAAATTGTTGAAACTTATAAAGAAGATATCGATTCAAGATTGATCCAAACACTTTTAGAAGCACCTGTTCAAGATGGTGGTCAATTCACTATGTTTTTAAATCTAATTGAAAAATATGGAGTTGTGCCAATTGACATTTATCCAGATGTTTATTCATCTACTGCTTCAAGAAAATTGAATGAATTGATAACTTCAAAATTAAGAGAATTTGCTGAAATTTTGAGAAATGATTTAATTCAAGGTAAAGATATCAAGCAAAAAAAATTGGAATTTATCAAAGAAATTTATAGGATTTTAACTATATTCCTTGGAGAACCACCAAAATCAAATCAAGAATTCAATTATGAATATTATGATAAAGAGAAACATTATAAATCAATCAAATCAACCCCATTAGAGTTTTTGAAAAATTATATAAAATTTGATTATTCTAAACCAATCTCAATCATTAATGATCCAAGAAATCCTTATAATTCTAAAATTAAAATCGAACATTTGAACAATACAGTTAATGGTAGAGATGTTGAATATTTGAATGTTTCAAATGAAGTTTTAACAAAACTAATTGTTAAAAGAATTAAAGAAAATAAACCAGTTTTCTTTGGATCCCATACCCCAAAATTCATGAACAAGAAGAAAGGAATTATGGATATTGAATATTTCAACTATCAATCAATTGGTTACATTAATAATCAGTCTAAAGCTTCAAGGGTCAAATATCATGAATCATTAATGACACATGCTATGTTGATTACTGGTGTTAATATTGATTCGGAGGGTAAAGTTAACCGTTATAGAGTTGAAAACTCATGGGGTAAAGACTCTGGCATTGATGGTTATTATATAATGAGTCAAAAATATTTTGAAGAATATTGTTATCAAATTGTTGTTGATTTAGATGAAATTGATGAAGAATTGAAAAATGTTTGGGAAACTGGTGAAACTGTTTTATTACCATTATGGGATCCAATGGGTGCATTAGCTGGGAATCGTTGTCAATGTTAATGAAGGTATATAACTTTGATTACTTTTGTGTCAGTTTAGACATACCATGACCTAATTCTTTAATTCTATATTTTGTAAATAATTGACTTTCTTTACTTGTGAAAATAAAATTCATTTATAACTTCATCTTACATGTAGGTAGTTACATTGGATGATTTTGAGTCTAATCCAGGAAATTTTTTTCCAAGGTTTGTTTGTTGTAATAACCAACTCCCCTATACTTGATACCTCTTAAGGGTTTGATAACCGCCGTAAAATTATTGAAACTATCAATAAAAATTTGGAATTTGTGTCATTATTTGAAGGTTATTCTTCAAATTTTCATTTTGTTTAATACTAAATTTTAATCAAACACCAATAAATTTGATCATCTTTGTACTACCATGATGGCCATACAATTTGCTAGTGACTTGAATAAATTTTATATTTGTACAAATAAGCGCCGAATCACGTCACGATTCAACAACAATACCTATAAGCCTTGGTATAGTAAACTATCCAAACTAATGAACAGAAATTCTTCATCACTTTTCATTGTAAATACGTAATAATAAACTTTGAATTTTTAAAAAAAAAATAAAAAGCCAGTTCTAGTTGCATCAAGTGTATGTTTTACAAAAAGTTTTGTATAATCATTAAAAATAACTAAAAAAAAAAATTCACTCTCTATCCATATGTCAGAAAAATTAATTGTTTATAATATTTCTTCCAAAGTTGATACTTGGTCAGGTTCAATTGCTAAAGTTAAATATTTATTAGATGCTAATCAAGTTTCTTATGAAACTGTTTGGGTTCCATTTAGTAAAATTGGTGAAACTTTAAAAGCGCGTGGTGTTCAACCAAATATTGAACCACCATATTATACATTACCTGCAATTACAATTGGAGAACTTACAATTTTTAATTCTAATAAAATTATTGATTATTTTATCAATAATCAAAATGATTTGATTGCAAAGGGGATTTTAAAGAAGGAATTTAAAGCTTATAATGAATTAGTTACACCTGATTTTTTCAACTATTTTGAAAGTTATTTATGGAATAATGAATCATTGAAAACCCTTATTCATAAAATAATTATTCCAAATGAAGTTTATTTATTAAATGATGAAGATGTTAATGCATTTATTAATTCTCCATTGTTAAAAAATTTAAATCTAGATGAAATTAGAAAAGAACCAAAAGATTATAATAAAATTTGGGGTGATGCAATTAAATTTTTAAATTATGGGTTACAAACTCAATTTGATTTCCCAGGTTTAAAAAGAGATAAATTTTTAACTGGAGATTTTGTTTATGGTGATGAATTGAGTTGGGTTGATATATTATTTTATACCAATTTTGATCATTATAAAGAATTAGCTAGTGCCAATATTGAAGAATCCCAAGTTCCAGAAAATGGATTGATTGAAAGTCAATGGATAAAATCATGGATTCAAAGAATAGATAAATTGATTGGTGTTAGTAATAAAAGATTGGAATAATTATAAATTTAGTTATAATTATGTTAGATAATTGTTATCTATGAATAACAAAAAAATAAAAAAAAAAAATACTTCAAAGCAAATTGTAACAAGTTTATATACTATATAATTAACTTTTTTTTTAAAGAATCATATAATAGAATATACACACTACAAACAAACCACTTGACTACATGTATATATATTGAAAAAAAATCACTAACCCTAAATAATTAAAAACCCCATAACATTCATTAATTAAAACACGTAAAACAAGAAAAAAAAAATTGATACAAAATTGATACAATATAGAAAAAAAGGACTCATCCAATCCTTTGATTATTACTATTGTTGTTTGTTGTTGTTGTTGGTTTTATTTTTTTTTCTCTCTTGTTCATTACAATTGTTCCTTAAGCTTGGTTCGATGATGAATATTTAGTAACAGCTCTTGTACCTTCTGAAACAGCATGTTTAGCTAATTCACCTGGTAAAATCAATCTAACAGCAGTTTGAATTTCTCTAGCTGAAATTGTTGATTTTTTGTTATAAGCAGCCAATTTTGAAGCTTCTGAAGCAATTCTTTCAAAAATATCATTGACAAATGAATTCATAATTGACATAGCTTTTTGTGAAATACCAGTATCTGGATGGGTTTGTTTTAAAACTTTGTAAATATATGAAGCATAAGTTTCTCTTCTAGCTTTAGTTCTTTTTTTACCACCTTCAGTTGATGAGGCAGTTTTTTTAGCAGCAGTTGGTTTTTTTTCAGCTGGAGCTTTTGAAGCAGGTTTTTTTTCAGCAGCAGTAGATGTTGGTTTTGGAGCCATTGTTTATATTTATTATTATTATTATTATATGAAATCTATTAAGAAATATAGTTCAACTTTATTATGAAAGATATGCCCTTGAGATTATAATTTTTTTTTACTGGGAAGTATCGTGTCTTTATATATCAAGTACACCAAATAATTAAATATTTTTATAGATTAAGACCATTTCCCAAACAATATAAAATAATCGGTAGACACAACAGATACTACTACTGTTTCTACTACTTTAAAAAACATGCATATTTAATTTGTTTGACACTAATTTAAAGTCTTGCCCCTCCCAGTAATATCCCAGCTAAATGAAAATCATATAGTGTCAGTTTTCCCCCCCTCTGCCTGTGCGCTACCCCCCAGTCTAGTTGTCTCAAAATTTAATCTCCCATCGATATTTTTCTCAGCGTGTCAGAACCAAAATGACAACAACACGTCGCAAAAGGAAGGGAGAAAAATAAACAAACAAACAAATTAAAAAAAAAAAAAAAAAAAATTTATAAAAAAAATTTTATATTCGAGAAAATTAAATCATTTTCAACCGAAATCAGACAGAATTTAAAATGTTTAAAAATTTGTATGTACCATGTTTTTTTGTTTTTTTTTTTTTTTTTTTTTTTTAAATTTTTGCCAAAACCTCCCATCGAGAGATTAAAATTAATGAAAAAAAATATATTGCATAAATTCATGCATTCTTATTGGTTGATAACTCTGGAAATAGCAACATTATTTCAAACAAACAAAAAGTCGATGGGAGATTAATTACAACAACAACAAACAAACAGTTATAAACGAAATATCGATGGGAGATTAAATTTGGGTTAGACACTATTATTGTAAGTTTTTTTTACAACATTTAGAGACGGCTCTAGAATTTCATGAGTTATATATATAAATTCAAATAATATTTAAATATAAATACTTATTCATATCCCTTCCATTCAGGTATTTTAAGAATCTGTATTAATTTGATTTAATTTTAAATCATTTAATTTTAACATATATATAGAAATGTCAGGTGGTAAAGGTGGTAAAGCCGGTTCTTCAGAAAAAGCTTCTCAATCAAGATCAGCTAAAGCTGGATTAACATTCCCAGTTGGTAGAGTTCATAGATTATTAAGAAAAGGTAACTATGCTCAAAGAATTGGTTCAGGTGCCCCAGTTTATTTGACTGCTGTTTTAGAATATTTAGCTGCTGAAATTTTAGAATTGGCTGGTAATGCTGCAAGAGATAATAAAAAAACGAGAATTATCCCAAGACATTTACAATTAGCTATTAGAAATGATGAAGAATTGAACAAATTATTAGGTCATGTTACAATTGCTCAAGGTGGTGTTTTACCAAATATTCATCAAAACTTATTACCAAAAAAAACCGCCAAAGCAGCTAAAGCATCCCAAGAATTATAATTTTAATTAATAATATTATTTGAGAGGGCGGGGTGATGATGATCATGGTAGAATAAAATATGAAGTTTTATCGTGTTGAATGTGGTTATAATGTTGTTATTTCAAAGAACTTCATTATTTCATTAATGTCTTTTATGTTTTTTAAATTTTTAATTGTTGTTTTTTTAATTGTTGTTTTTTTTTGGGGGGGTCTAATTATTTGGAATATTATTTTCAAACTTTTTTATTAATGTATATTAGAATTTTATAATGAATTCGAATCAGGAGTTTATATTCAAATAATATTATTATTATTAATATTAAATATTTGTACTAAAATTAGTCTAGTTGTAGTTTTTATTAATAGTTATTACAATAATAATTGGTTGTCATTATAATTGATATATAACTGATTGTTTAGTGATCAATATTGAGTAACTATAGAAACGATAATTTCTATATACTTATAATTATAATATGAGTTAGCTGTATGTTTATATAATATATTATATAATAATTTTATGAATTCACGTGACTAAATCAATATAATAATTAATTAAAATTTTATTTTTTAACATTGCCTTTAAAATAAAATTAAATTATAATTTTCAAACCTTGGTGATTAATTAGAAATTTATATAACGCGGTCGCGGGACTATAATTATTATATATAATAATATAATTTATTTAATTAGCACAGTAATTACATAATCAGTAAATCAAAACACTATGATTATAATATAATAACCATCAAAAACAAGTTATATATCAAATTTATAAATGTCTTTGCTTGGAATCGAACGTAAGTTCTTTTATTATAAAATATTCAGCTTAATGTAATTAGCAGTAGTTAATAAAAATTATACGCATCATCATGGATATAACAATATAGATGAAATTCTATAGATTAACATAGACGTTGATTTTGTTATATTATTATCGGATTGATTCATTTCTATATATTTATATATATTAATCATGTTCATAGTTTCATACCCAAAAATATAGTTAATCATCATCAGTCTGATTGAATTTAAGTCCATAAAAAGATTTAATTATACAAATTATATCATAATTATGCAGCAGTCTTTAGATTATCCATTGTTTATATGGGAATCAATACTCCCAAATATTTCTATAAAAGATATAATTACATTGAGAAGTGTTAATAAAGATTTATATCTAACTTTAGGTACAAATGAAATTTGGAAACCAATAGTTATTAACAATTGGTTCAATGATGATTATAGAGATGATTGGTTCCTTGATTTCCAATATGATATTGATGATTTTGCTAAATATTATAGAAATAGGAAAAGAATTGATATATCAATAGTGAAAAAATTGAAAGAAATTAGTCGATTTAACAATGATGATGATCTAATAACAATTTTAAAAGAATGTTGGAAACTTTCAAAATTATCCTATAGAGCTTTACCAATATTGTATAAAATTATAACTAATGATAATAAATTCGAAATTTATTTGGAAATTGATGATGAATATTATTTAACAATTAAATATTTTGCTGGTTTAATATATTCAATTATTAGAAAAGGTCAATTTTTCCAAAGTTTAACCAAATATTATGCCGATGCCGATGCCGATAATAATAATAAACAAGAATCAATAGATACCCAAGATTTAGAACAATTTTATTTGGAAATGAGTAAACTTGATCCATCATATCCTTATTTAATCAAATATAGAAATAAATCAATCAAAGAAATTATATCCAAAGTTTTAAATGATTCAAATTATCATCATACTAAACCTTCAACTTTTAAAATTTCTTTAATAATAAAAGCTTTTAATAAAGTTATAATTCCATCCAATTTATTTGGGCAAAATCAATTTGAAATGGAATTTGATAATAGATTTGAACCAAATTTTGAAAATTGTACAGAAAATTATTCAATTTTAAGAATTTATTCTGGAGAAATTTCAAATTCTAATAATTTTTTAAAATTGGCAATTATTCAAAAAATTGCCAAATTTTTCAATATAAAAACTTATTTAACTCAATTATTTTTAATTATTAAAGATGAATCTTTTAATACTGGGGAATCATATTTATCATTAACATCACAAAATGGATTTAAAATTTATACATATAATTATATTTTAAATAGAATGGGTCAAACAAGAATTCATGATTCTTTATTAATGGTGGAAAAATTGATTAAACCTTTGGATTTTGTTACAATTAGGGGGAAATATCTTTTAGATTTACAAAATTCTAATTCAATAAGTTTTAAAACTAATAAACAATTAGGTTCTTTATCATATTCAAATTTATATCCAAAATCTTTTTCAGAATTTGGTAAACACGAAGATTTTAAATATTTAGAATGTTGTATCAATTTAATTGAAATGTCAAAATTTGGAAATTTTGATAATAGAAACAATAATTCGATCCATTTTTGCAAAAAATTCATTTCATCATTTGATTTAATCAATTTTACATCGTTATATAAAGAAAATGAAATTTTAAAATCGATCAATCCAATAGATTTATCAAAAGAATTAGATTTTAATCATCAATCAATTAGTGGAATTATACAAAAAGATTTGATTGGTTCAATTATGATAAGAATTTCAAGAAATTATAAATCATATTATATTCTTCGATCAATAGATCCAATTAAAAATCATATTAAAACTATTCCAAATTTACAAAATAATCGTTTAACTTTACAAGATTTCCATATTTTATCATCAAATGAAATAACTCAACAAATTTTGGATATTTTAATGAAAATTGAAAATTTGGGTAAATGGTTTAAAAAATTTGATTATATTGAAAAAAAATTTATACCCAAATAAACTGAACAGTCGAATTTTTCGTCTTTCTTTTTTTGGGGGGTTTTCGTTTCAATTACAATGCAAAATTGAATAATCTTCTTGCAAATATTTTAAACTGATTTCTAGATTCATACAATTTTTCACCAAATTCATGTAAAATCATACTTCTTTTATTTGAAAGTTGTTGAAATTTATCCTCATCAAAATAAAGTTTAACTTTTATGGTTCGAACAAGATGTGGATTATTATTCAAAAATTTGAAAAAATTAACAACTGGATGCAATGATTTACTGCGGATTTTACTTAGATATTTATCCGACTTGAATTTAATTGCCCTTTGAGTTTCATCAGAATTCAACTTTGACATAAATATCATCATTTTTTCCTTATTTCTCCATATTTGTGAAAAATTTTGACATTTATGTATAGAGATAATACGATATAATTGATAAAATGACCTAATAATTTCATTTTCAAATGATTCAATTCTATTAAGAAACGGTACGACATTAATTTCATTTTTATCAGTATATTTATAACCATTTTGTATGCTATAGTTGTTATTTAAGAAAATAATTTCAACAGAAGTCTTAATTCCTTTTTCTAGAAATCCTGAATTTAATTGATTTTTAACATTATTTTTGTTAATTTCATCGGGTGAATTATAAGCTTCAAACAATGAAGATTCAGTTGTAAAAGATTCAAAAAATAATTCCTTATCAATTCGATTGTAATGTATTTTTTCTGAAAGGAAAGGAACAAATGGAAATATATTTTGATATTCAAATGAATCCATACTATAATTTGTAGTTTTTTGCAAATTTGATAAAATTTTGTTGTGGAAAATTTCATCTCCAAATATTTGGAAATGAATATATATATTCTTTTTAACCTTAAACTTGTCTGGAATTAATAGAGGTAAATCAGTTACCAAAATATCAATATCAAAAATTCTAACAAAAACGTTCGAATATTTAAAACGAGATTTGTTAATTTCCCTTTTAGCGTAAACTATTATCTTTTCAATCGAATCATATTCTTGAGGTATCTCAACTATTTTAGTTTTGACTGAAAGTTTTGATGGGCCAAACCTTGAAATGTTATAACCTTGCTTAAAGATATCAATTCTCAAAGTTGTATAACCTATAAGTTTTTCAAAGTTTTCATTTAAATCAGATAGAACTGAAAGGGTATCAAATGAATTTATCAGACGAAATATCTTGTACCATATTTCATTTGGAAATGTATCTATTTTAAGAATGCTTTGGACCATTGATGTTGTTGTTGACCAACTCAGATGTAAAAGAAGCACTTTAAGTTCATTTCAAACGAGTTTAAAGTGAGAAAGGGAAGGTTATTTTTCTATTTTTCATGAAGAAACATTCCAAATCTTGATAGAGAGATTATCTATTAAGAAAAAGTTTTATCATTATCTGTTAAATAATATCAGTTAGTATTGATAAGTGAGATGAATTTCTGGTAAATCTGGATGTTTTCCGCCCAAAATTCCCCCGCCAAAAAAAAAAGAAAACACACACAAAAGAAAAACAAAACTCATTTTTGTACTCATATCAAAATGAAAGAGAGGAAAAAAAAAATAGGACTTTTCGATATCTCATCTGATCTTCATTAAATTTATTTTATCAAAATATACATTATTAATCTTTAATTATTCTATTTACATGTTGGATTGGATTATACTTTCTTACATTTTTTTTTTTTTTTTTTAATCTTTTCAATAATTTATAATTTCAATCAATTTGATTGATTGATTCTAAATCAAAGCTTTCAACAAGATTTTTTTGATCAACTGCCTTTTTCAACAATTTATTGAAAAATAATAAACTAGTTTCAGAAGCTATTATTGAATTTGATAATTTTTCCCTTTTGGAAACCTCTTCATCCAATAAAGTTTGATACGTATTCTGTATTCTCTTCAATGGATATCTTAAAATTTTATTAGATTCCTTAGAAATTCTATTGGCATTTTCATGTGGATAATCTAATTCTTTAATTTGATATTTATAATTTTTGGACAAATTTCTTGACAATGCAAATGGAATATCTGAAATTAAATAACCAATACCAATTAAAGTAGCACCAATAGATATTGGAATAGCAATATATTTAACAGTATTGTAACTGAAAAATGAACCATAATGGAATATGCTTTTGATGACTCTATTAGCGGATAATACTTTAGAGAATGCAAATAAACCGACAGATGAATATGCGGAATTTTTCCAAACTTCTAGACTTGATTTAGAAATCTTTAAATCTTGCTTTAATCCACAAAATTGTAAAAATCCATCAATTGAAGGATCAAAATAATCAAATATTGAGATATCATGGTTCAAATTCCTTGAAATTGTATCCCTTCTTCTTGTAAACATAATATCATCTCTGAAAACAAGCTCCTTGTTGTTAAATGCACCTCCAAGGGATTGTTCTCCGAGTTTATTAATGCGATTCAACTGTTCAATGGTTACTCTCTTTGCATAATCTTCACTAATTTTCACAGAATTGATAATTTTTTCAGCCATAGCATCTTGAGTTTCCACAGTGAATTGGAAAACATTTAAAATTCCATCAAATTGAACAATTGGATGTTCACCAATTTTATCCAATGTTGATAAAATTTCATTTTTGGTGAATTGATATAATTCATTAGATGTTGATTCAATAAGTTTTTCAATTTTTTCGTTCAATCTAACACTTTCCACTAATTTTTTTTCGTATAAAGGTTGAATTGCATTCAATTTCGTTTCCAAATCTAACTTTTCATTTTGATACAATTTCGAATTAATAGTAGCTAAAGATTCAATATCTGAGAATAATTTTGTCAAATATGTCTTTGCTGGTTGTAATTTAGATAGTGATCTTTTTTGAAGAATAAAATTACGTAGACTTGCCTCTAAATGATCAAAATCTGGAGTAGTGAAACCATCATTGTTATCATCATCATCATCATCATCATCATTATGATTATTATTGTCAGTATCACTACTATTATCTTCTGGTAATCCATCAACGATTTCACTTGATGATACAAAATGGACAAATTCTCTGGAATCTTTATGTGTATCTGGTGATAATGTTTGAACTTGATCCAAGATTCTATTTTGACATTTAATTTTATCCTTAATATTATCAAATCTATTGATAACGAAAAACATCAATTTTTTTTCATTATTTGCAGCTGAAATAAATTCTTTACCTGATAAAGTGAAATGATTTTCAGCACTTAATACAAATATAACCAAATCAATTTCTTCTTGTCTTGCAAAAAGTTCAGTAGTTTGATATGAATCTAAATTTAAACCTGGAGCATCAATTATTGCAATATCAATTATTCCATTTCTTAATAAACTTTGATCCATTGATCTTTTATCGTTGACATAAACTTTTAAAATTGAATACTTATCACATTCCCCTACAAGAATTTCTAAATCCTTCAATCCAAATATTTTATAAGTTGATTCATTTCTAATATTATAAGTTGATTCAATTGGTACTGCATGAACTTCTTCTATTGAATTATTTTCTTTATAATCTATAACTTCACTAAATACAGTTGTACAAGGTTGTTGATCTTCTGGAAGAACTTTTCTTCTTAATAATGCATTACAAAATGTTGATTTACCAGAATTTAAATCGCCAGTGACTAAAATTTTGGATGAAGTATCATCTATACGTTCTTTTAATGATTTTAAATGCTTTGAAACTTGAATAAATCTACCATTTAATAGTTGACTAATGGCAGATTTATCCAAATTTGGTAATTCAACATTTGAGTCTTGTCTAAGGTTAAGTTTTAAAATTTTTAAATCAATATCATCTTCTTTATCATCATCATCATTTACATTATCTCCTTGATCATTGTCTTGCTCAATTTCTTTACTGAATGCCTTTATCGAATTTTTTCTAATCAATGCAAGATGTGCTTTTTTGGAATTTAGCAAATGATTGGATAAATCATTTGTTGGATAGAATATTGGTCTTGTTGAATTTTCATCTTTTAACTCATTTAAAATTTGTAACCCTGACATGATCGATCTATTCAATGATATTCTATTGTTATTATAGTGCATTTGTGATAGTTGTGTTTTCAAATGTTGATCATTAGAAAATGATCGGTTATGATTCACTTGAACTTTCGCATAATCTTCTTGGAAATTCCCATCATAAACAGTTGATCCTTCCAAAATTCCTTCATCTCTGAGATAATTTATAGTAGTTGCATTTGTTAATGAGTCTCCATTTAAAAGAGTTCTACTATCATCATCATCATCATTCTCATTGTTATCTGAATTGTTGAGAAGGAACTTAAAGCTCTGGCTCATTTTAAAATATTACTTATGGATATTTTTAAGCTATTACTTTTCTTCTTCTTCTTTCAATCCTTTTTTAATATAAAATATATAACTTTTCTTAATTGAATAGTAATAATCTCATGGTTTACTATGTATGATGGCTATTATTAATTAGGTGCCTTATAATAATTTAATAATTAAATTCTTTTGTCCCATTTCTGATTATATAATCAAGAGTTTGCCTTTCAGTCGGAAATTGTAAACAGTCACGTGATATATATGTATTTTTAAAAGTTGTTTTTCAACTGATTGATGGTCGGAAAAGTGTCAGATGTCAGATGGGCTAAAAAAAAAAAAAAAAATATATATATATTTTCTCTAAATTCAAGCTAATAAATTCAAGGGTACAAAAATACTTATAAACAATCCATTATATTGATTTATTTCAATATTTAGTTTCTATCAATTGGAAAATAAATTGATTAATTTGTTTCAAAATGTCATTCAGAAAAAGAGGTGAAATCATAAGTAATGGTGGTAAAAATACTTTACCGAATAATAGAATACCTAATGCAGTCCCAGGAAGAGGTTCTCCTATAACATCTTCTATTCCAAGAAGAGGAAATATACCTCTGATACCAAATAGAGGTCAAGGAACACAACCAATACCTGGAAGAACTCAAGTAATACCAAATAAGAGAAATTTAGATTTAAATGAATCATTTGAAAATTTACAGATCAAAGAAAATGAAGAATTAAGTTTTAAATTTCCAAAAATTTTAAAACCTTCAAGTTTAAATTCCTCAATGACTATAAGTACAGGTATTTCAGATTTGGATAAAATTTTAGGACATCAAGGTGGAATTCCATTAGGATCATCATTATTAATCGAAGAAAATGGATCTACAGATTTTAGTAGTATTTTATTAAAAGCATTTGCAAGTCAAGGTATAATTCATAATAGATTGAATCCACAACAATCAAATACTCATTTGGTTGTATTGACATCAAATATTCAATGGGGTAAAGATTTACCAGGGGTTTATAGAGGAAGTTCAAGACAGATTAAAAAGCAAGCTATAAGAGAAAATGAGGAAAAATTATCGATTCAAAATTTGGTCAATAAACCACAAATTGATAAAGATTTAAGAATTGCTTGGAGATATGGATTGAATGATTCAAATAAAAGAGAAATTCAAGAAGCTAATGACGAGATTTATAAAGATTTTAATCATCAATTTGATATCACATCAAGATTAAATCCATTGGTTCAAAATAATGAAATTTCATATATTCCAATATCGAATAATTTTATCCAATTATACCAACAAATAGTACAAGTTTTAGAATCTCAAAAAAATAAAATTATAAGATTAATTATTCCTTCAATTTTGAATCCTTCGATGTATTCCCCACAATTGACTCAATTGACAGAAATATTACCATTTATTCATAAATTAAGATCATTAACTCATAAATATCCTCAATTAATTATAATATCTTCAATTCCCTTAGATTTATATTCTAAGAGTTCAATTATTGTAAAAAGTATGGAATCTTTATTCGATACTGTTATTCAATTAGAACCATTCAATCAACAAATGTTACAATTTTTGGAAAGAGCTTATAAAAACGAACCAAACAAAATAAGTCATGGGTTATTACATATTTTCAAATTGAATAATCAAAGTGATGCAGGTCAAATGTTGATAACGAAGAATGAATATAGTTTTAAAAATGGAAGAAAGAAATTTGAAATTGAAGAATGGGGGATTCCTGTTGATGATGATGCTACAACTGCTGAAAATGATGAGAATAAGCAAACTACAAAAGATATCGATTTTTGAAATCTTTGCAGATTAAACAAAGGGATTGCAAAAAAAAAATAAAATATAAAGCAATTCATCAACTGTAATGGTAGAATATAATGAATTTTGTAATTGATACTAATTATATGGTAGAATACAATTTCGTAATTGATACTAATTATATGGTATTATTATAATAATAGGTTATTTAAAAATCTTAATTAATGTTTGTAAATCTATTCAATATATTATGTAACAAATAATAGTAGCCATTTAAAATTATTTGATAAAGAAAATATTATATTCATGAATTATAGTTTCAATTAATATTCAATTATATTAGATATTCTTTGGAGATGAATTTACAAAATTTATATGCATGTTACAATAAGGATACATTAAATTTGAGTCTTAACTTTGACACAAAATAAGAAATATTACTTGGTTTAATTAATTGTTTGACTTTGGTTGTTTGTTATTAAGATTGGTTTAAATTTATCAGTGTGGGAAAAGAAGATCTTCGATACTGTATTATCTCTCAAAATTATGGTACTATGGCGCAATAATATAACATTTCTAGACAACAAGATCCATCAAAATTGAGTTACCTAGAATCTAGAATATCGAATTCCAAAAATGAAAATATCTTTCATTGTTAGTATTAAATAATAATTAGTTATAGGTTATGGCTACGATCAAAAAATGTTGAACGATAACGTTATGTTAATGTTATCCATGATAGTTTTAAATATAATCTCGAGAGGGTGTTCAACGTTCAAGTTTGGGATATGATTCAAAAATGCCGTATAGAAATATAAAGACGGTATCTTCAATCTGATCTACTGTACGTGTGTATGTGTGTGTGGGGGGAACCCAGAATATTTATATATATATAAAATACGGTTCAAAAGCTCATAGGTTATAGATCAAACGGATTTTAAGATCCGAATTATATAAATTTTGATGAGAGATTTTTTCAATTTTTTTTTTTTTTTTTTTTTTTTATTTTCCTCAATGCTCCTAATGCATTTAGAACTTTAAGTATTAAAATTATATACACCCTAAAATTGGAGGGGGGGGGGAAAGAATAAAAAGTATATAGCTTTTTATATACTTTATTTTGTGAGGGGAAAGATACAATACAATACAAATTAATATATAAACAGTTTCAAACATGTATTGTATCTTTATTTTCTATTTTTATATATATATGTCAAATATCTTTTAATATATTTATTATACGCGCGCGCGGCGCCAGATTTCTTTTCCTGCCAATTTTTTTTTTTTTTTTTTTTTTTTCAATTTTTATTTTTTTTTTGGATTTGGGAAATAGCGAAGTTCGGGAATTAACCATTTTGCCAGTTTTAATACTGTTAGATCTGCAAAGACTAAAAAAGGAAAAACTATATGTCTCAAAAACTGTGTATAATACTTTGTTATACTAGTACTATGTACATGAATTAAATATTAGAATTAACGTACCATATACATAATAATATTTGACACCTAAAATCCAGAATCCAGAATCCAAAGGCTAACTTTGCAGATAATATGAAAAGGGGTGGGATTTTAAGATATTGCGTGGGTTACATTTTATAGTACTTAACAATGTTATACATATATATATATAGTGGCTCATCCTCATGGAGAGGCTTTTAATTTCTTGACATATAACTATCCATCATCATATATTAGTTGAACAAAGCTTTTTTCTCTTCTGAAAAAACACTGGGGGCTGGTAGTTATAATAACAATAATTAAATTAATATTCTTTATCAATAATCATCAATATTCTTTCACATATTTACAATGCAATCAACTCAACCATTATTTAAAGCTTTGAAACAACTTCCTTTCAAAGAAACAGTTAAATTGGCTCATAATTTCCATATTCCAAATAAAACAGTGAATCCACATTTAACCATCAAATCTAATGAACCTATAGTTTTCCTTCATGGTGTTTTCGGTTCTAAAAATAACTATAGACATCAATGTCAAACTATTGCAAATCAAACCCATGCCCCAGTTTATGCTTTGGATTTAAGAAATCATGGTAAAAGTCAACATGCTTTACCATTTAATTACGATGTTTTAGCCAATGATGTATATCAATTTTGTCAAGATCATAATTTGAAAAAAATTCATCTTGTTGGATTTTCATTGGGTGCTAAAGTTGCACTTTTATCCTTGTTAAAATTCCCTGATTTGTTTAAATCTGGTACAATTTTAGATAATGCTCCAGTTGCTAATCCAGAAGCTGGTTTATTTTTAAAATCTTTTAATAAGGCTGTTATTTCAGTTATAAATAAGGCTAAAATTTCTAAACATGATAAAGATTGGAGAGAAAAAGCTCATAAAGAAATTTATAAATATGTTAAAGATAAAGATGGGGTTCAATATCTTTTAAAAAATATTGTTAATAAAACTCCAGAATCTCATATATCTGATTATGATGATGGATATGTTTATTCAAAAGTTCCTGTTAGATTATTGGAATCAGATTTTATCGAACAAGTTACTGGCTGGCCAAAGGATCAAGTTGAAGGATTACAATATAATGGTGCAGTTAAAATTATTAGGGGTAAGAAATCGGATTTTATTTTAAAAGATGGTTATGAAGCATTTGAAAGACATTATCCAAATCATTCAATTACAAATATTAATTCAGGTCATTTAGTATTTGCTGAAAGACCTCAAGAATGTGTTGAAATTATTTCTGAATTCATTAAAAGTCAAAGTTATCTATTACCAAAAAATCAATCCAAATCTCAATCGATTAAGTCTAATACTGAAAAGACAATTAAATCAATTGATCCATCTATAACTCAATTGAAGGAAAAATTAGATTCATCTAGTCACAGTAGCATTAAAGCTTAATTTTAAAGTTAAATTAGATCCAGCTTCCATGATTTTTCATTTTTTATTTATTTATTTATTTTTAAATATTCAACTAGTATAACAAATTAATGACTATAATTAATTCATGAAGCAAAGAATTCTTCTTTTTGTAGAGAGATTTGTTTAAAATTTAATCTAAATTAATGGGGATAACTTGAACAATAATTAATAGTGGATTACAATATAATATATTATTACTATTTGAGCAAAACACCAGCTATAAGGCTAATTGACTTTTGGTGTCGTTAAAATGTCTTTGTAGATATTTGTCCCTTAGAATTTTGTCCTGAAAGTTAAGCCTAATCAATATATAGGACATTTTCGATACATACGGTGGAAAAAAGAAACAAATTTTGTACCATGCCAAAAAAATCAATAATTGCTTTTTTTTTTTTGTTTCTAGTTTTTTTTCTCGCGGAGTTAACCTCATATTTGAGGTAAATTAAATAGACAAGACAAGGGCCCTAAAAGGAAAATTTCGTGAGACAATCGGGACATTTAATTAGACGTATAGCTACTATATGTAGTGAACATACTCTGTGGATTAAACAAGAGTACAACATTTCTTATACTATCTTGTGGTAAAAGTCATGGGAGTTAAATACGTATATAATGTATATTAGTACCTTTATAAACTAAATTAGTTGCTAGCTCCAGGTTCTTTTTTTTTTTCTTTTTACTTTTCTAATTTTATTTGACGTAACTCGATGAGTCGACGAGTCGACAAAGTTAATCCAGCTTTAGCGGTAAGAGCACGCATGATAGATGGGTCAATATTGATTATATAATCATAGTACTAAAGTGAGCGGAGAAAACTACCGCCCACTGCCCAGGCGCCTGCCTAAAACTTGGCCGCGCCTGCTGCTAATTAAAAATACTCTCTATGCGAGAATTTTCCGTGGCACAAACCACCGGTGAAACTTAGTCTAATTCTACTAGTCTCAGTTTTTGTTAAGTGACACATAATACTGGTAAGAGCAGCATTGCTTTACGTAATTGTGCAACAGGGCCAATATCCAATTTATCGAGTTCCTTTTTTTTTTTTTTTGTTTCGAATAATTAAGTGAATATAATTGATGAACATGTCAATAGTTAAATATAGAAAAGAAAACATGTGTAATTCGAATTCATGGTTCTGGGCGTAGACGACGTAATATATGCAATTGTGCTCAAGCTAAAGATGTGTCAACTTTTAAGTATAAAAACCTGATGGTATCCCCTGTTTAATTTTCGGTTGGCAGTGGTATTCAGGTGCTCAAAGATTAGAATACATTTTATAGACACTTTATGCAATGTTTCAACCAACTAGAGTTCTAAGATCAAATACCGCCAATAGATTGCAACATACAAATTCAATCAAAATGGCTTATGATTTGCATAAGCCTCAAATTTCAGTGCAACAAAATTTGAATACTGTTAATCAATCGAAAGAACCTATACTATTTATTCATGGTATATTTGGTTCCAAAAAATCTTATGCTCAAGATTGTAAATTAATTTCAAATGCTACACATACTCCAGTTTATACATTAGATTTAAGAAATCATGGGGAAACTTCTCATGCTGCCCCATTTAACTATGATACATTGGCTCATGATATCAAAGATTTTTGTGATGAACATAATTTACAAAAAGTTAAATTGATTGGATATTCCTTGGGTGCAAAAGTTTCAATGTTGACATCTTTAAGATATCCTGATTTGATCAAATCAGCAGTTATAATTGATAATGCTCCAATCAATCAACCACATTTGAAACAATTTATGAAAACTTATACAAAATCGATGAAATATATTTTGGATAATGGTAAAATATCCAAAGATGATAAAGAATGGAAAGAAAAGGCTAATGAATTGATGAAGAGATTTTTACCGAATTCTAATTTGAGAAGAAATTTATTGTTAAATCTGGTTAATAAACCTCCTAAACATCATCCAAATGAATCTGCTGTTAATTTTGATAATGATTTCATTCAATTTGTCAATCCAATTCATGAAATGGAGGAAATGATTATCAATGAAGTTTCTTCTTGGCCAAAAGACATTGAAAATGTTCAATTTAAAGGTGAAGTTAAATTTATAAAGGGAACAAAATCGCCATTTATAACTAAAGAGGGTGAAGACGCTATAAATTTTAATTTCCCAAATTCATCAATCACTAAATTAAATTCAAATCATGATATATTGGATCAAAGAACCAATGAATATATTCAAATAATTACAGATTTTTTCAATTTGCATAGATATCAAGATGTTCCAAAAGATGCCAATGTTATCAATTATGGAGCAAGTTATGGGTTCCAACAGCCAATCAATAATACTACAGCTGCATCAGCTTAAGGTTTTTTTCTAGATCAAAGTTTCAATTCTAAATTTTTCTTCTTTTTTACTAACTTGTTAATTAACTATTTTCAAATTTTTTTTTTGGCTATTTTTTATCTTCCAAAACTGGATATTATAGATTTTTAGAGTTACATTTGTTATTCATTTTTATTTTTTTGTTTTTTTCTATTTTTTTCATTTCATTATCTTCCATTATGTGATTAAGGGGATTCATTCCTACTCCATCATATTTAATATTAAGAAGCACTGGATTTTGCTCTCTTTTCCCCTTCCTTTCTATCGTAAGCCGTAAAAAGTAGATCCCTTATATTCAATGTGGTAATGATGATCACTCTCAGTATATATGTATATGAAACAGCATTATATGTATAGACTTGTTGGCTCCCGAGCTACAACTTAATAATGAACAACTGAATAATGTTACAAGAACAAGGTAAATAAAAAACTTCAAAATCTTTAATCTAATGTAATAATGTTTATATTTACATGATGAACAATCTAATCTATAAAGTTATAATTTTTGTACAAAGTATTGTTTTAAAGTTGCATTATCAACATCACTTGGTGAATTTACAACTAGATCACTACCGTTACTTGTCTTTGGGAATGCAATGACATCTCTGATTGTATTGGTATTGATCAAAATAGTCATTAATCTGTCGAATCCAATTGCAAACCCCGCATGAGGTGGACAACCTAATTCTAAAGCTTTTATTAAATGACCAAATAATTCGTTATAGTTATTGATCCCTAAAATTTCCTTCAAAATATATTTTTGAATAGATGAATCATGAATTCTTCTTGAACCACCACCAATCTCCATACCATTGATAACTAAATCGTAATGATCACCATTAACTGCTAATGGATCAGAAAATAATGATTCATAATCATTCAAATTGACCATAGTAAATGGATGATGAGTTGATTCAAATTTTGTATAATCATATTGTGGATAATCTTGCTTCGAATTTGTTTCTATTTCAATCGGATTGAAGAGAGGAAAATTTTCAACCCAAATTGCAATATTTTCGTCCTCTTTACACCGTCTCCATTGGGAAGGGAATTCTTGAATTGCCAATTGACGGAATCTACCCAACGGTGTTGGGTTTTCATACGAGATATTAGATCTCGTCGAAAATGCAATCACATCACCTTGAGAAAGTTGTAACTGTGATTGTAACTTCTTCACATTGATCAATTCAAATGGGATCTTATTCATCCAATTAGTAATATCGTCATCAGTTTTAATTGGGACTATAGTTGGTTTTCTATTTTTATATTCCAAATCATTGAATAAAGTTTTTGGTAAATTTGCTTTCCCATTGAAAGCATTCTTCAAAACTAAAACTTCAGTTATTGGAAATTCTTTATTAATTGGATTTTTAACAAATTCTGAAATATTTTCAATCTTTAAGTTAGATCTTAGATCTGGTTTATCAATACCATATTTTGATATGACTTCATCGTATTCCAAATGAATGAATGGACCTTTCACTGCTCCACCATTTTCATTTAAGGTGAGTACTTCATTTTGACCAACTTCTTTGAAAACTTTAGAAACAACTGATTCTATAACATCCTGAACATCCCGACTTTTAGCGAATGACATTTCTAAATCAACTTGGGTAAATTCTGGTTGTCTATCACTTCTAAGATCTTCATCTCTGAAACATTTGGCAATTTGAAAATAATTTTTAACACCACTAGCCATTAGCAGTTGCTTATACTGCTGAGGTGATTGTGGTAATGCATAAAACATAGAGTTTTTACGAGTTGGTACTAAAAATTCTCTTGCACCTTCTGGTGTTGATTTAAACAATAGCGGAGTTTCAATTTCCGTGAAATTTAAATCGTTAATCAAATGGTTTCTAATGAGATTTGATGTTTTAGATCTTGTTTTCAAAGCCTTTTGATAATATGGTAATCTTAATTGTAAATATCTATATTGTTGAGGAAATTCATTCGGTAGTGTCTTTAATGATTCTAGTTGAGACGTTAATATATCACTGGAATTTAAAGTATTGAGCTCTTCAATATTCAAATCCCACCTCATTTCATTATCCTCATTTTCTTTCGAAAATCTTTCAGTGATTTTCCCTGTTATTGAAATACAATCTTCAATTTGAGATCTCTGAAGTTTTTCAACAATGGATTCATCTTTAGATATAATTTGGGTAAAGTTCCCTTCAAAATCCCTTAATGTAGCAAACGCAATATTTTTACCTAATTTCTTTGGTTTTTTATCAATCCAACCTTGTAATGTAACAGTTTTGTTCCAATATGAACTTATATCTTTATTAATCAGGTTAATGGTATTTGAATGCTTTGTGAAATTGAATTTTACATCGATTTCGGCCTTTGTGGGTATTTTCTGTAAGGCTTTGTTTCTAGTATGAATCGATCTATGACATATTGATATACTATTTCGCCTTAACATAGTTAGAAAATGTTTGGGACATATAAAAAGTTGGGATTTGAAATTACGGAATAGTTCCTAAATATTATACTATAAATTCATGATGCTTTAAATCTTTTGGTCTTCCTCCTTTGGGCGCGCGCTTCTTTATGAATAATATAAAGCACTCAGAATTCAATTTGATTATATAATAATACAAAAAAAATTGAAAACAAAACCGATCAACCGGGGAAGTGAGAACGTGACTGAAGATTGAGCTTATAACTGCAAGAGAAGACGTATAGTACAATAACTATATAATACTTAAAACACAACCATTAGAATTATATATAGATATAATAATTTATAGAAAAAACAAAATAGAATTAATTAGTATTAAATGTGTTTCTATCAATTGTAATTCCACTTTAATTGTATTTCTTTTTATAAGCGACATTATAATTCTGAATTATTATTCTTGAATGGACCACCGCACACGATTCAACTGGACTATTCAATGTTAGCTATATTACTACTGAAATTATCTCGGGTATTAGTATCACCTACAAAGTGAAAAATGAAGGACCCAATGAGCAACCCAAACGCTAATGAACTAGAAAAGAATCCAATGATTCTAAACCAAGTATTGAAACCTAAATCAAAAATGGAAAAAATTACACCAGATAGGATTGAACTTGTAAAGACCATGACGAAAAATTTCAAACTTTTTGGAACTTTGCATAAAAAGTTGAAAAACCGTATTATTGAATTATTTTCAATAACCTTGTTTAAATCTGTGATGGTTTGATACGAGTCCAATAATTGATGATTTAATCCTGTAATGATATTATCAATATTGATTAGACTATCGTTTAAATTGAAAATATGCCCTATACTTGATTTTAAATTTTCATTGACTTCGGTACTAATAATTGAACTTTCTTTTGTAATCTCATTAATTTCAAGAAGGTTCAATTCGGTTGTACTTAAAATGCTTTGGAAAACAAATTCCTTCTGTTGTAAATCATCTATAAATTTTTCCTTGAGAATATCTAAATCCATTGAAAATTCTGAATGAATGTTGTGCAAAATTTTCAATAATTCCAATTCTATGGAACTGGATTGAATAGCAACCATTTCTGTAATATTAGACGCCATCGAATTGGCTTTTTCAAATTCTTTCATAAAGTTAAGCATTATCAATTTGACCATTTTTTCATTTTCTTTAGTCGAGTTATTAAGATCTTCCAAATAATATTTCAATTGATCAAAGGATTCATGAGTTTCTCTATTAAAATTTTCAGTCATTTTATGTTGAAATTCAAGATCATCAAATATACTGTTATAATATTCTGTGATTTTGAAAAATACCTCTAAAATACGATCTTGTTCAAATGGTAGACTCTCTTCTAAGCATATATCTCCAATAGATCTATAATACCCACTATATGTTGTCCACCATTGTGATCTTTCTTCTAACGAAATAACACATGCATCATTTACTACACCTTCGCATGTCTCTGGATAACGAATCTGAGATACTTGAAACTCACATATTGAAAGCTTTGCAGCAGTAATGGATCTCAAAATTGGCTCGAGTTCATTTATGGGCTTCTTTAGACATTGTTCTAATATTGGTGATAATGCTTCTTTCATACATTTATTGTCACTGTATTCCGGCTTAAAATCAAAAGACATAATATCAGTTTTAAACTCTGTTAAGTTTCTATATTTGTTCAAAACATCATGAATATTATAATACTCAACATTATACACTTCTTTTTCTGGTAAATTTAAACCAGTCACCACGAGAATTGTGAAAAATGTTGATAAAATAATCATGGACGGTAATTCTCAAGACACAATTATCGATAAATTAACACCACACACCGATCTGAAAAACATCGAATCCAAATAATTTTTGATGGAATTTGTTTAATATATATCTTTATAATTCGCATGGTTTTACCGAATTTAAGCTGAAACAGATTTGACACAAAGTGGATTATGTGAGTCTGTGACACATCGAACTCAAGTAGCCATATTTAACAAATGAGTTCCCAAGTGATAAGATTCAATCGAGCAGCAAACACTGAAAAACTCTCATCTGTATATTCTTTTGTAAACTCTACCATGGAAAAGAAATCCTAAAAATCTCACTTACAAATTACATGACTTCAGCTTCTCTACTTTTGAAAAATATTTGATACGTTTAAAACCGCGCTGCCAAAACAACCAGACACCTCGATATCTTTTTCTTTGTACTATATAAATTATATAGTTCGAACTTCGGAGTCTGAAATCATGGAGCTGCGACATTCTCTCGACTGTTTATGCACCTGAGCATAACACAGCCAAAGAGAATAATTTTGATGATAACAAGATTAAAGTTGAGGTTAGTAAATAGGATCATCAACTATTTAACTAATTTAAAAGTAAAAACAATAAAAAATCAATTTTCTTTAGAAAGATGCTTAAATTAAAGAAGACATCCAGTCTTCTCCTTTTTCTTGGATTTATTGGAATTTCCATTGCGATGGAGGGGATGGATGACACCTCCGAATATGCCAGACCAAATATAACAAACGGTGGTTCCAAAACTTTTCATTGGTTATCATCAATGTTTTTCTTACTTATACTTTCCTCAATTTCAACAACACTAGCTTTCGCTGATAAGTTACACAGTGCCTTCATTTTACAAATAGTTTCTTTATTTTACGCTGTTGTTGAAGCCTTGTTTTTATCTTTCCCGGATGGCAACGGTGTTGAAAATAGAACAAGTACAGGAACGGCTTGGTTTCTATTAATATTGAGTGGTATCACTGTATTCTTTGCAACTTTAAATTCAGGATCTAACTTTCTTATTGCATCAAACGAAAATAGGTTTGGCCTTAAATGGATTGCGAAATTAGGAGAAAATTCTTTGAAAAATATCCATAAAACTCTATCTTTTATTTTAACTTTAACTGGTTGGTGTAAAGTTGCATTGGCTCCAGTTTCATTGTTTGGATTTTGCAGAGACGATCATCTGGGACAATGTATTGCACATGGTGTTATGGGTTCATTCTTCATACTTTATGGGTTTGTATATGCGATGGTTTTGGTTCTATCACGCTTCAGAGACTCAAGTAACAACCATCAGCAAGATTGGTATGATTCTTTGATTATGACTGTTTGGGGGGTGGTAAACACTTTTACTGAACACCGTTGGGGTGAAGATTGGTCCAATAAAGATTTCCAGCATACTTCAATGGGGATTATATGGTGGGGTGGTGGATTACTAGGTTTATGGTTTACTCGTAATGGAGGCAGAAGTTGGATTCCAGCAATGCTTTTAATGTTTACTGGTTGGTCAATGAGTGAGCATGCTCAAGAGTTGATAATATCTACTAAAATTCATTTCATATTCGGTCTATCATTGATGATTGGTGGGTTATGCCGAATTATTGAAATGAGCTTCTTATTAAGGGATGAAAGAAACGCGGGCTCGGGTAAAATTCTTTCTTTCCAATACTTGTCTTCATTTTTCTTGATTGAAGCAGGTGTTTTATTTATGGGAGCAAATGAAGAACAATTAGAATTAGTTTTGAGTTTCGGATCTGATCATGTCGCTTATACTTTAACTTTAACGACTGCTTCTTTCTTGATTCTTCTTTGGTTCCTACTTCTTTTAGAACTATATGAAAAGCTAAGAGATGGGATCAGCTTAAAAGGTGCTCAAAATAATTCTTCAAAATATGAACATGTAAGTAGTAACGAAAATGAATATTCCCCTTCAACAGAATTTGAATTGGACAATTTTGAAGAATAAGGATATCTCATGAATGGTAATAAAATAGATAAGTTTGAATATTCATATTACTTTTGCATACAATAGTTTCCTAGAACATGGGAATGTTGGTTTTTGGCATCATTTTATATATTACTTTGTAAAATCAAAAAAAAAAAATATTTATCGGGTTGTCTATTTTTTAGCATCATTTTCACTATCATTTCTCGCAATTTCTTCATTATCATCATTAATTTCATCATCGGTTTGAATGTCAAAGCTATCTCTTGTATGTAATCTGTTGTCATGGTTATGATCACCGAAAATATCATCACCATCATCTTCAATATCTTCGTGTTCGTTACTAATTATGCGTGATTCTATATCAAATTCCGAATCGTCATCCGTATCTTCTGGTCTTATTATATCGAACTCATACTGTTGTCTTCTTTTGGCTAATCTTTTGGAGGCTAATGAGAAATACAATAAAAGTATGAAGAAACCAACAATAATAAAACCAAAGAAATATTCACCGTAGTGTGTGTTAACTGGACGAGGAATTCCTCCTTTATTATCATCATTTGATGGTACATCTGAAGCTTCACTAGTTGATGTTGGATAGGGCGAAGTTGATTGGATAAATGAATTTAAAGTGGATGACGAAGACGGAAGGGTTGATAAAATAGATGTAATTGATTCAGAGTTAGTAGAGGAACTAACTTTCGTGTCCTTAGATGGCTCATTTTGAACATTTTCTATCTTTTGGCCGAAGAAATCGATATAAAAATTTTTCAATAAAACTTTGTTTGTTTCCAAATGATTTGCAACTTTTAGTTTCCAAGTCCCCGTAAAATTTTCATCGCCCCAATGGGCAACAGACATAAATTTCCAATCCTGAAAACCGTCATTTGAACGATCAAGCGATCTTACAGCACCTAAATTTGAGACAATACCACTTGGTGAAATCAAATCAACAGTAACTTGTCCTCTAACTTCTGTGTCCATATTTAAGTTTAATCTAACATGTTCTAAATTTTTGAAATCATTCAAATCTTTAATTTCAAATTCATGTTCATAATCCTCACCAAATTTGACCAACTGGTTGGGTTCGATTGTTTCACTTCTTTGTTCAATTTGTTCATTAACATTTATCCAAGTTTGCGCCAATTCCACAATTTTATAGGCATCTAGTTTACCATAACCATAAGCATGTGAGTATTTATTCAAAGCGGCTTCTTGATAATTACCATCATCTTCATTGACCGTCACAGAACTGTGGATAGTCAAATACTGGACATCTCTCCATGTCAGATTTGCATTTGCACTCAATACCAGTGAATAGATACCAGCTGCCAAAGGGGCAGCAGCTGATGTACCGCCATGATGATCAGTACATTTATCGTTTATATCAGTAGAGCGAATGTATTCTCCAGAACCAGATGAATAAGTGACAACTAAAACAGCCGAACAGCCTTCCGAATAAGGTGGACGTAAGCCTCTGTGATCAATAGCACCCACAGTAATGGAGTAAATACTATTTGTGTATCCATCATAATTGCAATTATCACCATGATGAGCACCATTGCCACTCGCAAAGACATATACAGCACCTTTACCATCTCTTCCTTCTGTCACACCTCTAATTAAAGCATTTTTGACTAAATCATCTGGTGCCTGCATAGCTTTTCCATCATCTGGTGGGCCCCAAGAACATGAGTAGATATCGTTCGTTTCTAGCCCATAAACCAGTGATGCTGCTTCATCTTCACTAGTAATTTGACCTGATAAAATCCTGATACCAGATACTTGAGAATCATATGCTACACCGACACCACAAACATCGTTTTTGACTGCTGCTATTTCACCAGCACATCTTGTTCCATGATAATCATCTGCGAGTGTCGGTTTTGGTAATTTTCTATTATTATTAAAGTCCCATGAGCCCGCTTCATTGAAGTTATCTTTCAAGTCTTCACTTTCGTAATCCAAACCATCATCAATAATCGCAGCAACAACATTTTTACCAGTAATACCTTTGGACCAAACACCAGTAACGTTGATATCATTACCGGGAAAGCTTGGGTTAATTAAATGCCACTGCCTTTGAAATTCCGGATCTTGGATTTCGAATTGTTCTTTAGCATCGAAAATAGGTTTCATTGACGAATCGATAGGTGGTTCAGGTATTGGTAGTCTCTTTTGTAATGTCTTCAAAGGTAAATGATGAATTGTTTTCACACCACTAGTGCTTCTCTTACCTTTCACCGAGCTTGAGTGCTCTAAGTCTTTAGATTCAGAGAATACAAAATGATTTGGGTTACCTCTAGCCTCATGCTCATAAGTCCATGAAGGATTCGTTTCGATTACATCGATCAATTTTGTATCTATATCAAGCTCAATTGCAAAATAGTTTCTTTTGGTGTGGTCCTTTGCGGGTACCTGATGAGCATTCGTGAAAGTGAAAAGAAGTGGCAGTATGGAAAGATATATAAGATTCATTTCCGTCACTATTGATTAAAATAAATTTATTGTTGACACCTATCGTATTATTTGTTAGGTTTTTTTTTTTCTTTAACAAAACAAATAGAAGATCAAAAGAAAAAAAAAAAAAGAAAATCAAATTATGGAAAATTTCTATGATTGGGATTTTTATTTTAACCCACTCTATAAAAACCAAGATTATGCTATCAAGTTATAACTTTTAAATAGTTATTTATTGAAAATTTAAAATGGACTAATTATTAATGATAATAATGTATAAAATATGCTTTAATTAAGATCGGTTTCATATGATTTTCATTAAATTCCGAAAATGGTTATACAGAAAATTATGTATTGTTAATCTAACTGATATTTTGCTATATATGTACGTCGTCCAATATAATCAATATTTTCAATCAAATTATATTGTAATATGGCAATTATTATAGTCAGTACACACGAAGGCGCATGTTACATAACCCCAGAAGTCCATTATTATTGATTTTTAACTATATTTAATATAGTTTTAACATTTATATAATTTAATTATGATTTATCAATTCATTGCCAAATCATTATCTAGTACCACCATACAATGTACAATTTCATAATGTAATTAATGGTGCCTATGATTTAAACTCATTCTATTGTTTATATAATCAAATATTCATCATATTGAATAACTGTCGATAAGGCAGTTGATATAAAATAGCGCCTATGACTTTTAAAACATTTTTCATTGATCAATATCCATTTCACCTTCATTCAGCTCCTTAACTTTAAACACATTAATATCACCATCCATAGAAAGACTAACCAAAATATTTCCAATTATATCAACATGTAAAACGGGGCTGTCTGAAACTTTTATGACATCTGTGATCGATTTACTATTCAGATTCCACACAAAAACCTCTCCACTTTCTGAGCCTGAAACTATTAATGGAGTCTTTAATGACGGTATAAATCTACTTGAACAGGTATACTTTTCAAAGCTTGCACCTTGAAAAGTTTTCACCACTCTGTTATTATTGTAATCCCATAGTCTGATGGTATTGTCCAAGGTAGTAGCTAATAGGTATCTACCATTAGGACTGAACTTGACATATGAAACTGGAAATGAGGATCCACCTTTATCATATATAAGTGTCTTTACACATTGGCCAGTTTCTGTATCAAATAATCTTATTAAACCATCATAGCTTCCACTTGCAATGATTGTACCATCCCAACACAAATCAATGCTTTCAATAGGCTCCGAATGTGCACTAAGGATTTTAAGACATTTGCCATTCAATACATCCCATATTCTAATAGCTTCATCTGCGCTTCCTGAAATCAACAAGTTCCCTTTGAAGTTGAACTGGACACATGTAACATGATAAGTGTGTCCTCTTAAGGTCTTGATACATTCTCCATATTCGATATCCCATATTTTGATAGTTTTGTCATCTGAGGCTGACGCAATATGTCTCGAATCTGGAGACCATGAAACGCTAGAAATACCTTTCGAATGTCCGTTCAACGATCGTATAAATGAACCATCACTCAATTTGAATAATTTTATCGTCTTATCTGAGGAAGATGTAGCTATATATCTACCATCGGGGCTGATTTCTACCGTTGATGAATGATTTGAATGATTTGTTTTTAAGTTAAAGTGAAACTTGAGAACTGATGATTTAGCATCATATTCAGATGTAGTCATTGTCCGATCTATATAGCAAAGTTTAGATATTTTGATGATTTAACTATCGATTCGGAACATTTCTTTTATTCACAATTGAAATCCCCCAAATAAAAAACTCGGGCAGAAAAAACAGAGAAAATCACCGTATCGCCACCTAACATCCCCTCTAAACTTTATACAAAAAGTTCAGAGATAAAACGGTTAATTTATAATGGTAAGTTATTCTAAATGAATTAATCAATGAATATTATATTCTAACTCACTATTGCTTGTGAAGAGTCTCAGAATTGTTCCAGACAAAAACCATCATTCACAAATTGATTCCACCAAATTTGGTGAGGTTGCTCCATCAGCACAGGGCTTACAAGATATCATAAGAACGAACGAAGGTCCATTAAACATAAGTTCACAAATCAATAGCAGACATCCTTTAGAAGCTCGTGTGCAAGATTGGGAAAAGACACAACATGAATTGAAATTAGAGCAATATAGAAGAATTTTCGGCGCCTCTGAACCAATCAAAAGAGTTATGGAATTAAACATCGTTGAAAAAACCGATTTCGTTCCAATATCACTAGGTGGTCAATCAAATGTACACAGAGATATTTTATTGAATAAGGATACTTCCATTGATTGGGAAGATATATATACAGGTATGTCTCAACTGAAATTTCTACTTGTTCTAGAGAATTTACTAACAGACACTAAAGGTTTTGAAAAAAAATCACATACTGATTTCCACACAGAAATGGAAAGAAAATATAATATTTAGATGGTTGTTTAATATGAACAAACAGATCAATGAAAGATTAACATACTATATCGTAAGGTTGAAAATATTACGGACTATATTCCTGCTTCCACCTACCTAGATTGTAGAAGAGAAAAGAATTATCATGGATGAACTGGGAAGGAACTAATATTGTACACCTTTTAGAGATCTCAGCTCATCACCATCTTATTGTACTTCGAGAATAGTATGTATCAGTATTATAACGCTTTCTGCTAGACTGTGCAAAGTGCCATTCTACATATATGACGATTAGCTGAGGCGCTGAGATGCTGAGATGCTAAGGCATAGTAATTACCCTGAAAATACTCTTC
>JAKTTK010000159.1:149846-189395 GCA_030581415.1 Waltiozyma mucosa
AAAAAAAAAAAAAAAAAAAAAAAAAAAAAAAAAAAAAAAAAAAAAAAAAAAAAAAAAAAAAAAAAAAAAAAAAAAAAAAAAAAAAAAAAAAAAAAAAAAAAAAAAAAAAAAAAAAAAAAAAAAAAATTAAAAAAATGGAAAATAATTCGAAGACTCTTAAAATCTGAAAATTTTCAACTAAAGGTGCTTTGCAATCGAACTGATTTGATAAGAATTAATTAATTTCACAACCAATTCTTTAAAATTATTGAGATCAATCAATAAAACACCAAATCATTAAATAATAGCAAATTTATCAAAAAACTTATTGTTCATTCAAAAATGTCACAATCTCCAGCGTTATCTTTTGGACCATCTTGGTAAGTAATTCTGATCCTGAACCATTGCTTGGTATGATTTTTTCCAAGTTCCCTATCACACAGCATTTTAGTTACTGTCAAATGAGCAAGAAGTGTTTTACTAACATATATTAGGATGCGTCCAAAACCTTCGAGAAATTCGAGTCAAGAAGCGACAACAAGATTATCAAGCTCTACCTCTCAACAAGGATGGAGTTCAGTTCAGCAGATAAACAACCAGCCTTCACACTCATTAAGAAATAACCTTGGGTTTAGAAGCACAAGTGAATTTAACGGAGATTCACAGAGTTTTCAACATCAGCAACATTACCATCAACCTGAGCAACAGTTTAATGGATCAACATCTTCTAAAATTAGTCGAGTTTATTCAATTGATCAATTACTACAAGTATGGTCATCAGTTCAAGATAAATTGCAAAAGGAAGGGCATGAAGAAAAATATAGGTCATTGAACCCAATAAGAGAATTGATTAAACAAGTTGAAAATGATCGTCAGCTGCAAAAGCAAGGCCAACACCAGCACAAGAAATACGAAGGTTCCGGTAATGCGCAAGTTGCAGAATTGACTGAGAAATTGAATGAAATCAATAATTGGGCTCAAGCAGAAAATACTGGTTTAGATTTTGCTAGTATCTTAGGCAATGTGACCAATAATAGTATTGGAAGCAATTCAAACATTGGGCTTAAAGGAAATAGTCCATTTACCAGCAAGCCAATTCTTGAAAAGGATACTTCCTTTCAATCAATTAATGCATTTGCACAACAACCGCAATTTTTGTCGCAACCACCGCAGTCCCAGTTGTTACAACCTAATGAAATTAATTGGTACTATTTAGACCCAAATGGAAATCAACAAGGTCCATTTACCGGTGATTTAATGCAAAGCTGGTACACACAAAATTACTTAGCACCAACTCTCAATGTATTTCGTGAAGATGAATTCCAATTTTACACATTACAAGATTTTATAAATTTAGTCAATAATGATAAAACGCCATTTTTAGTTCCATTGCCAAATTTGAAGATTAACAGCTTCAGCAGTACTTTTAACCAATTCGAGAGTCATACACCATTATATCAAAGTAACTCGGGGTTCATTCAAACTCATCAGCCGCAGCCTCAATTGCCTCAATTACAGCAAACCCAGCAAAACTGGGCTACGCATTCAGGCCGCTCTTCACCTTGGGCAACCCACCAAACATTGAATGAAATTTCCAACTCAGAATTTAGATTAGGTACCCAATCTCCCTTTTTAACGGGTGGGACGTCTTTTACAACAGAGCCATCAACTCAAATTACTCAATCATCGATTGCTACTCAAGATGATGAAATCTTTGATCAAATTAATTCACAAGTTTTAAATGATGTTTTAAAGGAGGAGACTGTTCAAGAACCTCAATCAATCAGTGTATCTCATTCAAAAGAAGCATCAGATATTCTTAAAAAACAGGAAAGTTCAGTTTCAGAGTTTTCGAATTTAGTGGAATCTCAACCAATCCAGATCAAAGAGTCACCAAAACATGTCCAAGAAAAGAAAGAGATTAAGAAGCTGAACACAGAACCAAAGACTGAAGTGGAGTCAATTAAGGCCAAACCACAATTAGCTCCTTGGGCTAATACATCAAAACCAACTGTTCCAAAATTAACTTTAGATCAAATCCAACAATTAGAAGCTGAAGAAAACGCCAAACAATTAAAAATTAAAGCCGAGAAAGATAAACTAGTTGCTGCTCAGCTGCTTGCGAATGCTGAAAAATCTATCAGGGAAGCTGAAGCTGCCAAAGTCCCATCTTTGCCTTCAATTTCAAGCTGGGGTAAACCTCAAACTAAACCTGCCGCACAAACTAAGACTTTGTTAGATATTCAACGCGAAGAAGCTGAAGCTGAAGCCAAAGCTGCTCAAGCTTCTCAAGGTTCAGATAATTTTAAAAGTTCAACTAATGTAACACCGGCAAAGAATTCTTTTGCCTCAATTGCGACCTCATCAGTCCCTTCACAGCCAGCTTGGACAGTCGTTTCATCAACAAGAAAACCCGCCGCAGTTAGACCCTCAGTTCCAAAAATCACTTCTCAATCACAATCTAAAATTAATCCCGACGTTTTGAGAAGCGTTTCAGCTACTACTGTTTCACAAAATAACGCTGCGTCATCATCAAAAGTTTCACCACGTCAAGAATTCTTGACATGGTGTCGTACTACTATGAAATTAAACAAAGGAATTAATCAAAATGAGGTTTTACAAATTTTGCTTATGTTACCTATCGGACTAGAATCTTCAGAAATTATTGCTGATACTATTTATTCAAATAGTTCAACAATGGATGGTAGAAGATTCGCTCAAGAATTTTTGAAAAGACGTAAAACTGTTGAAGACCAAGTTAATGATGGACTATCTTGGAATGATGCCTTACATTTTTCAGTTGAGGATGATACTGATGATTGGGATTTCCAAGTTGTTGGTAAGAAAAACAAAAGAAGAAACTAATCTATTTTGGAAAGTAATACAAATTTTTCCTATTTCTACTTTAATCTCAAAGGGCAACAAATTTGCATTGATATATATTTATATATATATATCTTTTACCTATATTAAGTACTGTAAAAATTTTGGCTTTATTTTTTCAAGTTTTCTGGTGGAGCTGGGCCGAATGTAGTTACTGATGGCGATGTGGAAGATGCTTTTGTTCTGGCTTGTGCTTGAGCAAGAGCTTGAACTTGGGCAGCAGTTAATGGTAACCCATTTGGACCTTGTACAATTTGAATTTTTGGTTGATTTGGAATTTTGAGTTTCCCGTCATCTTGAACTTCAATTTCCCATTTATCCAATAAGTCTAATTTTCTATCCTCAATTGCAGCATATCTTCTTCTTAAAGCTTCATTAAAACAAATTTCTTGTAATAATGGAACGAACTTTTGCACCCAACCTTTCTTGTACTGCTCGGTCTCTCTGATAATTTCTTGAACTTCTAATTCCTCCAGTTTAGTCGCTGTTTGAAATCTTTCCCATAATTCATCTCCAATTGACCCCCTTTGATAAAGACTTGTAATAAAGGGTGTTACTTCTTTTAATTTGATAGTTCTTCTTATTGATTCAGCACCTCTTCTTAACAATGCTGCCTTTAACACTTTTTCATTGACTTTGAGATTGTTGTTTTTCAGCTGAAAATATAACTCTTTTGGTAAATTATCCCCAAAGAAGGGCTGACGCTTATAAAGCTCGTTGAATCTTCTTTTTCTGTAAAAGTTTGAAAATAAGACCAACGCTGTTATCAAAACAGTCACATATATTAATGGAGTGAAAACAGATATCTTAGAAACTTGCTCTATAACATCTTCTTCTTCAAAGGCACTCATTGCTGGTTCCAAAACGCATTTCAATAGCTAGGGACTTTTGACTACTTGAGTTGTTGTTGTAAACTTGTCAATTTTGAATCGACGTCAAACACTGTGCTATGAGCCATGAGGATGCGATCCGCGAATTTTGACGCTTTGTCTGAAAATATACAAAGCTAGAGCTTAACCGTGAACAGACTCTGAGAAGACGGAAGGCAATAATATTATTTTTAAGATTAAGATAATAGACGTGAAAGAAATATGGGAGATATTGTATGTATATTGTAATTACATGTTTCAGGGCAACCACTAACATTTAAATTTAGATTCTCAGATTTAGATCAAAAGATGGGATGTTCAGGATCACATCTGATGCGAACTCACCGTTAGCACGAAGCGTTGAACAATTGGCTTTAAAGCTACCAAAAGCTGATTTATCAACTGCAAGTATTGGAAATTCACCAAATGGTCCATTTAAACCAATTTCCAGTGTACTAGGACAAACATTGGAACAGCTAGGATTTAAAAACGGTGAACTACTATTTATCAATTATGGAGAACAGACCCAAAAACAAACGTCTGAAGATGAGGCCACGAAGTCTAAACCTTTCATTTCAATTGCGAGCCTCAATACCAAACCATCATTTATTGAAGAGTTGGCGGTAGATAGAGAGCTTACCAAAGAAACCGGTCTGATCCCAAGAAAAAGAAGCAAGCTTTGCAGACATAGTGAGAAGGGTATGTGTGAATATTGTTCACCATTACCACCATGGGACAAAAATTACAGGGAAGAGCATAATATTAAACATTCTTCATTTCATGCACATGTGAAGGAGTTAGATCATTCCATTAATAAAAATCAAGGGTCAAGTTATATACCTCCTTTGTCAGAATTTGACTTCAAGATCAAGGCCAATTGTCCTGGTGGACATGAACCTTGGCCAAAGGGTATTTGTTCAAAATGTCAGCCGTCGGCTATAACATTACAACAACAGAAATTTCGTATGGTAGATCACCTTGAGTTTGCATCGTCTGATATCATCAACTCATTTCTGGAAAGTTGGAGACAAACCGGTACACAAAGAATAGGTTTGTTATATGGAAGATATGAAAAATATGACAAAGTTCCATTAGGTATTAAAGGTGTCGCTGAAGCAATTTATGAACCTCCTCAGCATGATGAGAACGATGGTTTAACATTAGGCTCACCTTGGGAAGACGAAGAGAAGATTGATGCGATTGCCAAAAAGGCTGGTTTACAAAAGATTGGAGTAATTTTCACAGATTTGACAGATTCTGGAAACAGCGATGGTACTGTAATCTGTAAACGACATCAAGACTCTTTCTTTTTATCTTCGTTAGAAGTTATATTTGCTTCTAAACTTCAAAATAAGTACCCAAACTATACAAAGTTTTCTGAGTCAGGTAAATTTTCCTCAAAGTTCATAACGTGTGTTATATCAGGTAATATTCACGGTCAAATAGAAATTTCACCTTATCAAGTATCAGAAGGTGCTCAGGCGTTAACATCGGCTGATATTATCACAGGATCCACTCATCCATCTATGGCTTACATAAACGAGACTAATGATTCTCGCTATGTCCCTGAAATTTTTTACAACAGGATTAATGAATACAATTTACAGGTGAAGGTCAATGCAAAACCTGTGTTTCCTGTTGAGTATCTTTTAGTGACTTTATCACACGGATTTCCGCAAGATCCTAATCCAGTTTTCAAATCAAATTCGTTCCCAATAGAGAACAGACAAGCGGCTGGTATCTCACAGGATCTACATGAAGTTAAGAAACACTTGAAAATAGACTCAGCTAACAGCAATGATGTCATATATTCATTGTCAGACTTTCATCTACTAGTTTACCTCTTCTCTTTAGGTGTTCTTTCAGAGTCAGAGCAAGACTTGGTGATTAGAGTTGCTACGAAGCATAATCTAGAAGATGCATATAGATTGATTGAACAACCTGGATGGCAAACATTACTTACTATTATGAGAAGTTCATAATGAAGATCCTTCATTTTCCAAATCATAAATGAATACCACGGACAACAAACAATAATAATGAAGTTTTATCCTAATGGATTACTAAAGTACGTCTTATTGTTTTTAATGTGTTTTTTATTAGATAATATAGATTATCGACCTTCCACCACTCAAGAAAAGCAAATGTAGAAGTTCCCACAACTCAATCAATTTTCAACACATATATTCTTGATAAATTTATAGTTCGGAAAAACACAAGAAACAATAAACAGAGCAAAAATTGGTATCAAATTGATGTTCAAAAGTGTACTATTCAACTTGCAAAAGCTTGTAGAGTAAATTCATTTAATATTTAAGAATCCTCGATAATTCAAGTGGGGCTTAAAATCGACAGATATATTTTTGAGTATTGCGCCGAGCTGAATAAAATGCTTGAACTTTTAAATTTTGGACTAAAATCTTTCAGTAAATACGAGAATGATCCTTGTATGTATCGCTTATCAAATTGTTATAAAAGATCAAGGTATGTTACCAACTTAGAGTCACGGACTCACATGAAAGAGTTGTAATTGTTAACTAGATGGTGAGTTCAAGACTGTCTTTTGAAAAGCTACAGAACGGGATAAATCATCCAATGAAGAAAAAATACGGTAGAACATAGGATTTACAAAGACTTCAAACTTTCTATTACTCTAACGACAACAAGGAACAAATTAAAATACAGACATATTTTGTCGTAAGTTCTTTTCTTTTATTATCCAATGAGGCCAATGATAATAATAGAGCTAAATCAACAAGTAGTTGGCTTTTAGAAGAAGGCATCGTTCATAATCCATATCTTGTCAGGATTTATGTTTAAGCGATACCGTGGGAGAATATTGTTGTTATTAATGGGATAAATTCGATTTTTGTTTTAAATCTGAGCAGTTATTATATGAAGTTGAGAAGTTTTTACGGATGTATATCATTATCAATGACTGAACGGTTTCCATAATCAGAAATCAAAAATCACTGATTATCCTGGACGTTTATCCATGATCTATATATTTTAATTTAAACAATTATATACTTTAGACGATATGATAATACAGAACTTTCAAAGTATATACATATATATCTGTCCATAATTTTGTTATGGATATTATCACTTGTCTTATCAGAGATGCTTATATATCATGTTAGGAATATTCATTATTTCTTTTCATCACATGTTAGTCTAATTTCATTCCTTTTCATTCCTTTTCATTCCTTTTTATCTCTTTTTATTCTGTTTTGTTCTGTATATAAAGAGATCTAAATTCTAGGTGAAAACTTGATTGGTTTATTGTATATTACTTTCAGTACAACGTCGAATTAAGACTACAAAATGAGTACTAAGTCACTTGTACTTCTTTCGCCTGTTCAGCTGCTTAAGCATTAGATGTACTGCACGGTAATCATTTTCTTATACAAATTTCAATATTACTGAATATGGTAAAATGTTCTTCTTTTCTACTATAAGAACTAGGCTAGACTCGCAGGAATCTGAAAGCACACGCAAATCTATACAAATATAATTAATATTTGTAAAACCAAAAAAATTATCATATATTAATTAGTATATCTACAATCATAACAGCAACAAAATTTAAGTTAATAAATTGAAAAGTAAAATTTCCTTTAAGCATTAAAATCAAAGATGTCAGCCTTGTCAGATCCTTCTGAATTCAAGTTAAAATTGTCGGGCTCTAGATCGATATAAACTTCACCTATTTTTTCCGAAACAAATTTTTGAATATCTGACTTTTGAAAAAACTTTGAATCTTCCAAAATTGATTCTCGTTCATTATTCCTGATTTCATCACAGCATTTTATCAATTTTTCAGTAATAACTTTTTTTAAATTTTCAAATTCTTCAATCATTTCTTCCTTAAGACCCGAGAAGTTTTTCGCAAGATCTTCTTTTAAAATTCTTAAACTATATGAAAAGTCAATAAATACAACTCTTTCGTCAGTTACAAGGACATTCCCGGAATGAATGTCCCTATGTAATCCAAAATTTTCATGGATTTTGACCAAATTCCTTTTTGCATTTTCGACTAATGTTGTAAAGTATTCATCAACCTCTTCTAATGTATTTGGGATTCTGTATCTTTCCATGATGAATTCAGATTCTAAAGCTAAACCACCGAACACATTTTCTGATTTTGAAGTAAGTGGTAAAATTCCACCGGCCAATTTTTTTAATGCAAAAGCACTCGGTATAAAAAATATGAGTTGATAAAGCTTAGGTATATCGATTTTAGACTCCAAATGCATATAAGCAGATATTTCTCTGCTTAGCATAACATTTAAACAAAAATCAAATGATTCACTAAAGTCAAAATTAACTTTTCGTTTGCTATCACTATATTGAAGAGATTTGCCTGTAGCAACACGCACAGGATCAAAAATTTTCAAAACTGTGAAATTTCCGGTATCCGAGTTCATCAACGACTTCTTCGATTTGATAACTATAGCACTTCCAGGTGAAGATTGAATTATTTCATCACATACGACTTTGAAGTTTCCAACACAAGAATCTTTCCTCTTATGTTAATGTATTCTTCCAGAAAGTTATGTGAACTTTTATGGTGAGTTTTGAGCTTCATGGTTCTTGCAATGTTATATAAACATGAATAATGTAAGGCTTTAAAATCTAAAACGTTAAATGAATTCTCGATCATTGCCTTAGCATCATCAGTTAAATAGTGTTTAAAAACCTGTGTCAGAACGTAATAGCGATATTGTGCGAAATCTGCAGAACCAATTGAGCTTAGTCCACTTCTAAGTAACGATTTCTTTGTGAGATCGGCATTCTTCACTGAGCTTGTGATAACCGGTTGTTTTTTATTTACCTTTTCAATTTGATTCAAAATAATATTAATTAGAATTGAATGAAATGACACGTTACTGACAGAAAACTTGGTAAGGGTGAAAAAATTGGGTAATAACAAGCCATAATCTACCTTAAGGTTATCAGATCTACCACTCAAAGAAAACGGGACTAAGTGTTCCATACTATAATTTTCTAAGTCTTCCATGACAATCCATGTTAAACCATTCGTAATTATAGACATTTTTGACCCTGAGGCAATCATTTGATACATTGATTGCCTCAGAACCTTTACGATAGTCTTATGATCGTTGATAAGTTTGATAATTGGTTCGGAGTTTTCAGTAGTTATTAATTCCTCGAAAGTTTCACGACTATAGTTTGTAAAATTATCAAAAATATCTTCTAAATTTCCCAAAAATTTCACTTCAATTGGGGATACAACACTATCATCAATCCATCGTTCAATTAAATAATCTAGCTTAATTTTCTCTGAAGAACTTACTGGACCGTGTAAGATTCCACTTTTAAATCGTTTTAAATTTTTAAATGATAATTTTGTTGATGCTTTGCACGCTTCAAAATTTTCGTGAACAATAACAAAATCTTTTATAAGATGCTGACTCTTTAATTCCTTTAACCTTCTAGAATCGCCGTCATCTGAAGTAATGATGTTTATGAAGTTCAATAGCTCCCGCAACCATGGTCCCAATGTTTCATAGAGATAACTTTCATTCTCAAAATTAGTTCTGAATAAGACTCTTGGATTTATAAACAAGCACTGTGTTGAAAAAAATCCCCGGGAAAAATTCTGATAGATTACTGGAATCTTTTTGTAAACTTGAAAAATCAAATGATATAATCGTTGTTCATCAATCCCAGTTGTTTCTGTTGTGTCATTGTTATTGATTAAAAATGTAGGGATTACTAGTTTCTCCAAATTAGTCGATCTTGCTAACTGATGCTTTTTAATAGCCATCTTTGCCCGTTTTCCAGTGATTGTTTCCTCCCGAATAAAATTCTCATCAGATGTATTATAGCTTGAGTGCTTTGTGTAAGTTGTATTTTTTTTGGATGGAAAATTGATTGGTTGTGGGAAAATATAAGCAGTGTTGAAAAATATTTTTAAATTTCTTAAAAGTTCAACAACTTTGAGGACTGGTTGAATTAACTGATGAGGGTTTAAATGAATATCGATTGTTTCTAAAGCATTAACGATTGTTTCAGTCAGTTGATTATCCGCTAAAGGAAAATCTTCATATAATTTACCCCTTAAATCAGAATTTTTGGGATCCAAATGATCCATAAATATAAGATGAAGATTCAAACTTGGGTCATTATTCACACTGGATAATTCACCTTGATATTGGTTCAATTTATTTTTGAATGAGTCAAAATCTGCCGATCGGACAAGTTCCACCAACTTAAGTATTTCCTCCTCTATAGTGAATTGCCTTCTTAATTCCATGATTATAAAAAAAAATTTTAATACCTAATCAATTTTTGAAGTTATTGTATAAAATAAATATTTAATTATATTGTTATATTTGAATTATATTTGAAGATAAGTAGCTGATTTATTTGATGAATTTAAAATGGAATTTCGGTACCATGAATAAAATTTTAAGGAAGCATGAGAAATTGAATAAATTATAATACTGAATATAAGGTAATGTAATTAAATTGATTAAATTCTATATAATCTGCAATATATTTTTTTAAGTTCAAGCTCGTGTTAAAATTTCGCCAATAACCATTTCCCACTAAATAAAAAGTCCTTCCTCATGAATGTTTTTTCTTTTTTTCTTTTTTTTTTTTACCTTCCCCACCAAAACTAGCAATTTGGAGTTTAAATCAACTCAATCATACAAGAATTTAATAAAAAAGAATTAATAGTTTTTTTTGTTTTTAAATAATTTTCTTTGATATAATTCTTTCATATTTTTCTAAATTTCACTTATTTTGAATTCATTCAAAGTATTTTCTCAATATCTTCTTTGATTTCTAATATTCTATAACATTTTGAATATAATTCTTTATGTTTCTTTTCCATACTTCAACTTTTGAGTGAAAAGGTGAATATATCTTCTCTATTATTATTATTGGTACTTCATGTTTTTATTTTGTCATAGATGTTGTGAGTGCTCAAATAATAAAAAAAAATTGATAGTATTGTTTTTCAATTGATGAATGGCATATAATGGGTCATTTGCATTCTGTTAGCTTTCTATAGCAATATTTTTAATGTCAAACTTGTGTAGATCATAATGTCGTAAACGAAAACGGATTCCAGGGTATTCGATTGTAATCTTCCTTAGATCAATTAATATTGTATACTGTGCCATAAACACACCAACGTCCAATATCGGTTTCTAACCTTGGATCATGAGTTGACCTCCGCGATATTAATTTGCCAGAAGTTTCTAGAAGGTGTTTGGATGTCTCAGATTTCGCGACTTTTGGCAATTTTTTTCTAATGTGGTCAACGTTGAGAAAAATTATATAAAAAAAATGCTAAAGAAGCAAAATTAAATCAGGCTTTAGCAATGTACCAACCTTGTATTAATTAATTATCCATTCGATTATTTATATAAAAATGAGTACTCCTTTCGGTATTGATTTCGGTAATAACAATTCAGTTGTTGCTGTTGCTAAAAATAGAGGTATTGACGTTGTCGTCAATGAAGTTTCAAACAGATCAACTCCTTCCTTAGTTGGTTTCGGTTTAAAAAACCGTTTCATTGGTGAATCTGGTAAATCTCAACAAACTTCAAATATTAAAAACACTGTCGACAATATCAAAAGAATTGTTGGATTAGATTACAACCATCCAGATGTTGAATATGAAAAAAAATTCTTCAGTACCCAATTAGTTGATGTTGATGGTAAAGTTGGCGCCAAAGTCAGATTTGCCGGTGAACAAGAACAATTTTCATCAACTCAATTAGCTGCTATGTACTTTAACAAATTAAAATCAACTGTCGTCAAAGAAACTAAATCAACTATTACTGATGTTGTCATCTCAGTTCCAGTTTGGTACTCACAAGCTCAACGTCATGCCGTTTCAGACGCTGCCAAAATTGCTGGTTTAAATCCAGTTAGAATTGTCAATGACTTGACTGCTGCTGCCGTTGGTTATGGTGTCTTGAAAGGTGATTTGCCAGAAGATAAACCAACAACTATCGCATTTGTTGATATTGGTCATTCATCATATGAAATTACTATTGCCAACTTGAAAAAAGGTGAATTAAAAGTTTTAGGTTCAGCATATGACAAAAACTTTGGTGGTAGAGATTTTGATTATGCTATCGCTAACCATTTTGCTGATGAATTGGATTCGAAACACAAAGTTGAAGTCAGATCAAATCCAAAATCATTTTCCAGAATTTTGGCCTCAGCTGAAAAAATTAAAAAAGTTTTATCAGCTAATACTCAAGCTCCTTTTAACGTTGAATCAGTTATCAATGATATTGATTTCTCATCATCTTTAACTAGGGATGACTTAGAAGAATTGGTTGCTCCTTTGTTAGAAAGAGTTCATTTACCTGTTGAAGCTGCTTTAAAACAAGCTGGTTTGACTAAAGAAGATATTGAGTTTGTTGAAGTTATTGGTGGTGGTTCAAGAGTTCCATCCCTAAAGGAAAGAATTTCAGAAGCTTTCGGTAAACCGTTGTCGTTCCATTTAAATCAAGATGAAGCCATTGCCAGAGGTGCCGCTTTTATCTGTGCCATCCACTCTCCAACCTTAAGAGTCCGTCCATTTAAATTTACTGATGTCAACCCTCATTCAGTTTCATATCACTGGGATCAACAAGTTGCTGACGATGAAGATCATTTAGAGGTATTCCCAACTGGATCTGCTTTCCCATCTACTAAAGTCATAACTTTAGAAAGAACTGGTGACTTCAAAGTTGAAGCAAAATACACCAATCCATCTGAATTACCAGCTGGTGTCCCAGCCGAAATTGCCCAATGGGAAATTCAAGGTGTTAAAGTTGCTGAAGGCCAAGATTCTATTGCCGTCAAAGCTAAATTAAGAAACAATGAATCAGGTTTCTACTCAATCGAGTCAGCTTACACCGTCGAAGAAGTTGAAGAAGAACAAGAAATTCCATACGAAGGTGAAGGCCCAGTTCCAGAAGATTATGAACCACAATATAAAACTGTCAAAGTTTTGAGATCAAAGGACAACTTAACAATTGTCACTAAAGACGCTTCTCTACCAGAAGATGAATTGAACAAATTATTAGAAAAAGAAGGTCAATTGTCTTCATCAGATGAATTGGTTTTCAAGATTCAAAATAAAAGAAACGAAATTGAGGAATATATTTATGATTTCAGAGCCAAATTAGACGAAAAATACTCACAATTTGTTTCAGATTCAGAAAAAGAAGATTTGTTTGAATTGTTATCCAAAGCAGAATTATGGTTAGAAGATCATGAAGATGCTTCGTTAGGTGTTTTTACTGCTAAATACGAAGAATTAGCCTCAAAAGGTAACTTGATTAAAGGTAGATATTTGCAAGCGGAAAATGAAAAGAAAGAGGCTGCTAGAGCTAAAAAAGAAGCTGAAGAATATCAAAAATTCTCTCAAAAATTGAAAGAACAACAAGCCGAAAAAGCTGAAGAAAAACCAACTGATGCTGAAGGTGATTTAGATCTTGATTAAACTTGATGATGAATTAACGTATTTAAATTTAAGGATATAGAATTATAATGCAAATTTCTAGTATATGGCGTTTTAGTCACATGTGATATGTTTTATTGTATTTTCAGTAGTTGAATGATTTTTCAGACAAATAAGTGAATTATCGTCCCTCAAAAAACTTGTTTATGGATGCCTCTGAGATTAGTGAACTAATGAAAAATTTAGTTCACTGAAAGTACATCTTATATTTTACACAGTTTAAATAGAATTGAACGATCTATTTTCTAGTTTAAAGATTAACTTGGTAAAATGCCTTAACAACTTTTCAAAGGATCAGATTTCTCTCTAGATATTGTTTTTACATTTCTACATTCCAGCCACGTCAATATTGGCTATCCCGTTTTCGAAGGGGACTTTCTCGAATTGAGGAATATCAGGCAACTATATCACAGTTCTCGACGTTTCGTCCGAACAAGAATTAACTAATTTAAAATCGATATAATTAATTGAAATGTTCACACAAAATTCAAACTCAATCTACTTATAAGTGTCAAATAATAATACTAAATTGTTTTGATCGTATAATTTATGACAGAAGTTATTGTATTGGGTGCTGGTGTGATAGGCTTAACATCAGCTTTGGTGTTATCTGAGAAAGGTTATAAAGTCACCGTTATCGCTTCCAATTTTCCAACTGATGAACTAACTCCTAAATATACATCACCATGGGCTGGCGCACATTATCGACCATTCCCAAGTTTGACAGAAAAGGATTTCCAAGATTCACAGCTTACAAGGGTAACTTATAAATATTTTAAATACCTGGCACTGCAGGAGCCAGAATCATCAATCAAATTCATTGAAGGTATAGACTATGTTGAAAACAAAGGTGTATATGGGATCAAATCCAAGGGTTATTTTGAAGAGATCGAAGAAATGAGAGAACTTGAGGACTTACCAGACGGTGTTTCATTTGGAGCTAGTTATAAGACCTGGGTATTGAATTCACCGTTGTATCTTCAATATTTATACAGAAAGCTAATTTTCAAGTTTGGCGTTCATTTCATTAGAACTGAAATTATATCTTTGAAGCAAATCTTTCAAAATTTTCCAAAACTTACTGTTGTCAATGCATCAGGATTGGGATTACAGTATGATGGTGGATATGATTCCGAATCTTCCCCCATAAGAGGTCAAACATTGTTAGTAAGAGTCCCTCCAGGCTGTCCTTATCTCGAAAAAACTGTAACACACCAATCAAAAGATGGGTTGTGGACTTTTGTTATTCCACGGCCTTTTGGGGGCGTCATTTTGGGTGGCACGAAGCAATTAAATGATTTACAAAGCACAGAAAGAGAAGCTGATACAAAGCAATTGATAGCTAGAGGGCAATTGTTATTTCCAGAATTGTTCGTTGATGGTAAATTAGATATTAGGAATGTTAATGTTGGCTTCAGGCCTGCCAGGAAAAATGGTGTAAGAGTGGAACTAGAGAGGCTCAAGGAAGGCGCTATCATCCATGCTTATGGGGCAGGTGGTATGGGTTATGAACTATCATACGGTGTTGCATTGAAAGTTTTAGATATTATCGAAGGGAATTCTATCGCTTCAAAATTATAAACTTATATAAACTGAATATAATACAACGTTTCCTTGATATTTTCTTTGAATACCAAAGGGTGATCAGGATTGAAAATAATACAACAGCAAAATCCTTCATTATAAAAGTGGATATTGAAAGACAGGTAAAAGGACCAAAAACAAAATATGGCGTGAAAGATGAGAACTGAATATAATAAATAATGATAAACATGAGTGAAGCAATTTTCCCATTATTTTAATGCCTTGGATGTCCTTTAACTTCTCTACACCAGCCTGGAATATCATCACCTACACCGCCAATAGGCCTCTCTAATACAAAATTTTCTAGGCCTGGTGCATCGGCGAGCCAAGGATGATTAACCATGCCGCCTGCATCTGCTCTTTTCTCTGGATTAATGTTCAACATTGGTAATAAGAAATCAGCAAGTTCCAAAGCATCTGTGTCGCTATATTTGTATTTGTCGACAAGGACATCTTTTAAACCCCAAGGCTTCAGTTTCGAAATATTTCTCAGTTCACCTCTTGAGTTGAAGAATTCCCTAGCATATTTAGAATCTTTTATTAAAGAGGGTGGGAAAGGACCTAACAATTCAATAATTTGCGCAATATGGTCATCATCTTTGGTGTAGCTATGCCCTTTGACTGGATCAAATAGATAATCACCGGTTACAAGTTCAAAAATCATGCAAGCCAATGACCAAAGATCTGCTGAACAGCCCCATTGGGAACCTAACAATACTTCTGGGGCCCGATACTGTCTAGTTTGAATGTCATCTGTGAAATGTTCATCATACCAACAGGCATTTCCTAAATCAGCGAATTTGATATTTATTACATTCTCAACTTCTTCCAAATGTGCGTCATTTTCTGAATGTTGCTGGTATTTATTGAAACACTTGGAATTTTCCGCTGAAATTGACATTGATGACAAAGAAGTAGCCACTGATTTTGTAGTATTTGAGGCTAACGGTGAATCCAAATTCGAAGAATTGTTGAATGTTTGAAGGTTATTATATGTATTGTTTCTACTGCGTTGATCGAACACCATAGATGAACTTATTGGGGATGGTAAAGGTTGTGAGCCGATAATTAAAGTCTGTCTTCTCGAACGTCTTCCATTTCTTGAAGGAGTTGATCCATTTGAGTTAGAGTTTCCATGTTTTGAAATATTTGTAGAGCTTCTTCTTGATGCTCTTCTCTCAAGCTTTCTTTGGTTCTTACTTTCCTGCTCTAAAGTTTCAACCATTTTAACAATTTGTTCCACATCACCCAATTCAATTAAAACATTTTCCGGTTTAATGTCTGTATGTATAATTCCAACTTCTCTATGTAAAAAGTCTAATGCTAATAATAATTGTTTGGCGATTTGTTTAACGTATACCAGTGGAATTCCTCTGTGCTTATATTTCTTTATCAATCCTAAAAGATTTTCACCCAAAACCTCAAAGACCATAACCGTATGAACACCATTAGGGCCTTTATGTTCGAACGAATCCAAGAGTGCTATTATATTATTTTTACCTCTGTGTGATAAATCATTGAAACTTATTTTTTGTAACAGTTTAATCTCATCGAGAGCAGTTTCTGTATAATGTCTTGCAGAACGGACAATTTTTATGGCAACATGTTGATTCAAATCTGTGTCTCTAGCCAACCACACCGTACTAAAATGGCCCCACCCTAGTTTCCTCACTAAAACATATTTTCCTCCTTTGTAACTTTCGCCCTTATAAGCTGGATGATAGCCTCCAATTTTATAATCTTCTTTGCTCTCCTCATTTTTTGGTTCTTCTTGCTCATCATCATCATCAGAGCTTGATTCTTCATCAGAACCAACAGAGTGATCTTCATTTTGCAAATTAGTATTTAGTTTATGTGGAAGTGAAATTGAAACATCAGGTTGCATATCTGATGCATTTTGAAATGCCATGGATAATTTTGATTTAGTGTTGCTTGGGGTTGTTCTTTTAATAGGTTTTTGCGGAGAGAATAGTCTTCTCTCAGGTTGAGGAGAAACTGCCATTTATTATCTAGGACTTCAATATAAGTAAGACCTCGTCGGTTCTTATATAAATTGAAAAGTAACAGAGTGTTGCTTGATGACTGATTGAATAAATTTCGAGTCTAATTTCTTCTGATTCAGTGTTAGGAGATTTTGATTTTTTTCTGTCTGAAATTGATCAAAAGAAGTAGAAAAAAAATACCACCCGTCAACGTAATATTTTACCAAAAGATATTGAATTTCCCTTGAAGGATTCTATTTATGTAATATTTTGCTGCAAATTAAATTTACTATCAACGATTAACTTGAATTGTTTGTCTCAATATTTTCATGGTGCTTATTCTGCAGTTTGAACTTTATATAACTACTGTTAATAGGTATTGGATGGAATTTTCCCTTCCCCTGATCAGTGCTCATGTGCAAACTATGCGAAATATTTGTCGCGAAGATTACTTCATTAAAAGGAGGTTTTTGCAGGAAATATAATGAGTTCAGAATCTGACTTGTGAAGCTCAGCTGTAGTAGATTAAAAGTATTCATAAAATAGTTATAAAAGTACTTAAAATAGATCATATCCACTAAAACTTAGGTCATATACAACTAAATAGAATGGATTTAGAACAGGTTCTATTCGGACTGGATTCTTTCGTTAACGATTGTGAGAACGATAAAGAATCTTTTCAAAGCGTTTATAAAGACAGTTACATCAGATTGTTGGACCAACTGGCGGTATTATTAAGAAACCCAGAAACTAGAGATGATGAGTTGATAAAATTAAATTTATTCAAATTTGTGGAATGTGGAACATATTTGGTTTCCAATCTAGAAAATTCGTCAGATTTTAGAGAATTATCATTGGAATTGATTAGAGTTTTGGCAAATGCAATTGCTGACAATAACATTAACCGACAAGTGCTTGCTAAAAACACAAATTTTATTAAATCTCTTGGAGAAAATTTGAAAAATAATTTTGATGATGACGAATTAAATGAAAGAATTCTGATACTTCTAAAAAATCTCATCATTGATTCCCCAGATTTAGCCAAGATTGTCTCCGCGCTGATAACTGAAAATTTATTAATATACCTAGGGTATGAGAGTCACTTCATTGCCAACGATCTGTTTAATGACCTTATTGAATTCAATAATTATGAACCATCAATCAAAACCATAAATTTGTTTTTAAATAAGTTTAAGAATTTCGCTGAATCCAAAATTGAAGATGAAGATGAGTTCACTGAAGGTTTGGAAAATTTATCAAACATTATCGACCAATTGACACAGGATTTGAGGTTGAAAATTAACAATGAGATCTTAGAGAAGTCATTACAAAAGTCTCTATTTGAGATATTGAGCATTTTGGAGCCTCTTGAATTTGTGAATAAGTTAAAAATTCAAAGGAAAATATATGCTTCTATTGGTAACATCTCTTCGAATTTAACTTGTCATAATTATAGAGATTTACCCTTAACACTGCTGAAAGAATCAAATAATGGATATATTGTATCAGCGTCCATGCTTATTATTGGTAATTCTATCACATCAGCTAAGGAAAGGACCGAACTGATTGATTCAAATAATAATCTTACCAAACTGATATTATCCAAATATAATAATCTCGTCGATCCTGTACAATTTCAAGGTATATTGCACATTTTGAAAAATCTGATAAGTTATGATACCATTAATGAGCTTTTCACCGATGATAGCTTCAAAAATTTGGAATTGTTGATTGAGGCTACCATTAGGAATAGTAAATATTATACGAATTTCACCAATTTATTGATCAAATTTCTGAAAAAGTTCATTGTCCTTTTAAATAAAAACCAAGTTTTCCAGGTTTTAGACAGTGATATTATGAAATTTATCTCCTCAACTGATATTAATGATGATTATAATTTAATCATTTTGTTAATGATAAACAAGGTTATTGTTTATGACTCGAAGTACGATATCAAACTGTTACTTTCAAGAGGGTTTAAGTTGAATGATAATGTTACAATTGATTACCTGTTTGAATTGACCAAGACATTGGGTGTGGTATTGCAACATACCCCCGATTTAATCTTTTCAGTTTTTGATGAGGAGACAGTCACGCTTCTGAGATCAATCAAATCAATAAAAGACGAAAGTATTGGTAGTAAAGCTGTCAAAAACAACGCCCAGTATATCTCTGGTACAATCATTAATATTTCAAAAGACTATAAAATTGATACTGAGCTCCTCAAAACCTGCAAAGAGTTTTTTTAAGAACATTCAATCTTTAATTTAACAATGAACCTATGTCTAGAACACAAGGCTTGTGAAAAAGCATACTACGTCTTGAACCAAAAATTCGTGTTATCATTATCGCAAGGTGATTAACTTGTGTCCTTTATTAATTAGGCTTGAATTATTTGGAAAGGCAGAAATCGTCGTATAGAGCAAGTTATAGGCAATTTGACATTCTCAATAGTTTTAAATAAGGCCGAACAAATATTGAGCCATCTAATAAGTACCAGACTGTCTATGTCCTTATAGATAATAAATCTCTTGTTTATAGATTAAAGCCATTATATAATTAAAATAATATAATAATACGTAAATTGATATATAATTATATATATATATTTAAAGTTAGTCATGTGCGTGGTCAGAGTAGGGCATTATATGGATTACGTAATTCCGTGGTTTTTAAAAATATCAATATTATTATTATTATAATGTGCGGTGGCCGACTGCGCTGTGCACTGTACAGCTATCATGCTCAAGAATCCACGATATAGTTATTACCGATAATTGTATTACATGCAATAATAAGAATACGTAATAAATAGTTTATGAAATTACTTATATATTAAAAATATAGTGGCTAGAGGCTAGATCTGAAAATAACTAAATCTTATTTGAGTTGATTGATTAGGTAACTTCAGGTAGTATAGAAAAACCAATTTATAACTTAAGGCATTGTAGCAAATTTATCAATACAAGAATTTTACGTGATTTCAGAGAATACAATAAATGAAGTCAGTTCCAGATATCCCAACATCGTCCCAATGTGAACTTTTAGGCCCTGTTTCAATCATTATCCAAAGTTTTATGGGCGTGGTAGCGATTTCTTCGTTGGTGTTAAAAAGATTTTACGAACACCCTAAGAGACCGTGGAAAATATGGATCTTTGATGTTTCGAAGCAAGTTTTAGGGGCAGCTGGTGTTCATATTTTGAACTTACTTCTTTCAATGTTAAAATCAAAAAGTTTTTTGTATTATATATTTGATGGAATCAAAGACGATAATGAGTGCATATGGTATTTTTTGAGCTTATTTATGGATACAACTATCGGAGTACCAATCTTATGGTTATGTTTACTGTTTATTTACCACATATGCGAATACTTAAAACTAGAGGGAATTGAAAGTGGGAATTATGGAGACCCACCTAGTTATCACTCATACGTTAAACAGTTACTTATATTTGTCGTTAGTTTAGCACTAATGAAAGTCATCATCTATTTACTATTATATTTTCCAATATTTATTATATATGCTGAATGGGTATTAAGCTGGAGTGATAGATTTCCTAACTTACAAATATTCTTGGTAATGATGGTTTTCCCAATAATGTTGAACTGTTTTCAATATTACATTATTGATAATATCATCAAATTTCCCAATAACTATAAAACATTATCCAGTGATTGAATTTCTTCCGTCCTTCTTTCTATGTTTAGATTTAATTAATTTTTCAGTTTCTGCAAAAACCTTAAAGCTTACAGGGACGTCTTTCCATGATTCTGCTTCTTCTTCATCAACGTTATTCGTAAGGTTTTGCGCCCCTGGCTTTCCAATTACCGGAAAATATGACGCAGTTGTAATTTTTGGTTTTTCTTCTGATTTTCTCTTTCTCTCTTTTAATTGATCTGGTAAATTTTTAATATTCAGTAGACTCAACGGCGGGTTATAATCCGCAGGCCATATCTCATTTGTTTGATTGATTTTAGCAGCTGCTTCACGTCTTCTGTCCCTCCAATGCCTCAAATCGTCATTATATTGTTCCCATACACAGTTCACACAGCCCGACATGCAACAGTTATCAGGTTCTATTGGCTTTTTCGTTATCAGAATACCCCCTATTACCCTTTCTTCACTAAGCTCTTTACGAGAGCTTGATACTCTATCATCACCTTTGATTCTGCCACCAAAAACGTCTTTCATGCGTTCTTCTGCTGTCCCCAAGACCTCATGATTAGTTTGGAATGTCAGTGATTGGTTGATGACTGTACTTTGTTAGTCAAATTCAAATTTCTTTTTCACTCTTCATTTAAAATTCTTTAACAATCCAAAAAAACTCACTACTAGTTGTCGAAAATAAGGATTTTGATAGTTTAGTTGTACGTATTATCCCTGCCATGTTATTCAATTATATAAATAAAACTCTTTGTACCAATATCAGCTTCCAAAGGCATCCTAAAACATTGTATTACATTATTATATTTCAGAATATTATCATTGTGAAATCCGAGCTTCGGTTTTTGGTAGGCACAACAGGGAGTTCACTTGTGTATGGTTCAAATCATAAATGTTTTAACTTTTAACAAACATATTACAATATAAGATTCAATGAAATAGAAAATGATAAAAAGACAAAGAAAAACTTCAGTGAATTAAAAGTACATAATTCATCATTAACTGGTTGTTTCTTCGTATTGCTTGACAACAAGAACGGCCTTTCGAGACCATTTTCTTGTTCTTGTGTAGGATGAAATGGAATCCGTATATAATGGATGCTGCCAGTAATTATCGTAGTATACCCAGCCGTTGATATCCTTAGATTTGTTGAAGAGAGGATCTACATTCCAGTTCTCTTCCAACCATTTCCATTGATTGAAGTTAAAGGGAAATTTGAAATGAGCCGGACCATCCGTCTTCTGTAGGGCCTCATTTGTGAAATGTGAACGTTCATAAGGGAGCAATTGATTACCCCAGCCTATACCAATCCATCTTCTTTGGTGTTCAAAAATCTGGAATTGTATGATTTTACCGCCTGTATTAATTCCGTTTAATATTTTATAATTAGCCTTTGAATTAGATGAGTGGAATCCTAGAATGTTAGATAGTCTTCTTATGAGCAAGCTTCTCCAGAGTAACTTGATTGTTGATTGGAGCCAAATTGAATTGAAATTAGTTATGATAACAACAAATGTCAATAAGTAGTTCTTTGGGCTTATGAAATACCTTAAAAGTACTATATGAAGTGGGGAAAGTACTATGATCAATCTTATGATTTTGTTTAATGTGAAAGATGAGTGTGTGCATACAGGTCTCAATAGTAAAGAAAACCTTGTAATAAAGTTTTCTAAATGATCTAAAATATCTTTCAGTGTTGGGTTTTCGTTGTTATTGACATCAACGTAAACCGAATTCACATAGAAGTTAATCGAACAATAGATAGACACAATCAAGGTTGGAAAACAGACATAAACAAGCCAGGTATCACTGAAGTAGATAGAGAGATAAAGAACGGACAAGTAAAGTACGTTTAAAGTACTGTCTCTCGAAAGCCACACGAAAAATTCTAAGAATTCATTGGTTATTATGATTAAAGGATAAGATTTGAGCAATATTGATGAAACTATCGGATTTGTTTGAGTGAGAAGTGTGTCAGACCTCTTTATTTCAGCAGCTGATAGTGAAAACTTAGCTGTGATTGTGTCATTTAGAGACATGCTTTGCAGTATTGAGCCATTGATCTTAAAATCGAATCTTATAGAATGATAGGCAGGGAGGGATAATTCGTAGGTTTCTCAATGCGCAGTTCCAATAATTCCCATATTCCATAATCTTTTTTTTTAAAAAAAAAACATAGCTCCGATCAACCCCAAATTAAAATTCGATTTTGAAAGATAAGACAATCAATTTTTTCAAATATTCAAATATTCAAATGGTATTAATGTGCTTGATATGACAAATTATAACGACAGATCCTCTTTGGGAAGATCAAAATCTGTGAATTTTTTCAGAAACCCCAAAAGAAATAGCATAATTCCACAAAATCAATCTCCCTTACATACCAATGAGACACCCTTAGATGCACCCATATACTCCAGAGTACCAGCCGATAGTGTAAATGGCTTAAAACCAAATGTCGCTAATCCCAAAGATTCGATTTTTGAACGTGATTCAACCAGTTCAAATTCGATTCCCGGCAATCTACATGTTTCTTCCAACAGCTCAATTGAACATCTAATTAGTCGTTATGGCGCTGCTACATTAATACGTCAGTTATCTACAGATTTGGCACAAAGAGAAGCAGAGCTGTCAGTAATAAGACGAAAAAACTCACAAAGAGAAAATACCCTCATCAAGCTTTTGAACGAAGTTGGATTATCAACAAGTCATATTGAACTTATTCTAAAACGAAGATTGGAGAAATATGAAAATCAAGATAAAGCATTCTTAGATAACTCGATTCAGGATGCATTAGCAGAAAATCTGAGCCAAAGCTTCCAAGAGGGTTCAATTGAGCAGCCTCTGGCTCAACCACCTAGAAAACCTCATAAAAACGATGCTTCCAAAAGAAGAAACAGACCATATTCAATGTCGTCTTTCCCAATACTCAACTCATCGTCTTCTAACTTATCTTTTGACGAAGACTCTTCAATTTTAAATGTTGTTTCTCAAAAATTTCTGAATAACATGCCACAGCAAGTGCAGGATGTAATTTTAAATTCGACAGGGTTGCCTCCCAAAAATTTGCCACCTGTTGAGATGGATAGCTTTGAATCAATTAGACGTCCATCTTTCAAGGATTTTGCAAAAGACGGGGAATTTGTTGATAAATTTGGGTTTCTATATGGGAAGAATTTCAAGAGATCATCATCCTCGAGTAAAATTGAGATTAACAAATCCATCACCACGAAATTGCTCGAAATTGCAAGTGATCATGATAAAACTCAACAGTTGAGTTTGAGACAGTGGGATGATCTAATCAAAAAAATCACTCTAATAAACTCTCGGGAAGAGAATGATAGCACAGAGATTTTGACAATAAAAGGAGAAAATATTTCCAGCTATAAAAGTTTACACAATGAGTTCAAAAGATTGATCCTAACTTATGGAATACCTATGAATTACAGGCCTAAGATTTGGTTTGAGTTGCTTTACGTTAAAGATATCACAACACCCGGCGAATATTATAATCTATTAAATCACAATCCTAAAAATGAAGAAAGTGAAGGTCAAATAAAGCTGGATATTAACAGGACAATGCCTTTTAACGTATTTTTCAAAGACAACGGACCTGGTTTGAAAAAGCTCAATAAAATCTTGATTGCATTCAGTCGCAAATTTCCTCGAATTGGCTATTGCCAAGGTATGAATTTTATAGTGGCCAATTTACTTTTGGTTTTCCCAAATGAAGAGGACACTTTTTGGGGATTTGTTGGCTTGGTACAATTGCTGCCTGATGAGTTTTTCCAACTAAAAAAGATTAGGGGAGATTTAAATAAATTCAAAAACATTTTCTCTAAAGAATTACCAAAGTTGCAGCAACATTTCAAAGATCTAAATGTTGAAATAGAGTTAATATGTTTCAATTGGTTCATATCGATATTTTCGGAAAGTTTGCCCATAGAAATTGTCTTAAAAGTATGGGATTTATTGATTCTCAATGGATATATTGAGATTTATAAGCATTCGATAGCACTTTTCAAGATGTTTGAAAACACATTACTAAAGCTGTCGACTAATGTTGAAATTTACGAGGTCATGAAAAATTTGAACAAAAGCAATAGAAATTTGAAAGGATCAGAATTGACTAAATTAAGTTCAAATGTTGTAATAAGCGAAAAAGATTTATTATAACAATAATGTATTAATACAGTTGTTCAAAGGAATATAAGAGCTCAATAAGGGAATACGAAAATTAAGGTTTGCTAAGTTGTTGAAATAGTAGTATATTATTAGAGCTTAGATCATAAGAGCAAAAAATAACGCAAAAATGCTTGGAATCTTAAAAGATGAAACACCCATACCCTTCGAGCTCGAGGTTTTAGCAGAACTAGATGTTTTGGTTGAGCCTAGTGTTTGAGTCGATGAAGTGGCTGAGTGAGTTGCAGATGAAGTTCCTGTTTGTGAATTAATTGTATCAGATGCATAGAAAATGACAGTCGCGGAGTCAATTTGCGAAGTCGAAGTGTCATAGACAGTATAATTTGATTTTTTTGCTTCGACATTATCTATCAATTTCCCAATATTAGTAGCGTTCACACCATATTGAATTAAATCGGTAATTTCAGATGGTTGCTCTGGAATATCGAAATCAGCACCAAATGAACTGTAAATATTAGTGATTATTGTGGCATCACAAGTATCCAAAGAACTTTTTGTAACATCACTTGATAAAATGGTTGGAATTTGAGAAATGTTGTATTGGTTTTTCAAATTGACAAAATCGGTTAAATATGTGATTGAATTATCATCGTTGATTTCAACAACGCCGTAATTTGAAACTTCTTGGCTATATTCATAGACCAATCCACCCGAGAATGTGTACAATAACCCATCGAACAAACCCTCTGAAATTTCATCAAAAGTTCTTGGAGAATTGGTATTACAACCGAATTCTGAAAACAAAAGTGGAATTGAAGCATTGTTTAAAGTCGAGTTTAAGACATTATAACCGCTACTTTCCCAATCTGAAATGCCAGAGCACCATTGGTACGAATTCAAACCGAAAAAATCTGAATTAGAATCATCATTATTATTGTTGCATTGTAAATATTCCAAAGTGGCTCTTCTTAAATCCGTATTATCAGCAGCTGAATATCCGACTGGAATGGTTCTATTTGAATATTTGGAAATATATTGTTTCATATCCCTTTGGACAGCTCTTATATATTTGGGAACTGTTTCAGCATAATCAGATTGATCGTTTATAACTTCATTACCGGAAAAAAAACCTAATACATTTGGATAGTTTTTGAAAGCTTCGATAAACTTAAAAATTCTTGTTAAATAGGTTGCATCGTATGTGCCTTCAGGATCAGCTCTATTCAAATTTGATCCATATTCAGCTGAATTGACATCTAATAACAAATATATACCTGCATTGTTAAAAATAGTAACACATTCATCATGATTTGTATCTGGGTTTAACGAATAAATTCGGATAGTATTAAGCCCTAACTGTTGAAATGCATAGGCATCCCTATAACATGCTTCCGAATCTGATAAGGCATCAGTACCTGTTGATGAATCATAAGCCGAGGACCCACCTGGTTGATAATCAATACCTTTGATGAAAAAGACTTCTCCATCCTTCTTAGCATCGACGTTTGGCTTAATAAATCTTTTACCTTTGACTTCAAGAGGAATTAAGGCAGTTGAAAGGCCAAATAAAAAAAACAATTTTATAAACTTCATATCGCGTTTGTAGCTTAAAAAGTGTAACAATTAAAAAGATGGAAATAAACGTAATGAACTCAGTAAATGGTTTACACAAGGGTTGAAAAAATCCTAAATTAATCTTTCTAAAATGTTTATACCCATAAATTATAATTAATTAATGAGATGTATATATATAATTAATTAAAAGTTGTTTCAGAAAATACAATAGAATTTTTTTTTTTTTAAAATATAAACAATGTAACGTTGAAGAGCCATACTAAATTGTAAATTTATAACATTAATAATAATAATATTGGTCACAAATGTGTGGAGACATTATTTGAATTAATATTTATTTATAATGTTTACACAATTTCAAATTATTGACGCGCGCGCGTCAAATATTTTATTATTGACGTTGTAGAATATATTAATTTTGATCAGATTAGATCAGGTTTTGGCCGATTATATAAGCTGTAGACTTATAGAAGATATTCATGGATTCTTGTAGTATAAAATTCTTGTTTGATAAACGCTGATCATAATTTGAAGAAATCTATATTTACTTTAGTTGTAGTCAACGAACAAGCTAGAGTTATTAATTGTACTAAATACTTAGTCAAATATAAGTTTATCAAAACTTCTAAAAGCTTATAATTGGACCCATCAATATTATGGCCCATTGGCCCATTGGCACATTGATATGGGAATTGTATAATGCCGAATCATGATTATATGAAATATTCTTGACATGAAATATACTTACACAGTATAGTTTATACACATGATTCTACCATTAAAAATCCTTCAATATACTACGGCATGATCATTGATTATTAAACCAAAAAAAAAATTATATAATAAATATTCAATGCTAAGAATAAATATGAGATTTGAAGCAATATACGGCTTCTTGGTTATGAACTCTGATAGAGATATAATCAATTGATGAATATCGAAATGATATATTTTTAATTTCAATTTCATAAAGATCAACATGTTGTAGCACTCAGGGTTTAAATTTTTGCATCGGCCGCGGGTCGCATTCTAATAATATTAGCAAAATATTTATTTTTCTTCCTCCCTACCAAACCACATTTAATTGACATTTATTTATTTATAGAGCTGTATAAATTATACACAAAATATCCTCTAATTGATCATTCTAGAATACATGACTGGTATTATCTACCCATAATATGGCATTAGGTATCAAAAATGTTGCCTATGATGGTGAAATTACAGGGACATTTGAAATGATTTTGAAAGATGTCTCTTCCATCGCAGCTGCTGAATCAACCGATGAAAGTTTAAAAAAATCTAAAACCGGTATAGTATTAAATCCTCAGCCTCATGATAGTCCAAATGATCCTTTAAATTGGCCAATTTGGAAAAAAGACCTTTCATTATTCACTCTTGGTCTCTTATGTTTCATTGGAGGTGGACAATCATCAATGCTGGCAGCTGGTATGACAGCTTTGAGTAACGAGTTTGATGAACCTGCATCAACCATATCATATTTGGTTGGTGGGTTTATGTTAAGTCTTAGTGTGGGTGCATTATTTGCTGCTCCAACTACAAGATTATATGGGAAAAGAATAGTTTACTTATTTGGAATTCTCATATTTTTAGCTGGCTCTATTTGGGCTGCTTTTGCCAAAACTTTCGGTTCTTTGATGGGAGGTAGAATTTTATCAGGAATTGGTTGTTCAATTGTTGAATCACTTCCTAGCTCCACTATTGCTGAGATATACTTTGCACATGAAAGAGCATATAGAGTAGGTATTTATACTTTATTATTATTAGGTGGCAAAAATTTACTTCCACTTTTCAGTGCATTGATTTTCCAAAATTTGAATAGACATTGGCTATTTTGGATTAATTCAATAGTTATTGGGATAGAATTTATACTCGTTTTCATTTTTATTCCAGAAACTTTTTGGGACAGAACACCTGTTCCAGATAAAAGATCATTAGATGAAACTGAAGCAGTAAGGCAAGTAATGAGAAGAAAACCTAGTGATAATTTCCATCCCAATGCTTTTGCAAGAGAAAGCAACCAAAATTTGAACAATTTCAGCCAACTGGAAAATGAGAAAACAGAAACCAGAAAATCATACATGAAACAACTTCAACTTTTTAGTGGGAGGCATACTAAAGATTCATGGTGGATGGTATTTTTAAGGCCATTTGTTCTATTTTTATACCCTCATATTTTATTTGCATCATTTTTTTACGCTTTGGCAGTTGTTTGGTTGATTATGATTAGTGAAGTTATTTCAGATATATTTTTGCATAATCCTTACAATTATTCGGAAACTACTGTTGGATTATTCTTTTTAGCTCCTTTTATCGGAGGATCATTAGGTTCAATTGTTGCTGGTAGAGTTTCAGACCTTTTAATAAGGAGATTGGTAAAGGCAAATAATGGGATATATGAACCTGAATTAAGATTGTGGATGGTTATTCCATGTGTGATTAGTACCTGTATTGGGTTGATAGGTTTTGGTTGGTCAACTGAAAAGGGTGATCCTTGGTATGGTCCAATAATCTTATATGGGGTTTTAGCATTTGGATCTTCATTTTCATCAACTACTTCAATTACATTCTGCGTTGATTCGTATAAGATGTTTGCTACCGAAACCTTGGTTAGTGTCAATATTTTCAAAAACATCATTGGGTTTTTGTTTTCTTTATTTAATAATTCCTTTAATGCATCTGCGGGTCATAAAGTTGCATTTGTTACATTTGGATGTATTGAGATATTTATCGGGGTATGGGCTATACCATTATATATTTATGGAAAGAAGATTAGACGATGGAATGATCAAAAGGAACTTATGAGATGGTTGTACAAATAAAAATAAAGATAAGTTGATCAGAGCATCTTTCATACAATAAAATATTTGTTGATTTAGATCTTGCATGTAAATTTAGTATATCTGAACGTAATTATTCAAGCTAGTTAAATCAACTACTGGTAGTGGCGACCAGAAGTCCTTGACATTTGAGTCTCTTTGGGCACTACGGGCGAAGGGCGAGCTGCATAGGCCACGAACTTGCGGAGCAACTCAGCGGCTGCAATTATTTAACCGATTGCGTCTGGCTCCGGCAATTTCATTTGGTAGAATGTGCCAGAATTATACATTAAAGGCCGCGGGCATTTATTGTTATAATCTGGTGGCTTTAGTGTTCAGGGACTCCAATTTACTATAAATAGTGCTTTAGTTTTCCTTGAATTAGCTAGTCTGCAAACAATTGCTTAAGTTGTCCATATATCAATCATATAAGAACAATGTCTTATTTTAATCCTACAATAGAAGAATTATTAGGTGCTCTATCAAATAGCCGTTCCCCAAATCCATATCAACAAAGATATCACCAATACCAACAGCAGCAACAATTGGAAAGGGAGAGGCAAAGACGTACTGAAGAGCAGCAAGCTCGTGCCTACGCAGCTGCTCTAGCCAATCGTTATCACTTCCAACATGATGATGATGATGATGATGAGTCTGATGATTATTACTACTACCCAAACTATTATCAACATCCGTTTTTTCAACCACCATCAAAAAGACAAATACAACCACATTCCGATACCTTTGATCTAGCAGATGTACTCAAATATTTATCTGGTAAAGAGGAATCAGGCGAACAAGAAGCAGCAGCAGATGCCTCCGACAGATCTCCAGTGGAAAAACCAAAGGACAGTATCAATGATGAAGTCGTGAAGCAGGGTACTGAATTGAATGATGATGAAAAATTGAAACATAAGGAGAAAACAAAAGAGCCACAAAAACCAATTCTAGGTCTCAAACGTCACTCGACATTCAATAAGGATTCAGGACCAAAACCTAAAGTTGAGATATCTTCAAGAAATCTCAAAAATGAAAATTTACCTTATTCTCCACAAACCAATGTTTATGATTTACCAGAGGAGTATGTTTTACTCTTATCTATTCCAGGCGCAAATTTGAAAGATTTGAGCATTGATTTCCATCCATCTACAAATGAAATAGTGGTTCAAGGAGAGATTCCATCACCATTTGATACAGATGTATCTAACATTAAGAATCTGGAAATAAGATCAGGCTCAATTGAAAGAAGAGTGAAATTTCCAAATTTACCAAAAATTAATGATGAAAATATTAAGGCTAAATACTTGAATGGTTTGCTTACAATTAAAGTGCCTAAAAAGAAAGGTTTGGAAACAAAGGGGAAAAAAAGAGTCTCAATTGAAGATGTTCCTGATGAGGAATTGATCTTTGAAGAGCGCGGTGGTTTGTGAAATCATGATGTGTAATGTAAATTAGCTTTCGTTTACTGAGGAATTTAAACTGTAATAGCTGTAATTTATAAACTTTTGCCTATTGAGTGAATACTGTGCATGAATTGAATCAAAAGCAGTCTTGATAATAATCTGGGTTTATCTACTATGGAGATAGACTATAGTAGGTAGATATATCAAAGTCATGAAAGTTTAGGATATCATGAAAATTTGCGAAATTACGCAAATCAAATTATTTTATATTTTAGTAAAATGTATCAAATTCCACCCAATCAGTATACATTGTACGTATGTCAACATTTTGAATAACCAAACAAGGAATTAGGGGTTAGCTAGAGAGTATTTGTCATTGTATATTCCATTTGTACTCATTATTTTTTTGTTTACTGATTCTAATAGTTCGTTAACTTTTAATAAGTTAGAACGATCTGGAGTCTGTGGACACAAATGAAAGTTTAGTCAGCTGCTTCTTCGGCTAACGTATCTTTTTAATTCCTAACAGTTTTCGAAATGCAATTAATAGACGCATTCCCACTATTGGTTAATCAGATAGTAGATTTGTTTCATTATTTGATATTCACAAGGTCTTAGTATCAACACAGTACACTACAGGTTTAGCAAGGCGAACAAGAAATATCTCAGAGTTCACTGAGCTAGTTGTATCACCATGGTGATGACTACCTACAATCAAAACTTGAGTGAAGGTGCATTTGAAATTTGACCCGGCTCACCATTGAATTTAATGTAACTAATGTTCTGCTCTCAAGAAATAATGATATTACACTATCAAATTGTTGTTAAATGGTTATTCGAATTATAATCTTGCAAATTCTAAGCTTGTGTTCGACGTGATCAATAAAGGTTTGTTACCCACTCAAAGCTACTCTTCAAGTTGAGATTTCAGATGAAATTGATGACAAACATGACTTTCATTTGTTTGACGAGGAGATCAATGATGATAAGTCAAGATACTTTGCAGGGCATATTTATTACTATTGTGATACTGTGACATAAATTGAAGAGCCTACTCTGTAACGAAGAAGCTTTATAATCCCTCTTATGTTTCCAGTAGGTAACTGGATACAGCATGTCAGGATTTAACGAATAATGGTAACAAATCAAGTATCGATGAAAAAATCACAAGAAAAGCTTATAAGCCCATGATAAAGCACAAGATGAATACCACTCGAATAGTGGTCTGATTTGGAGTGGTATCACTGTATATTGCTATTAGTGCTAGTGTTTTATCAAACTTCTGACTTGATGCATCTATGAATTCTCCCAAATTATTGAGCAATCTGTTATTGATCAAGCATTCATGGGAATGTAATTTAAAATAAAGGTTTACTTCTTTAGTCTATCAAAATTAAAAGTAAAAATCAATAATATATCAATTCAAGTTTTCATGTGAAAGATGTATTTCCTTAGGTGTGCTGTATAAACACCAAAAATATTATTCAAATATCCTATCACTTTTATTTTGGTGAGTTATTAGAACCGGTATTGATTAAATTAGAAATTATATGTGTTTACGTAGTTGTTTGAAATTCTTCGAAATTGAACCTCTGAAATCATTCATTTATTGCTGGAATATTTTATCATTTGATTTGATATTTTTTGCACATTATTTTTTATTATTTTTTGGCATCAATATTTAGAACTGAATAATTTTATTTGGGCAAACTGATTCAAATCTTAGACTTTATTTGAAATGATTTTAAAAAAGATATGGAACAATGAAAAACAGACGAAGTATAATCATTAATTATATTATATTGGGATCAAATTTAATAATATCCTACCAGTTCGAATTCACAAATCGCCTATCTGGAAATGGAAACGTAAAAAATAATATGTAGCAGTTATACATCAATGGAATGCTCAATTGATTCATCAGAATTAAAAAAGTAGCCTTATGCAAAAGTAGGCGAATGATAATCTCTTAGTATTTGAAATCCAGCTTCATCATTTCAAAACCAACTTCTAAACGACTAAACAATCAATGATTGATATGAGCATTGTCAAACAGCTAAGCCAAGAAACTCAAATTTTGAGTACTTTATTTTGGTGTGATTAGTATAATTTTATCAAGGTTACATTATGGTTATAGCAATATATACTCAAAGGTGTTTGATATTATAATTAATAATATTTTTATCATGATAATATTTCTTATGTGCTACGGGGTTTGAGAAATGGGTTTGTCATATTTGATGATTGGTAATCAAAACCACCAAATATAGCAGCTGCAGCAGTAGCTGCGGCAACAGCTTTTGCGACGCGGGGCAAACGACGCCCATAAATTTTAATAGTTATATCTTGTGTCTCATACTTAGTTAGTCAACGATGATAATACGAAGGTACCAAGGTCGAATACTATATAAAGTCCACAAAGTCCATATCATGATCCCATTTTGAGGACCCCAAAATAAATTTATGTTATTTCAGTACTGTGTAATCAAGTTTATCGTCAATATCAAAAATGTCTAAAGCCCTCATTATTATTGATTTACAAAACGATTATTTTCCAGGTGGTAAATTTACTTTAGTCAATATCAAAGAAGCTAGTGAAAATGCTGCCAAAGTTTTGAAATATGCAAGGGAGAATGGTATTAAAGTCATTCACGTACGTCATGAATCTTTAAAATCGAATGCACCACTTTTCGAGAAAGGAACATCAGGAACAATTATCAATTCAGTTGTACAACCATTAGAGTCAGAAGTTGTCATTACTAAAAATCATCCAAATTCATTTTTAGGAACCAATTTATCCGATGAATTAGGTGATATCAAAGATCTTATCATTGTTGGTGCAATGACTAACATATGTATTCAAGGTACCACAAGACATGCCAGTGAAATTGGTTACAATGTGACTGTTGTAAGTGATGCTGTTACAACTAGAGATTTCGAGTTTGATGGCGTGGTTGTTCCCGCTAAATATGTTCATGCCAGTACTTTAGCTACTCTTGCATTTGGTTATGCAAGTATCGTTAAAACAGAAGATATAGTTTATTAAATCATTATATTTATTATTGATATAATTATTATAGATATTGGTAATTTTTTTTTTGAGATATCCGTCAATTAATCAACATAAATATCATGATGTTCATTAATTAATTAATATTATATAAATTTATATTCCGTGGATTCATAGGCATGTTTATGATCGTGGATTGGAATTGGTACAATATTAAATATATATACCTGATATTGAATAGTTATTTAGTTGATATGAAATGTTCATAATATTAATGTTAATGACAATACTGAATATTAATAATGTATTATACTCTAGGGTAATAACTTCTTACGAGAACTGTAAATTGACTCTAATTTTTTATTTAATTCTAATACGACGTTGTGACTAATATATCAATCATATTTAATGCGTTGCTCCACTGTAAACAAAAAAACAACAACATTTAAAGAATTAAATATTATGATAGTATGAATATTTATATGAATGATTATAATAGATCATGTACTTATATATTTTAAAACTTTTACCTAATTAATTAAGCAGCTATATTATCATCATATAAATTACAAAATCGTCGACTTTTAATGATTGGTAAATAATATATCAATATTGTATAAATTTTTTTCAAATTCCCACTTACACAGGCCCCACGACTTTGCTCATTGAAAAACAATATTTACTTATAGCATGATATAAGTTTTAATAACTGATCATGAACCTTATACGCTCACTTTCAACTTATATAAATGAAGGAACTCAAACTATTTATAATGTTTTGATTCTTGAAGGTGGATCTGGCTCAAGATCGATTTTTCAATTTGAAATTTAATGGATCAGCTATATAAATTAATCCGGAAACTTATAGTACTAATTGCAAGTTGCCGCCAAATTCTGATATCATAGTCTATAGATGAATGATCTCTGGGCCTAAATTTATACTAATTTTATTTTTTTCCAAATTTTGCAAATTTTATTAGATATTGATAAACTTTTACACAGCTATGTAATATATTGTATACATGATCATTGATCAATGATTTGTAAAATGAGCCATTGATAAATTACATCAAAAACAAAATAATAACAAATGATGTTAAATTTAATCCCGTATTATCAACTATGTAGGTAATAAAGGGAGATAATATTGAAGAAGAAGAAGAAGAAAAAGAAGAAGAAGAAGAAAAAGAAGAAGATGAGGATGTTTCAGAAATTGTTTTGGCTCAAATTGTGAAATCTCTTCATTGTTCAATTAGAAAAACTTTTACACTATGTAACATACATTAGATCCATTCCCCGTACTATAAAGCTGATCAATGTTTTATTGCAGCACTGGACACAATCACACTATTGTCGTTTTTCGTACCGCTCCATTATAATGATTAAATAACTTTTGTGACAAATTATAACAGTATAACAAATTGCAATCAATATTGTTGACGTTTATAATATCGGATCTTCGGCAAATTTTTTGTTTCTATTTCGTTCCGAAGATAAAATAATTATACTATAGCAGAATAAATAGATTAAGAACAAATTATGGACGTTATGTTTTATGAAGATAATAAATGGCGTAATTTTAATTACATATTATGACTATTGAGAGAGCTTTACTTATACAGTGCTCTAGAGTTTAGTAAATTTGTTGCTTATAAATTATAATACATGCATAGTTCTCCGACAATATGCTATTTGTCCAAATATTGTTATAAGTACTTATAGGCTATAACACAGTTTACTTGTAATATAATTATATGCATGAACAATGTAACAATCATAATGTTACTGTATTATGATAAAATAAAATTTTATAGGATAAAATGAATGACTTCCGATATAGTTAAGCTGATAATAAAATCCCAGGCACCTGGTGAATTAGTGAGGCTTCTACCGATTTCTTAAAAGTTGTTAAGAGTTATGTTAAAAATCAAAAGACGTCAGATTCAATATTGTGCTGTTCAGACGTTCTCAGCGCCCAGTGATCACCATATTTATGTATTATTGTAATCGGATAAATTTACATTATAGGCCATATCCTATAGCTCCTAGCTGATATTACAATAGTTATGTATCTATAATTTATCGTTATAACTTATAGGTTTCAGGTTACAACTCACCGACTGTAATGTTTCAGTTTCAAAAACTATACACGTAAGAGCTGAGATATTATTAACCTTATGACTTATGCAAATTGTAATATAACTGTGGTAAAATTTGGGACGGTCAAGGTTCAAGACTCAATAATATGCCATACGGATGCGTTGCCAAATTTAGAGCAACTGATCAAATTCAGTCCACAATTGGCACAAATTATTGCATATACTAGAATCAGCTCAGAATAGATTAAAAAAGTATACAGTTTGAAAATTATGATATATTGTTTGTGAATTGGTTTGATTTGTAATTAAGAATTATACAGCTAGAGTTGAAATATATTATAAATTCCCTTTTGCAGGATGGGGTACTATATAAATAGCTCAACAATAGACACGATTTTAATTTATTATCTTGGAAGGTAATTATTTTTTGTGAATAAGTTTTAATCCATTTAAATCATTCAAATATGGCACCTACTGCTGAAACAATTACTGAAACTGTTGATAAAATAGCCGAATTGAAATTATCAAATTCAAAGCTTGATTCAAATCCAACAACCATTGAAGTTGAATTAAAAAACTCTTTTAATATCAAGCCAGGGTACGCTAGTCAATATTCTGATCAATTACCAGAACAAACAAAAAAAAGATTTGCTAAACATGGAATTGATATTTCGAAAGGTTATCCAAAAAACCCAGATACGTTTCCTTACTTTTTAGATGAAGGAATCAAGGCAACTTCAAGATCACCAGGGTGGGAAGAGTTTCAAGAAAGGGGTAAATTCGCTGATAAATCTAAAAAAAATCTGTTTGCTAAGGCTACAGAGGTTAAGGATTTATCAAAATACATTGGTACTGAATTAGTTGGTGTGAAGTTATCGGAATTGAACGAAGTGGAACTTGATGAATTGAGTTTATTAATTAGTGAGAGAGTTGTTGTTTTTTTCAGAAACCAAGATTTATCACCACAAGATCAGATTAGAATTGGTGGGTATTTAGGACATGAAATTGAAAAACATCCATTAGGTGCCCATGTCCCATTACCTGGTATCGAGGGCCCAACTGGAATAACCACAATTTGGGGCAAATATTACAGAAAGGAAAGACCACAAGCAGGCGGCTTCAGAAAAAGAGGTGGACGTGGCTGGCATCAAGATTTAGTTCACCTTGATGGTAATGGCTATGCACATTTACATTTAGATGCTATTCCAGCAACTGGTGGTGATACAGCTTTCGCTTCATTATATGGCGCTTATGATAAATTGTCGCCAGCTTTCCAGAAATTTATTGAAGGTTTAACTGTTGTTCAAAGATCTGCTCATTCATACTATGATCGTGCTGATCCATTAAGTGGACCTAAGTATATCGAAAAGGAATATCCGTTGGTTTTTACTCATCCTGTCACAGGTTGGAAATCGCTATATTTGAATCGAATTTTCACAGTGAGAATTAAAGAACTGGAACCTGAAGAATCTGATATTGTTTTGAAACATTTATTCACCATTATTGAAACCAATTTAGATATCCAGGCAAGAGTTAACTGGGCGAATACGTCTCAAGATAGATCATTGGGAGCATCTGTTTTTTGGGACAATAGAATTGCTAATCATTATGCCATAGATGATTATGATGATGACGAGGATCCAAGACATGGTACAAGAGTTGTTTCATTAGTTAGTAAATTGTACTTAGATCCAGAATCCAAATCACAAAGAGAATCATTAGGATTAGCTAGCTAGTCACACTAGCTATTTTACATTGATTTTTTGTGTCGAATATCAATTTGAAAATATTTTGATCGAAAATCGAGCTTGTGATTTAAGTGTCTTACTGGAATCAAGGATTTATATGTAAATTAAATTATTCTATCATATAGCTAAACTTATTGTAGCTAAAATATTTAAGCTTAACAATATGTACTTATTATTTTCCACTAAATTTTTCAAATATATAATAACTTAGTTTCCAATGACAAAAAATGCCCATGCACTTGAGGTATACCTTATGTTTGATTTCATACTTATAATTTATTCACAGCTTCCTTCAAAATCCTTTCAAAGACATTAGACTCTGATGTTCTGATACTACTTCGTATCCCGTTAAACAGTTCATCGCGGTCCGTGGATATTTATTCTCTTTATTTTTATCATGAATTTATAGTTTGATGTTTCGAGATTGGTTTAGTAAATAATTATTGGTTGATAGTGTTGTGCACTTTAGTTAAAGAAAACCAATTATGCGTTTGACTTCGGATTCATGCAGTTTGGAAAGGCTAGTATGGTTAGCTTTAACTTTTTGATTAGACAAAAAACTAGTCTTTATTTCAGACAATTTCACCCTTTATGTATTTGTGATTTTCTCTTTTTCATTTGTTAATATAGGTCAATGAACATGAATATTAAAAATCATTTTCCAAAACAACATCAACATATATCTTTTAAAAAAGGGAAGAAAACTCCAATCTTGAAATTTCCATACTTAACGTATTTTTGAAAAACAATTTAAAGAAAACCATTCTAATTTTCATGAAAATTTATTTCGAGTCACTTAGTTGGAATTCCACTCCTGAAAGCTTTAAAATAAGGATAAAACGGTTGTTCAAGGTAAATTCTGAATTAGATCTTTTGAATAGTACATATTTTAAATGAAAAAATTCAGTATTTCGACCACAAGGTAAATGCTGTGTGGTAGATAACTTTTTCCTCAAATTGCTTTAATCTTATCTGAAAGGGTAATTTGTTAATAAAGCAGCTCTATCGCAATGCTCTTGAGTTTAATACTTGTAACTAAGAGATGAAAATAAGCTCAGTGTTTTTTTTTTTTCATTACTTCCTGCTTAATCTTTTTATTAGAGCACATCGAATTTTGTTGAAAATTTTTCATTGAAACAACTCATCTTTCTATCAAAAGGGGAGATGCACAAAGTATGTAAGTTTGATGGTGCAAATTGACAAAATAAAATATTTTTTTTCCAGCCATGTGTGTGATGATCAGTCTTTTCTATTGTTTTGTTCAGAATAAATGCATGATATTGGAATGCCTTTCCAACACAACAGCATTCTTTTGGGAAAGGAGAAAAGAAATCAGTTAATTTAGAAATAAAAACTAAACATAAAATATTTAGCATTTTTTTCCAAAACACTTTAATAACAAAAACCTTCTTAATGTGAGGAAACAACACATAGTTGGACTTCATATAAAACTCGCAAGTCAGATTTCTGACAGCTTGATGTTTATATGTTTCGAAATGGTATCTATGAGTAAATACACCTATTCGACGATAGGATCTGTTGATTTTTTACGAGTCTGTCAATATTACTAAAAGACGACTTCATCATATTTCTATTGGGAATCGTTTTGGCGCTCCACTTGTGAACATGAAAAAAAATCCAGACGATACTTGTAACAAATATAGTTCGCACATGCTAGAAGTCTTCTCGGTAATTATGGTTTTTTATGAGCTGAACGTTAAAATAGATAATTAAGAAATATAATAATTCACGTTAACAAAAAATAGCAGGCAGAGGAATTTATATAGTTCAGAAAAATATAATATATGTTTACAATATAAAAAAAAAAAAAAAAAGAGCAAACCGGACAAAGTTTAGTGCGATTCACGAGGTATTCTGGTCCGCATTTTTGAGTGGTAACCCGAACATCCGCCATAGTGATGCATTTTTGAGTGGTAAGGATTTGTTGGCGTGCATTTTTGAAGGAAATTTTTTATTATGTAATTGGATTCTCAGAAAACGAACACAGCTATAGGGCTTCGGAGAAAAATCACGTGGTGAAAAACTAATTCGCTTATTAATCAAGAAGAAAAAAAGATTAATATATCATCATTGAATATTATAATGTTGATATCGATTGCTGTGTGTATCCAATCAATCAGCCCTGAGCTGTTTCACCTGAAATTATAGTACCATGACTAGCGTAAGAATTATCCAGGAGATTCATGTCTAGTTTCTTTGAATTGCCCACCCTGAGCCCAAAGAAATGACAAACATCAATTCAGCCA